>JBBPEB010000006.1:862500-1380664 GCA_039096225.1 Blastocystis sp. Blastoise
AATAATAGCGATAATAACACTGATAATAATAATGATAACACTGATAATGATGATAATAATAATCAAATGACAAATGCTACTGAATCTGTTAAAGAAACGAAAGAAGAAGAAAATGATAACAATAACGAAAATAAAGAAGAAGAAGATAACAATAACGAAAATAAAGAAGAAGAAAAGAAAGAAGAAAACATTATAACGGTTGAAACAGAAAATAAGGAAAATAATATAGCTATTTCTATTCCTGAGTCTACTATTACAAATAATGAAAATATAATAATTTCAAGTGAAATAGATCAAGAAAATTCTAAACAAAAAGAAGAAAAAGAAGAAGAGAAAGATGAGAACAATACTAGCTTCAATCAAGCTGATAATAATGATAATTCAAAAGATATAACGATTACTGTAACAGATATGACATCAACCAATCAATCGGAAGAGATTGTATCTAATGAAAGCAAAGATCCAGAAGATTGTACGGAGACTGTAAATGGTACAGATACTATTATACCTTCAGAAACTGAACAATCTGTATCTGTTGCTGATAAATAAGAAATTATTTTAATATGTATATATATATACTTAAACTTTTCATTATATTATATTCATAAATGAATATAATATAATATTTTTGTTTAATCAATTTTCTATCTACAAGTCGTTTTTGTTGTTTTTTATTTCAAATTTTTCATTTGCTTTCATTATCTGGTCATCTATATTCTATTCTCTTATAATTCTTTATCTTTTTGTTTATAGGAGTAAGTTTTTAGATTGTTTTTTTTTTTTTACATTTTTATAAACATCTTTTTTTTAATACTTTTCTCTATTTTATCTCCGACTACCTGGTTTTATACTAATTTTATATTATATATATATATATAATTAAATAGTTCGTTTCTTTTTTCTTTTATATATATATATATAGCAATTCTTCTTTATATAGAAGTATATTTTATTATACATAATTTTTAATTCTATATATTAAAACTCTTTTTCACTTTTTTTATATTCTTTCTCATTATATATATAAATATCTTTATATATCTTCCTCTTCGTATTTCTCGTTTTTAGCTGTTATCCTAGCAAATAATATATGTTCATTTGATATATATAACTCTATTTATTAATAGGTTTAGTATATTTGGTTATATTTGTATTACTATAGAATTAAAATTATAATTTGTTTTGTTTTTTAATTATATTTCTGATTCTATCTTTCATTTTTTTTTTATTTTTTATATTTGTATATATTAATTTTCAATAGTGTTACATCACAATTTGTTTTCTATTTTTATTAATTTATATACATATATTTGACCTTTAATTTATTTATTGAAATTTGCTCTTTTTCTCTTTCATTTTTTTATTATCTTAAATCTGGAAATATATTAGCTTTGATAAGCTTTCTATACTTTATAATGCTATAAATATTTTGTTTTGTTATATATTATTATGTATATAGATTTATTATTATAATGATTGTTAATATCAGAAATAGATAGTATAATAAAAATATGTTTATACTATTTTATTTAGAAACAGATGACGTTAACAAGAAAAGAATTATAAGAGAGAAATTATAAGCAATAATGATTCTTTTTTATATAAATGGAAATAATATTATATATAGTATTTTCTTTTGTTGTTATTGATATGATATTTAAATAGCAAAAATGATGTTTATAAAATCAATAGTAGAATAATAAAAATAGAACTACCAAACAAAGATTATCATATAATAAAATAATTAACTAACTAGAGAAATGAAAATAAAAATTGAAAAAGAATTTTATTGTGACTGAAATGTAAAAAAATATACAGATATTATTATTATATATATATAAAATAATAAAATAAATCTTATAATAATAAATTAACAAACTTATATATATATAATTATTTTAAAAATGATTCATAATCGTGAATAAGATCTTCCGGAAACGGTCGTGGAGTCCCCGCGGGAATTGATGACTTTTTAGAAGATGATTTCTATAGTTATATATATATTAGATATCATGAATATAATATTTATTATTATTATGTTTATTATGTTTATTATGATTATTATTTAGTATCTATACATCTGATTGTGTTTCTAGCTGTAAATGATCATATAATAACGCGTCTTTTAATATTCCCACCAATTCATTACGCTCGCTATATTCAAGAACAAATTCTCCGGTATAACCAGTCGTTAACGATACACCTATATATATATATATATATATATAGGTTGATAAGAATAGAATATGATATATATATATTAATAAAGATTTATGAAATTGATATAATAAAACTTATATATATATAATACTATTCTAAATATAAAAGAATATAATATAATTATATATATATATAGAAAAAAAATTATAAAAATTATATTTATATATGTATATATATACCTTCAACTTTAGCATTAGAAGCTTCACCATAACGAATTTTAAATCTATTTGGAAATTTATATATATATATATATATATATATATATATATATATATATATATATATATATACTTGTCATCATTAATAATATCGATAATGGATCTTATATATAACGGTCGATGATTTCCATTTATGCATATATCTATACACATTTGCTTTGAAGAATCATTATAAATCTATATATATGATGATAATAATAATAATAATAATAATAATAATAATAATCGATTATATATATATATAATAATCAATTAATTCTATATAATCATAATAATATGTAACTAAAATAAATACATATATATACTCTTAAATATCCTTTTTGTTTGTCCTTCCAAGGTATTATTCGATCTACTATAAATCGCTTACCGCTATTTTCAAGGAATAAAATCTATATATATAATACATAGTATATATAATATAAATATTAAAAAAATATAATATTATATATTATTAAAATATCAAATATATACTAAATATATATTATAAATATATAATATACAAAATAACATAAAAATATATTTAACAATAAAGCAAATCATAATTATGATATAATATATATATAATACATAGTACATATAACATAAAATATATAATATATATATTACATAAACTATATAATACATATATATATATATTACATAAAATAAACAATACATATATATACTTTCATTTTCTGTTCAAATAACGTCTTTGCATACGTTTCAGAAAGAATTCGTTGGTGTTCTTTTTCCTGTAATAATGTTTCATACTCACGTGTTAAATCAGTACGTGTCTATATAATAAAGAATAGTACATAGACTTAATATAATAATAAATGTAACAGTTATAGTAATAATAATTATAGTAATAATTATAATACTGAAAGAATTTGTTTATTTTCTTCATCTTTCTGTTGTAATGATTTCTTCAATTCATCCACTTTCAGCTCATATTCAGTCAATTGAGACATCAATGACATTTTTTCATTCTATATATTATCAAAAACAAATAATATATAGTAGTATAGAAAACACCTATATATATTTATATATATACTTCTACTGTTGTTAAGCTATCTTGTGTGGAAACTAATTGTGTTTTTGTATCTTCTAGTGATTTCTATTTATAAAAATGATCATAATAAAATAAATTAGTATAATTAACTGTTTAATATATACTATATTTTATATATATTTATATACCTCAATTGATTTTATTTCTTCATCTTTCGAAAAATTTAGATCTTGAATACGTAACTCATATTCATTCTTCATTGTTTCCATATTATGTCTTAACTCTGCTAGAGCAGTTTCATTATATTCTGGTATCTTTTTGGAATAATTTTCACTCATTCTCATCTTATTAAGTAATGTAGGATTTTGAATTGGAATTCTATTCATTACTAAAGATATAATATAAATATTAAAATACTGCATCTCCGTTTTTGCCATCTGAAGACTGAGATTCTTTCTTGCTAATGTAGCTATAGCTTCATCTTTTATAGCAACATCTTCACGTAATCGTTCTACTTCTGCTGATAAAGACTCATTTTGTGCTTGTAATGCCTATTTATAATTTAAAGTGAAATATATATTTAAAAATTCAATAAAGAATCTAAAATATACATTTGTTTTTATTCTTTCTACAGAAACCAACTTCCTCACTGTTTCTAGCTTAGCAGTAATAACTTGAATAATACATTCCTGTCCTCTCTCTTGTTGATCTTCCATGTGTATTCATAAAGTAATAACAAAAACAAACTGAAATACTAACACCCACTTTTCAACAAAAAACAGATTTTTTTCAGAAAAACCAGTTTCATTCTTTTTTAATTTTAGTCTCATTTACATTCTTTTTATCCAACCTGACTGTATTTTTATGAATTTTGTCTTTCTTTATAATTATTTTAGTTATACATTCACAGAAATAAAACTGGTCAGTTAGAATTATGGGTAAAAAAAGTTATTATCTGTTTTATTTAAGCATTTTTTATGATGCAGACAGCATACTATCTGTTGAGATCACACTTATTACAATACATCAATCATAATAACAAAAACATTATAATAATTTATTAATGGATAGAATTGTTTTTAGATTGGAAGTGGATAATATATCCAAGTATAACTTACAATGTGTTGTTCATAGTTTCCTATAAAAATTAAGTATATAAAACAATTCTTTAAAAAAAGTATTTTATTAATTTTAAAAACATACAGTAGGAGGGCATGCAGTTGGAGTGACGAGTATAGCGTTGTATACGCACGTAGATGGTTCTGAAACAGAATGTAACGATACTTCTTCACCACATTCTAAAGTAACCTGAAAAGAATATATAATATAATATATATAAATAGATAAAGAATAATACTAAGATAAATATATATACTAAGTATTAGATATATATATATACAATAATAGATCTTTCTGGTCCATTCCAACATCGTTCACCTCCAGTGAAACTCATTTGTTTATATATATGATTTTGAGGATCTTGATTTCCTAAAGTAAACTTATTCCCAAGGGAATTGACAGATTAAGGATATATATATATAATTATATATAGAAAATAAAAGTATATAAGATAATAATTTGAATATATATAATTTATTTAAATATTATTATCATAAATAGTTTATAATACATAAAAGAATATATATATATATATATATATATATATATATATATAAGATATATATGATCTTGAGAAGCTTTATCAAAGGGACAGATAGAATATACATATTTATTAGCCTATATATAGAATATTAATGAAAACAATAGTATTCAATAGATATATATATAATAATAACTATAATAATATATAATAATAATAATAACAATATTATACTTTAACTGAATAGCATTTTCCTCTCAGTATATCCATTTCATAGAAATAACCGTGGGACTGATTCTTGTAATCTTCAATTGATTTTAATTCTTTTTCTTTTTCTTCTTTTTCGCGTGATAATTCATCAATTTGTGATTGTATATCTTTTAATTCTTGATTATCTTCTATTTGTACATGACTAAACACATCTAAAGACTCAGGGGTAATCTCTGGACTATAGTCATTTATATATATATATATATATATATAATAAGAATAATAAATATATATAATAATAATAAATATATATATAAGAATAAAAATTAAATTAATAATAACACGTTTAAGACACGTCTATCATAATATATATATATATATATATATTAATAAATATAATTCTACATATAATATATAACTATATATATACATATCAGTTTCAATTCCTTTTTCTTTGTTTATTTTCATAATTTCTTGTTTTATATGTTCATAAACTTCTTTTTCATCTATTTTCTTATGCATATCAATAAGTACTGATATAAATAAAGAATGCAATTCAGACTCTTTCAGATCATTTAAGCCATATGTAGCACTAAATGAATCATAATCTTCAGAACTTGACTCCTATTATATATATATATATATATATATATATATATATATATATATATATATATATATATATATATATATATATATATATATATATATATATATATATATATATATATATATATATTATTAACTAAATTATTATTATTATATATTCCATATATTTAAAATATATATATATATATAATTCATCAAATAATATTTACATATATTTACGCTATTCTTAGAGATTTCTTGTTTTTTAATTTCATATTCTTCAGAAAGAGATCGTTTCTTATCTTCAAGTGACTCAATTTCTGTGGGAATTAACTCATACTATAACAGAAATAATAATATTTATATATATATAAATAAAACATAGAATTATAATTATTAATACATTATATATAAGAAAAACATAGAATTATAATTATTAATACATTATATATAATAATAAATATACACGTGCAACTTTTGTTTTATAAGTCTCTTTGCCTTGCTTACTCCATTGTTCTAATAGAACTTGACCTTTTTGGGTACGTTGAGTCTCTTCAGCGTGATCTGCTCTATATAGAATAATATTAAGTATATATATATATATATTATATTATATATATACATAATTAGTAAAGTATAATATATATATTAAGTAATAACATATACTTATTAAGTAAATAATATATATATAATAAAAACCATTAAATATTATATATATATAAAATAAATACTAATTTTTTAAAAATTATGAAATAAATATATTTATATACGAATAAGGCATATATAGAGAAGAATAAAGTTACTAATAAATATATAAATATATACTCCCAAATTGTATGCATTTGTTTACATGTATTTTCACATTTTATCGAAGAGTCATATTCATCAGAACCATCACAACAATCTATATATATAATACATATAATATATATATATATTATATATAATTATAAAACATAATAAAAATATGAAATACTTACCACAAATACCATCATTGACCCTAGAAGAAGGAATATATTCACCTATGTGATCATTATTTTGACAGTAAAATTTCATGTTTGAACAAGCAGCTATTAAAAATAATTATCATAATATATATATAGAATAAAATCATTTAAAATATATATAAAATTTGTGTCATACAAGTTCCAGGTTCATCGCTGCCATCTAAGCAGTCGCAATAATTATCATTGACATATAATGTAGAAATTCTTTTCGGTTGACCTAATGCGGAATCGCAAACAAATTCCTATCTGATAAGGAAATATTTAAAATGTATATAAATACAGCTTGTAAATATTTGTTTAAATCATTTTTTTCAACTCCATAAGTAGGAGTAATAGTTAAACTTAGAATTAATGGTACAAAGAATAGAAATGAAAGAAAAAACTATATAACTAGAACAATTTTGAATAATTTAAAATACTTTCATTTTGTATACACAAGCAAATGAGCAATTCTTATTATGTATGAATAGAAATAATATATTTTGATTTCAGAAATCTGGAAGTTCGTTTTATAAGAATGAAAAATAATCTGAAATATTTTAAGTCATTCTTATAATTTTTCATTTATGAATAGAAAATAAAGGATTTATCAATCCATTGAAAATATATGGATATGTTATTTTATTAATTAATAGATGTATGAATGTAAGCAAAACAAATGATATATAAGAATGTGACAAATGAATAATAATAGTGTTTAAAACGAAATTATGCGTTTTATAAGCACACATATACACCAAAGAAAGAAAATTTTTTATATTTATATATTTTTTTGAAACAACAATGAAGAAAATATTTAATTGAATAAATTTAAAGATAAATAGTCACAAGAGAGACAACTCCAACAATCAGAGATCCGATAAATAAAGCCCATGTAGATATTTTGAAAGGAAGAGTCATTCTATATATAATAGAAAATAGAATCGAGAATATATAATTATAAGAATTATAAACTAATATAGTTATATATATACTCTAATTTTCCAAGAGCATTAAGTTTTAAGCAAGCCATAGCAGGGAATGCGAAACAAACAACAGTACTAGCAACACCTATAAATATAGTATTAAATATAGTATTAAATATAGTATTAAATATAGTATTAAATATAGTATTAAATATAGTATTAAATATAGTATTAAATATAGTATTAAATATAGTATTAAATATATTATTAAATATATTATTAAATATATTATTAAATATATTATTAAATATATTAAGAAATATTTCAGATAATAAAAAAATATAAATATATATATACTTCCTATAAATTGGAATACAATAGATAAATCATCGATAATAAGTCCACAGACTAAAATAATAAAACTGAGAAGGAAAGAGAGTGAATAATGACGAATAAGGGACCATTTAGTATTTTCCTTCTTAGAAGCTTCTTCAATTCCCCAAATCATAGTAATTATTGTAAATCTATATATATATATATATATATATATATATATAATTATCAATAAATAATGAATATAAAAATATTAAAAAATAATATTCTATATTAATATTCAAGAATACCAATGATTTTAATATATATATATATATATATACCTAGCAGGGAATATATTCATAGGGAAAGCCATAACAATAACACAGACCATAAGGAAGAAAGCAACAATAACAAAAGGATAAGGAGTACTAATCATATTTAATAATATATTTCCTTGAATATCTTCACCATATTTAGCATATCCTGCAAAACCATCAAGAACATATACGCATAAAGCAAGAGGAAGAGCAGTCCAATTAACACGCTTCATTTCTATAGGTATATAGTGTATATATATATGTATATTATTATTATAAATTATTATTAAAAATATGATTTTTTTAGAATAAATAGATATTATGTTTTAAGAAAAAAAATTAAAAAAACTTAAAAAAATCAAAAATTTAAAAAAAAAATAATAATAATAATAATAATACTTTTAACTTGATCTCCTTGAAGTTCACTTTGAATTTCAAATACATTAACTTGACTAGAGAAAGCAAAGAGCATGAGAGGAATAGCTTTAATAAGACCTAAATCCCAATGTACTAAAGATAAAGAAGACAGTTTTTCAAGATTAATATCTTCACAACATAAAGCAATGATAGTCCCTACAATATAGAGAACGCAAACAAGACCAAAGAAAGAAGAGAAACGAAGGTTATCCATATTTCGGAGTAAACAAAGAGGAAGAACAATAAGACACCAGAAAATAGCAGTTAAATAATATTTATTTTGTAAGATATCAGGTAAAACATTAAACGAAATAATATTCTGAAAGATATCCTTAACAGCAACAATATATCTATATATATATATATGATTTATAGAATAGAAGAATGAATACGAAAAATGATGAAGACAAATAAATTAAATATAAATAAAATATAATATATAATAATAATAAAATATAATATATAATAATAATAAAACATAATATATATAATAATAAAATAAAATATAATATAAATATAATATAATATATAATAATAATAATAAAATATATATCCCATAGCACATCCGATACAGAAACATAAAATACCTAAATAAATTACATATTGTAACCATTTTCCAAATAATTGATACTATATATATAATATATATAATTATATTTATTAAATATAGTTAATAATAATAAAAAGCAAAAACAACTAATAGAATATATATAATAAAATATTAATATTTAATAAAATATATACAGACATGTCTTCAAAACTTGTATATCCAGAAGCTTCACGAGCACGAATTAAAAGTTCAATTGTAAAAATAGTAACAAAAGTACCAAAAATAAGAAGAAGGATACAAGCAGCATATCCACCCATTTGGAAAGCACTAGGTAAAGAAAGAACACCAGCACCCATTGTTGCAGAACATAAATTAAAAACTCCACCACGAATAGAACCAGGAGCAAATAAATAAGATAATCTATGGATAAAAAAAAATTAATATATAGAATCAATAAATATATTAGTGTAAATGAATAAGCCAAAGACATACAAGTTGAATTTATACCAAGGTTTCTTTTCTTTTCCTTCAAGAAGGGGAACTTCTACAGATGTTTCTTCAGAAACTACAGCAGGAACAGTAGATTGTTCAACATCAGTTTTTTGAACAGTTTCAGGAACTACTTGTGTTTCTTCTTGAACTGTTTTTTGTTCGTTTGATATGTTTTCGTCAACAATAATAGAAGTTGATTCGGTACTCATTTTAATATTTTCTTTACGAGTTAAAGAATTGAATAATAAATAAATATTTAAATTTTTTTTATTTTTAATAATGCCAAATAAAATGTAATGATGATTGGATGTGTCAAAAAACAGTAGGAAGACGTCATCTTTCCTCTTTTTTCTTTATAATTTTCTTATTTGTTATTTATTTCTGAAGATTAATTCGTTTTGAGATGCATATAAGTTTGAATATATACTTCAGTTCGTATACATTTATAATAGAAAAGCAACTGGAAATAAAAGCATGAATTTTAAAAAGAGTATTGTGAAAAAGACATGTTTTTCAAGGTAATTAATAAAGTTTAATTATTTTAATAGTTCGCTGAGCTTTGTCTTGTGTTTGTAATAATATTCATTTAAATATTAAGTTATAAATATCAAAATTGTATATCAATAAATCAGTTTTAAGTATAATCTAAAATAGATATAGTGAGTATAATGTTGGTTGAATATCTAGAATGGCAGTTATTGATATATTTGAGTAATAAAACCGTTTCTAATAAGAGATAAACAAACGAATTCTTTATCCTTGTCAGAATGACTCAAATCGGCATCTTTCATTTCATGGGTAGTTTCATTTTTGAGGTTTCTCCACAAGGATTTGAGTTATATTATTGGATATCTCGTGACATAATTTGTGGCAAAGAATAAAAAGAATAACTTCAAAATAGGGAAACTTTCAAATTCTTACATTAGAGAATAAAAAGATAAATAATACAATAGCTATAGCATATATGACAGATTCAGTTGACTACTTAGTTCGTGTAATTCGTTGAGACGAGATTGTGATTGAAAAAGGAAAGAAAGCCTTGTATATTAGATTCCATTATTATTTTCGAAAGTTCATTAAAAACTAACAAGAAGAACACATTGTATGAATCTTCTATCACATAAATATATGAATAGAATGATATTAATTTGAGTTAAAACATAAATGATTCCTGATTGATTTATTATTTAATAAAGTAGATTCATGTTATATTTATAATTTGCTCTTATTATATTATAAAAGGATTATTTAAAATTAGCAAAACAAGATAAACTACTAATTTTTTTTATAAATAAAAAAAAAATGCTAAAATAAAAAATATTAATTTTGAGTAGTAGTTTGGGTAGTATTTGATTGCATATTTCTTTCAGATCTCCATTGAGTAAAACGAGTAATTATTTGGCCAATAGCACTAGGAACTTGTCTTCCAAGAGTATAGAAAATAACATGATAAATAGAAATAATATATATATATATTGAATAAAAAAAGAGTAGAATAGTATTCATATATAAATAGAATACTATATAATAATTTATTGAAAATAAAAAATAGAAAAGTAAAATAATAATTCTATATATATATATATATATAAATTTGAGGGAAAGCAATAAAAGGAGTATCAATAGCAAGTTGTTCAGCTATATAAGTAGCAGCTTTTTCAGCAGTATAACAAAGAGGATATTGATTCTGATTCTCAGAAAAACGTGTATCTACAGGACCTATAATAAATATATATAATATAATATTCATATATATATAGCAAGTTATATATATATATATATATATATATATATATATATATATATATACCAGGAGAAATAATATTTACATGGATACCAAAAGGACGAAGTTGATTTTGAAGACCTATATATATATATATATATATATATATATATATATATATATATAATTAATTAATACTCAATATATTGTTATCAAATAGTATGATAATTCTTATAAAAATATATATATATATTCAAAATAATATATACTATAATATATATATACCTTCAAAATAGACACGAACACAATTTTTAGAAGATTCATAACTGGGGACCATAAATAAATTACCGTAACCATTAGCAGAACTAACAACAGCTAATTGACCACATTTACGAGACTATATATATATTTATATATATTGGATAATATTAAAAAATAATAATAATAATATAAATATCAAAAAAAACAATTCAAATAATTTTAAAAAATCATATTTATTTATAATCAATAATATATAAATATATATATATGTAATAAATAAATTTATATATATATATACCTTCATTTGATCGACAAAAGGTAATACAGTGTGAACAGCAGCAAGAATATTCAATTTAAAACTAATATCAGCATCATTTAAGAGGCTTTCAGAAGTCATTTCAGCCACAACACCACGACCAGCATTTGCAATAACTAAATCAACCTATATTTGTAATATATAAGACAAAATTGGTATTCAAAATAGATATTTACATTATCAATTTGTTTAATTGTATCGAGTCTTCCAAGGAATTCTTTTTCATTAGTAATATCACCAACGTACGTTTTTACAATCATAGAAGAATTCAGAGCTAAGCACTTTTCTTTAGTCTTCTCTAATCTTTCCTTATTTTGACCAAAGATATAAAGAATTTCAGCTCCATGAGAAGCATAATAATAAGCAAGATGTTCACCAATACCACTTGAAGCACCAGTAATTAATATAGACTTTGGTTTAGGAACATCTTTACGGCAGATCATATCATAGACATATCCAATACAATAGATAGGGAACAAAATTATGTAGAGAAAAGGAGTCAAGATGTAATATATTAATAGATTACATAAGAACTCAATAGTGAGTGTACAATAATGAGTCATGTTACAAAGTATTCTTTTTAAAACGAATAAAAAAATAAATGAATTCAAAAACAAACAAAACACCAGAAAAAGTGAGTTTCATCTCGATGACGCTCTAGAAACACTAATCCAACGAACTGACGCTATTTTAATATGTATAATGTTTTTAATTAATTATCTTAGAAACTATGGATTGAAATGAATAAAGGGTAGAATATACATTGAGTGTAACAACATAAGTAACAACAAAACTAAAATATAGAAGAGAGCATGTATTTGAAATGGCAAATTAGAGAGCTATAAATAAAATGATATGTAGCCTATTTCAAATCAAAAGTTAAAGAGAGTGTGTATATTGAAATTATTCAGATTTGGTTTTATTTTGTTTTTTTAATTGTTTAGCTTGACTCATCTTACTAATAGCCATGACAATTTCTCTTGGAATTTGACGAGCATAAGTAAAGAAGAAAATATGCCAGCTATAAATAACATTAAATAAGTATATAAAAAGAAAACAATGAGAAAAAATAATACAAAAATAATTAGTTAGTAATAAAGTATTAAAAAAATGTTACTATAAATATTATAATAAAAGATATATATATATACAATCTGGGGAATGATATAAAAGGAACATCCCAATATAATTGTTGTCCAATAATTTCAGCAGCCTTTTCAGAACTAACAACACCAGGGTAATTCGCTTGATTTTCAGTAAAACGTGTGTTTACAGGACCTAGAAATATATATATATATGTATAATAATAAATTTTCTTATTATTATATATAATAATATATTATTATTATTATTTGAATATTCAAATTAATAAGAAGATAAACATAAAAATAATAAGAGAGAGAATCAATATAGTTATAATAAAAGCTACATAAATTCGAATATATTATAATGATTATACATAATTAAAATAATCATAATACTTAGAATAATACAAATATGACTAGTTATAATCATAATAATATACCAGGAGAAACGATATTGACATGAATACCAAAAGGACGAAGTTTATGTCTAAGGTTTTCAAAATAAATACGACAACAGTTTTTAGTAGCTTCATACGAAGGAATGAAGAATCCATTACCATAACCATCAATAGAACTAACAATACAGAATTGACCGGAGTGACGTTCTTTCATTTGATCGATAAAAGGAAGACAAGTTTGAATAGTAGCATCAATATTCAATTTGAATACTTTCTCATAATCATCTTCTAAACTAGCAGAAGTCAATTCAGGGAATACACAACGACCAGCATTAGCAACAACAAGATCTACCTAAATAAAGTAATTATTATTATCAATTTATATAGTATTTATTTATATAGTATTTATCAAGAAATAATATAGAAAAAATATTGAGTAAAATATATACTTGATCATTATTTTTAATTGATTCAATTCTAGCTTTGAATTCTTCTGTATTGCAGATATTACCAACATATGTGTTTACAGTCATTGATGGATTCAATTTCAAGCATCCCTCTTTAGTAGCCATCAATCTTTCCTCATTCTGACCAAAAATATATAGACGATCAGCACCTTTTTTAGCATAATAATAAGCCATAGCTTCACCGATACCACTAGAAGCACCTGTGATCAAAACAGATTTTGGTTCTTCAGCATATTCAGGATAAAGTAAATTGCAAACATATTCATAAACATAAATTGGGAAAAGAAGAACATATAAAAGAGGAGTTAAAATATAATATATAAGAATATTATCAAAGAAATAAGTTGATAAAACGGAAAAGTGACTCATATTGAAGTTATAGAACCAAAATAAAATAAAATTTGAATAAACCTCAACCCACATGACAAAGGGATACTCCCTCAGATCTAAAAAAACGAATGACACACCTTTTGAATGAAATATGAATGGCTATAAATCAAAGAATAATCAATATTTTATTATTTGTTGATAATCGCAATGATAAAAAACATAATTAATGGTATTAGATTCACCAATTATTGTTGAATAATTATCTCGATTCTCCAACAAAACTTAACATTTATGTTTATTTGATATTTGATATCATATTTAATGAGAAAATTCATGAAAATAATAAAATTGATGGAAAACAAAAGGGAGAAAAAAAAGTTTCCACAAATTGGAATGATATATATCTTCATCCTGTTATTATAATAAATCAGATTATTCCTTTGATATCAAGGTTTAACACTTCCCAATATTTATTACCATGTTACAATGAATTATTATTATAAAGAAAATTCACATAATTATCGATTCGAACTAATCATGACTTGATAAGGGTAAAACGGGGTTGACAATAGTAGAAGATAATGTTATTATGTCACTAGTTTTTTGCGTAAAAAAAAAGAAAAAAATGTTTTTAATTGTATTGTTTGTCATATAAAGTTGATCATAATATATGATATAAAATAAATTTATTTTCTTAATGTGACTGAGTTTTAAAATAATATTCAATTTTGAGTTAGTCGATATGAAAAAAGTATAGAATTTATAAAAGAGTATATTTGAATTAGACTTGGTATAATTAATAAAATGAAAACAACGATCATTCATGAAAGAACTCTTCAGTTGAGAAGTCATCCATAAGAAATTGATGCGTTTCAAAAAAAGAAATATAAACCTATGTTTTAGTTACATACTTATTTATTGTTCTTGATATGAGAACATAAAAAAAGCAATAGAGTAATCATCATTAATCAAAAGCAAAGAAAATGAAGCAATGAGGAACAACATATGCATTCGTATAACAATGATCTTTCAACATATACATACTTATTTTAACGATATATTAATAATATATAAAAAAAAGTAAATATTTGTTAAGAAAACAAAAAGAATAACTAGAATTTAGAGAATTACCAAAAACCGGATAAAGCTAAATAGCTGGTTTAAACCAGCTAAAATTTTTAGCCGGTTTTTGATTTTTACAGTCAAAATTTTTAGCCGATTTTGAAACCAGCTAAAAATCAAAAAATATATTCATTCATATTGTATATGATTCATTAGTTATTTATCATTCTATATAGCATTTATATATAGAAACTAGCTTATTAATGACTGATACAAGAAGTATGTAAATAAAAACAATCTTTTTTTATATCATTCTTTTATAATATAGATAATACATTCATTTCTTCCTTTATTAACGATGACTTTGAGGTACTGAATGGTTCTGGTCTTACATTGGATGAGAGTATTTTAGATGAAATGGAATCCAAGTTAATTATTGATTGTAATGAGGATAATATACTAACGTCTAAATCAGATAACATCATTATAATTAACAGTACAATAGAAAATGGTAGAGATACTTCAAAAGATAAGAATGCTAAAACAGATACAGCTGGAAATGATGGTTTTAGAGATCTAGATATTCCTAATGGCTTTAATAATCCTACTAATACAATGAATATTCATGAACATGGTGCTGTATCGTCGTATATATATATTTTTATTAAATTAGTGTTTATTTATATAGTATTTCATGTACAACAGTCAGAAGAGTCCTTTTTAGTCCAATAAAAACAAAAAGATCTAATTGTATATATATATATATATATATATATATATATATATATATATATATATATATATATATATATATATATATATATATATATATATATATATATTTATATATATATATATTTATATCATTACTATTATAAAGCAAATAGGCAAAAAAATTCCCATTGGTCAGTTTTTGGAAAAACCATTTGATTGGCTACTATATACTATAGTTTGTCGCCGCAACTCCTCTAAACTTACGGGGAGTTAACTTTTGGTTGAAACACAGTTCAATACGATATAACCTGTAGTTTTGCACCGTATATTTGGATAAGCGATATTGTTTATAATTAAAAAGTTATTAATAAAAGAACAGAAAACATGATTTTTGAGTCGTTTTTGATTGGCTCTTTGGGATGACCCCGATAAAAATTGTTGACCAGACAATTGAAAAATAAACATGGGGTAAACTTGATTTTTTCTCAATCCCACAATATACGTTATCCGTGTTTATTCTTTATATTTATCTATTTTTTAATACTTTTTCATATTGAGCACGTGAGGCCTTAACGGTCAAATTTAGATTGTCAATTTGACATGATATTCTGATTCAGGAGGTCCAAAAACCTAGGTGTAGCGATTTTGAGCTCCTGAGGACGATTTTTGAGTGATCGATATTTTCTTCGATCTTCTTATAATCAACTAATATTGTAGTATTGTAATCAATGGGTCCTCAAACTACTATATCTAAAACAAAGTCTTAAAATAACGAGTTTGAGTGTCACAATTTTGAAAAATGTGAATTAAGTGGTCTTAGAGTGAGAGATTCAATATTATGACTTTTATTTAGTAAACTAGACTTATAACTCTATTCTATATTAAAAGGAGAGTCAAAATTATGAAGGTCAAAGTGTATGACCAAATGACAAAATGTGTCTTAAAAAGTAAAAGGGTTTATATATGTGTTTAGAATCATGTATCAAGTCTATTTTATGAATAAGAGCTTTAAATAAATAGTTTAAGGTTGTCAAATTTAAAAGAATGTGTAAAACATAGTCTTAAACTATGAATAAAAAATTTAGAGATATTAATTAGTGTACAGCTATAGTAGCTCTACAACATATCAAAAGTACAGTTAAAATAATTTTTAAAGAATGGATGTGTGAGGTGTTGTGACTATTATTTAAAATTTATTTTTACTTCAGTTTGAGCAAAATCGTGAATTTCGTGCACTGTAGAAAAATTGAGTCAAAAAAACAACTCTAAGGGTCTTAAATTTTGAAAAATGTAAAAATGAGTGACTTAGAGGACGAGATTCAATATTTGAGTGTTTATTCATTAAACTAGAGTGTATGAGCTATATTATGTTAAAAGGAGGGACAAAAATATTTTGATCAAAGTGTATGACCAAATGGTAAAGTGTCTTTAAAAGTGTTATGATGATGACAGTTGTGTTCATATGTTTAAATCAAGTCTATTCTTTAAATATTAGCTTTAAATAGCAAGTTAAAGGTTGTTAATTTGTCAAAATGTTTTAAAGACTATCTTAAACAAAGAGATTCAAGAAGTTGACTTTCATTTTATACATAATATGTCTATATAAACACTTTACTAAAAGAACTTTGGAAAATATTGTGGATGAGTGTTTTGTCAAATGGTAAAGTTGTATCAAGAGTGAATTATTTCCACTCCTTTTTGTTTAAATCAATGTTTTATGTCCACTCTATAAAAACTATCTTTTAATACTGAGTTTAACGTTTTAAAGTCAACATGTGTGTTTGGTTTGCTTACTTTTGAGAGTTGAAAATCAGTTTAAATACATAAATTATGTCATACATGTCTATATTGATTGATTCAAGCAGTTTTGAGATGACTTAGTTGTTTCAGTTAAAATGGATTTGTTTTCATTGTGACTGTTATTGAGAAGAGGAAGTCTAAAAAAAATATAAAAAGTTAGATATATATATATAAGGTCAAAATTGAAAAGTATAATTTAAAGCAAATAAAAATAAGGTTAAAAAAAGAGAATATATATATATATAATAATATGTAAATAAAATATTAATATAAAGAGAAAAATAGCACTTCATGTCAGGAATTGAACCTGAAAACAATCTGTAATGATTGTTTCTCTCCTTCTAGAGCATAAAGGGAGTTTATAAATAATAATAATAATTAAATATATATATATATATATATATATATATATATATATATATATATATATATATATATATAATAAGAAGGAATGATGAGGAAGAAAGAAGTAGGAAGTAGGAAGAAAGAAGAAGGAAGAGGAAGAAGAAAGAATGAAGAATGAGGAAGAATGAAGTAGGAAGGATGAGGAAGGATGAGGAAGAAGGAAGAATGAGGAAGGATGTAAAAGTAGGAATGATGAGGAAGAAGGAAGAATGATGAGGAAGGAAGGAAGAAGGAAGAAAGAAGTATGAGGAAGTAGGAAGGATGAGGAAGAAGTAAGTATGAAGAATGACGGATGAGGAAGAAGGAAGAATGATGAGGAAGAAGGAAGAATCAAGGATGGGAAAGAAGAAAGAAGGAAGCAGGAAGAAGGAAATGATGAATGATGAAGCAGGAAGAAGTAGGAAGAAGTAGGAAGAATGCCAGATGAGGAAGAAGGAAGTAGGAAGAATAAGGAAGACGGAAGAAGGATGAGAAAGAAGGAAGAAGTAAGTAGGATGAGGAAGAAGGAAGAATAAGGAAGGAAGAATGACGGATGAGGAAGTAGGAAGAAGGAAGAAGAAGGAAGAAGGAAGAATGACGGATGAGGAAGTAGGAAGGAAGAAGGAAGAATGAGGAAGAAGGTAGTAGGAAGGATAAGGAAGAAGGAAGAAGTAAAATGAAGTAGAAAGAAGGAAGAAAGAAGAAAAAGGAACAAGAAGACTATTAAACCTATATACAATAGAAAAAATATAAAAAGATAACATAAAATAAATAAATAAATAAATAAATAAATAAATAAAATAAATAAATAAATATAATAAATATAATAAATATAATAAATATAATAAATATAATAAATAAATAAAAAACATAAATAAATAAATAAATAAATAAATATAATAAATAAATAAATAAATATAATAAATAAATATATATAAATATAATAAATATAATAAATAAATAAATAAATATAATAAATAAATATATATAAATATAATAAATAAATAAATAAATAAATAAATAAATAAAAAACATAAATAATAAATAATAAAAATGAAAACAATAAATAAAATATAAATATATACCTAATAGATTAATCTGAAACCACAGACTAAAGAAGAACGACATGAAAAAACGAAGACCACAAAACATCAACAACATTTTCTTTCCTAAAGAATAAAAATAATTAAAAACTATTTAATAGATGATATAAAAAGACAAAATAAACAAAATAGATAATAAAAATAATAATAACAAAAAGCAATTAGTAAAACAAAAACAGATGTTAAGAAATGAATAATATATTTATATACCTTACACTAGAAAAACCATATAGCACAACCAGGACCACTTCAAGAAGCTTCTGTCACCACAACCAAGACAAATACAAGAGAATCCTATAAAAAAGTGTATTATTTTAAATAAATAAATTTATATATAAATAGATATATATAATACTAAACAAAATAATATAAAATTAATTAATCAAACATACTTAGTCAATCAATATAAACAAATATTTAAAAAATGTAAAAAACTATAGTTTTTGGGTACCCAAAATGTTTTTAACAAGAAATGACCCAATTATCAGCTTAGCATAAGATAATAATGAAAATTCGAGGTTATTTATGATTCCTATTAATTTTTAAATATGCATATTTTAAATATTGACCCTATTTTTCAAAAGTTCAATAGTGAATATGTTTTTGTTTTCTACATAAAAATACTTATTTTTATTAAATTATTAAATAAGATGCCTAGAAAAGGCAGAATGTCATCAAGGCGGAGGTCCTTGAATCAAAAAAAATACGTTTCTCAAAGACGGTCCAGTATGTATTGTATTTATTTTTTTTTATTATTCATATATAGGTTCTTCTACTCAACAGGATACAAGTATGGATGTCATTGATGGTGATGGTGCTTATCAATATGGTCTTGAAGGTATATATTTATACATTTCTTTTTGTTTTATTATTTTATATCATCTTAGGCTCTTCTATGTTCATGGTGTCCTATAGTGATGATGGTGTAAGGTTATCAAGTGGTCTTGAAGGTATGTTGGCATTCATTTGTTTTTATTTTTATATTTTTATTTATCTATAGGTTCTTCTGTTGTTGTGGATTCTGTTGCTGGAGCTGTTGATGGTGATGTTAACTCTACTCACGGTCTTGAAGGTATGTTGTCAATCATTTATTTTATTTTTTTTATTTTTATTTATCTATAGGTTCTTATACTCATGATGATGTTGTTGCTGATGCTATTGATGGTGGTGTTAACTCTACTCATGGTCTTCAAGGTATATAATCATTCATTTATTTATTTATTTTTAATTATTTCTTTTATTTCCTATTTATATTTTATTATAGGTTCTTCTGTTGCTGTGAATGTTAGTGCTGATGTTATTCATAAAGAAGGTATATATAATTTATTTTCTTTTTCTTCTTTTTGATTTATACTTTTATTTTATAAATATATATAGGTCCTTCTGTTCTGATAGTGTCTTCTGTTCATGGTACTGTATCTGATGGTGATCATCCTTCTGAGGCTAAAGGTATATAGATATATCATATATATGTATTTATTATTTTTCTTTTAATTCTTTCTTATTTGTTTTTATATAGGTCCTTCAACTCAGTTAGTACATGGTCATTCTTCTATTTCTTCTTCAGAAGGTATATACATATATATATGTATCTATGTTTATTCTATTTTATGATTCTATATAGGTGTGTCTTTTAATTTGGGATCGTGTGACTCTGATGTTGGTCTTGATATGGTTACTACTAATATATATAAAGGTATATATATATATATATATAATATTATTTATTTATTTATACTTATACTATTGTATATATATATATAGGTGATGGTGTTAATAATTCTTCAGTCGTTGATGGTGTCAATGGTTCTTCAATTATTCAAGGTATATATATACTTATATTATATTCTATACTTATATAGGTTCAAATAAAGTTGTGGGTAAGTATTATTTATTATTTTAGTTTCTTTTTCTTTTGTTTTATTATTTTTTTTTCTTTCACAGATAATAGCTTTCTGTTATCTGCTTTCTTTTTATTATCTATTTATATATTTATTTACTAAGCTTAGCTTTAGCTACTTAGTATTTAATTATTTAATAGAATCCTTTCTTTTTTCATTTTTGTTTTGTTATTTTTTTTTATTTTAATTTTACTTTAATCGTATCGATTAACGGGAAGGTGTCGGATATTAAGATAATTTTTGAATTACTTAATATTAAATAGTGTTGAGTATTTTAATATTTGTATTTAATTTAATTAATACAACTATTGATTACCTATATGACTCATACTATTGCTGACTATTGTTCGCTTCTAACTCTATATAGACTAACCGATGTAATACTATCAATGATTGAGATATCTAAGTGTTAAGATTCTTCACTTACTCACATTGTATATGATATTAACTGGTAGTTAGCTATATGTTTATAGAATGTTGTAACAAAGCACAATAGCTATAGATGTCCGCTATGAGGTTGAATCATATAGATTGTTTAATAAATTATACAATATTAATTACCTATACTTATTTAATATTAGTTTTCATTAATTATAATATTATCTTTCATTACATTATAGTATTGAAGATAATTATTAATTAATAAAGTTTTTACTTTATATTATTTAATATATCATACTATATGTATGTATTATTATATTAATAAAGGTTATATACTTTATATTAATAAATATATCATAGTACAACTATGTATTATTATATTAATAAAGGTTATACTTTATATTAATAAATATATATCATAGTACAACTATGTATTATTATATTAATAAAGGTTATACTTTATATTAATAAATATATATCATACTATACTTATGACTTATTATATTAATAAGAGTTATATACTTTATATTAATAAATATATATCATACTATACTTATGACTTATTATATTAATAAGAATTATATACTTTATATTAATTAATATATATCATACTATACTTATGTATTATATTATATTGATGAAGGTTATACTTTATATTAATTAATATATATCATATTATATTCTATGTATTATATTATATTAATAAAGGTTATACTTTATATTAATTAATATATATCATACTATACTATATGTATGTATTATTATATTAATAAAGGTTATACTTTATATTAATTAATATATCATATTATATTGATGAAGGTTATACTTTATATTAATTAATATATATCATACTATATCTATGACTTATATTATATTGATAAAGGTTATACTTTATATTAATATATATATTATCATACTATATCTATGTATTATATTATATTAATAAAGGTTATACTTTATATTAATTAATAATTACTTCAACAACTATAACAATGAAAGTTAATTTATATACTACACAACTAAACTTTATTCTAAACTTAAACATAATATAATTAATATCTAACTATTAATATATATAGGTTCCAATAAGGATAAAATAAATAATAATGATTTATCTAAATCATTTGGTTTTAATTTAAAACCTTTAGCTTTGTTTTCGACTTTTAATATACAAAATAATATTCCTTTACAAAACATTCAAAACAATATTTCAAATAACAATATTGATATTGATATCGATAATAGTTATTCACAAATAAATAATAATAATTCTATATTAAATAATGGTTCAAACTTATTCAATCAAATGAATCCAGTTAATCAATCAATTAATAACATATCTATTGTTCAAAGTCAAATTAATAATAATAATCAATCTATTCCTATATCAACTACTATTATACAACCTACAGAAAAAAATACTTCTGTTTCTAATAATAATAATGATTCTATTAATACTTCTTCACACTCTTTACCTGTTGTTACTACTATTCCAACTAATGTAAGTATATCTAACAATAATAATTTTACAATCATTAATGATAATACAAATCATTCAAGAAATAACACTAATACTAATAATAATGAAACAATAATACATAGAAATAATAGATCTATTAATTCCATTATGAATAGTTATTTAACCATTCCTGATTTAAGTCCTATTCTTCCTCCTTTAAGTATTCTAACAAATATTCCTCATATTAATTTAAATAATGATAATGAATCAGAAATTATAACAACAATACCTAATAGTAGTAGTAGTTCAAGTGATAGTAGTAGTAGTAGTAGTAGTAGTTTTTCTGATAATGATTCTGATTCTGATTATATTGATCCTTTTCCTGATATTAATAGTAATACTCAAAATAATGATGAAATACCAGTTGTAAGAACTATTAGAAGACCTATAACAGATAATAGTATGTTTTTTATTACTATTTAAATATATTTATTAAATTTTATTTATAGTTGAAGAAGATATAATTATTCATCCTATTATTAATAGAGGAAGAAGAAGAGCTTTAGATATTTGTATGCTATTTATTTTTTATAATTCTTTATAAATAATTAAATAATAAATTATTTTTATAGATAATCAACAAAGATTATTATATCCTGGATTACATAATTGTATTGCTTCTATTCAAAGAAGTATTTATATATATTTAATATTTATTTTATATTATTTTATATAGATTCTCATGGTGATTTTGTATTAAATGAAGCATTGAATACTTATTCAGCTAATTATTTAGGTGATTTTAATGTTCATTGTGAATATTGTCATGCTAAACATTTTGAATTAGAGAAAGGAATGAATGATAAATTTTATACTTGCTGTGGTAGTGGTAAAGTAGTTCTTCCTGAACTTCCTGATCTTCCTAATACTATTCGTTCTTTATTAAGAAGAGATAATCCAGATTCAAGAGAATCATTACTATATATATGAGAATAGGCAAAAAAATTCCCATTGGTCAGTTTTTGGAAAATTCATTTGATTGGCTACTATATACTAGAGTTTGTACCCACAACTCCTCTAAACTTACGGGGAGTTAACTTTTCGTTGAAACACAGTTCAATAGGATATAACATGTAGTTGTGCACCATATATTTGGTTAAGCTATATTGTTTATAATTAAAAAGTTATTAATAAAAAAACAGAAAACATGATTTTTGAGTCATTTTTGATTGGCTCTTTGGGATCATCCCGATAAAAATTGTTGACCAGACAATTGGAAAATAAACATGGGGTAAACTTGATTTTTTCTCAATCCCACAATATACGTTATCCGTGTTTATTCTTTATATTTATCTACTTTTTAATACTTTTTCATATTGAACACGTGAGGCCTTAACGGTCAAATTTAGATTCTTATTTTGACATGATATTCTGATTCAGGAGGTCAGAAAACCTAGGTGTAGCGATTTTCAGCTCCTGAGGACGATTTTTGAGTGATCGATATTTTCTTCGATCTTCTTATAATGGACTAATATTGTATCATAGTAATCAATAGGTCCTCAAACTACTATAGTTAAAACAAAGTCTTAAAATAACGAGTTTAAAAGTGACAATTTTGAAAAATGTGAATTAAGTGGTCTTAGAGTGAGAGATTCAATATAATGACTTTTATTTAATAAACTAGAGGTAATACTCTATACTATGTCAAAAGAAGAGTCAAAATTATGAAGGTCAAAGTGTATGACCAAATGACAAAATGTGTCTTAAAAAGTAAAAGGGTTTGCATATGTGTTTAGAATCATATATTAAGTATATTCTATGAATAAGAGCTTTAAATAAATAGTTTAAGGTTATCAAATTTCAAAGAATGTGTAAAACATAGTCTTAGACTTTGAATAAAAAATTTAGAGATATTAATTAGTGTACAGCTGTAGTAGCTCTACAACATATCAAAAGTACAAAGAAAATAATTTTTAGAGAGTGGATGTGTGAAGGGTTGTGACTATTATTTAAAATTTATTTTTACTTCAGTTTGAGCAAAATCGTGAATTTCGTGCACTGTAAAAAAATTGAGTCAAAAAATCAACTCTAAGGGTCTTAAATTTAAAAAAATGTAAAAATGAGTGACTTAGAGGACGAGATTCAAAATAAGAGTGTTTATTCATTAAACTAGACTGTATGATCTATATTATGTTAAAAGAAGGGACGAAAATGTTTTGATCAGAGTGTATGACCAAATGGTAAAGTGTCTTTAAAAAGTCTAAAGTGATGACTAATGTGTTTATTGAGTCATATAGAGTCTACTATGTAAATATTAGCTTTTAAAAATATGTTTAAGCCTTTCAATTAGTAAAAATATGTTCAAAGAGAGTCATAAAATGAGAGTTTTAAGAAACGAGATATTGTTCAGTATACACTAAGAGACACTCTACAACATATCAAAAATATAGCAAAAACTATTTTTAGAGACTGCATGTGTAAAGGGTTGTGAGAGTTATTGAAAAAATATTTTTACTTCAGTTTGTGCAAAATCGTGTTTTTGGAACACTGTAGAAAAATTAACTTCAAAAATCAACTCTAAGGGTCTTAATTTTGAAAAATGTGAAAATGTTTGACTTAGAGGACGAGATTCAAAATTCCCTCTCACTTTCATATAACTAGAGCACACACTCTATATTATATCAAAAGGAGGGACGAAAATATTTTGGTCAAAGTAAATGAGCAAATGCAAAAGGTTTACGAAATGTCTTAAAGTGATGACCAATGTGTAGCTATGGTATTATTAAGTATAGTGTGTAAATATTAGCTTATAAAAATGAATTTAAGTGTGTCAACTTTTCATAATGTGTCAAAAAGGGTCTTTAAGAAAGAGATTCAAAACATTTACTTTTATTTAATAAATAGTATGATAAACTCTATACTATATCAAAAGACTGACGGAAACTGTTTTGATACAGTGGATCTTGAATGGGTAAAGTCTATTTAAAAGTCACTTTTTCGAGTCATTTATGATTAAAATAAGTATTTGAGACAACTGAAGAAATATTAACTTTTTAAACCATGTTTTATTAGTCAAAGTTAGAATGAATGCTGACTTTGTTATACTAAAAACTTCAAAATTCTTTTAAGAAGTATTAAAATGAGTTAAAATTATTTTATTACGTTTATTTAAATGAATTTTATGAATTAAAAATACTTTACACTACTTCACATTGGTACTCATTTCTAAAGTTATTGACTTTAAAAACTCAAAGAATGTTTTAAACAGTTGTTTAATTATTACTAAATACAAAATATATTTTAAAAATAATAAATAATATGTATAATGATTCAAAATAGTTTTTTAATTTTCTTTCAAGTATTGTTTTTAGTTTTTTTTGATATCATTTAAAGAATTTATTTAATTCTTATATCAGGAATTGAACCTGATTACAATCAATAAATGATTGTAACTCTCCATATAGAGTATAAGAAGTGTTATTAAAGTAATATATAATATATAATATATAATATATAATATATAATATATAATATATAATATATAATATATAATATATAATAGATAATAAATAATAAATAATAATATATAATAGATAATATATAATAATGAAAAAAAGAAAATAAAAGCCAAACTGTTATTATTTTATGCAGCCGCGGTCCGGTGCCGTTAGGCCCCGGACCTGCGGCGTGACCCTAGTATATATATATTTATAGTATCTCCTATTAAACAACTAAAAATAAGATATTCAAATGGAAAAATATGTCCTCTATTTAAGACTAAAGAATCACATGGTGTAAAACGTATCTTATGTGCTTTATGCTTAAATGATGATTTGTATACAGCATGGATAAATGGTAATAATACAAATCAAGGTTTTGTATATATATTATCTATAAATATTGCTATAACTATATCTTGTCTATAGAAATTTAATTCATCAAATTACTCACTAAGATATCATGCAGAACATAAGCACAACATCAGAATTAATGATCCTGTTTCAACCTTTGATACAGAATATACAAAAACAATTGATACAAAATCAAAAGAGACTTGCATTGTTATGCTACTTTGTGTATATTGATATTCTTTTATTATTTATTATTATAGACAATAGCTTTCTCTGATTTACCATTTCAGTTCGTTAAGTCTGAACCCTTATCAATTCTTTTAAAGGATAGTATATACATTCCTACCTATCGAGAATTGAAATATGGACTTAATGTCTTATCAAATTACATTTTTGATTCGTTGAAGAAGTATTTTAAACTATCACATATTAGATCAATTATTCTGGTTCATGATGCTGTAACTACCACGAATACAATTCATTTTTTCTCCATATATGCATTTTGGTATAATACAAAAACAATGAAATATGAGCAGTGTATGCTGAAAATGATTAGTGAAAGTAATGGCTCTTCAAGTGAAGATATAGCTGTACAATTAATTGATGTAATTAAGGAATATGAAATCCAAGAAAAAATATTTGGCTTTGTGTCTGATTCTGCATCTTCTAATGTTAAATGTTCAAATACAATTGGTACTATTGCAAAACATATGAATGTGAATATTAAATATAAAAAAGACTACTGTTACATGTTCTGTGGGGTACATATAATAAATAATATAATTAAAAGTATATATATATATTATTCTATATATTTTTATTTTATATATATTATTCTATATATAGTTGTAGTATACATTATTGTCTATATAATTATATATATATATTATTCTACATATATATTTCTGTTATATTATATATTTTGGATATATATTTCTATATGTATTTGTTTTATATATATGTGTTTATTTATATATATTATTCTATATATATTATTCTATATATGTTTTTTTATATATATTATTCTATATATATTATTCTGTATATAATTCTATGCATACTTTAATATAATTCTATTTATATAGCATTTATTAATACACTCTTCGGAGAACATTATTCTGTAATCGATCAATTAAATTCTATTTATTGTAGAATTAATCATTCGTACACTCTATTAAAGAAATACCAAACTATAACTGGTTCTACTAAAAAGTTTCATACATATGTAAAAACTAGATTTAATTCTCTAGATAATTTATTGGAATCTTCATATATACTATTAAATTCAATGGATAAACTTCAGCTAAGTAGCATTATTAATAGAAACGAAATTAGTGAATATGATATTCAAGTTATTCATTTATTACATCCGTTTATTAATTCATGTAGTAAAATAAGTAATATACTTGCAAGTGATTCTACTGGTGTGGCCTATTTCGCTTTAGAACTAGTTCGAATTTATTTTAATTTACAAAGTATGGGTTCATCAGTTGAGGAATTGGAGGAATTAATGATTCCATCTACTAAAGATTATCCTGATGATTTTAAATTACTTACTGATCTTTCTCCTCTCTTATGTTATTTCGACGAAAAATATAATTTAAAAGAAAATGCATTAGAGGATATTTTAAATAAAAAATCTATTAATATGGAAACAGTACAAGATAAAGAGAATAATAAAGATTCTGATTATGAATATATAATTGATGAGATTAATGATACAAACTATGATAGTACCAATAATGAAGATGATTATGATTATTCTGACTCGGAACCATGTACAATTGAAGAAGAAGAAAACAATGACAAGATATATGAGGAAATGAAAAGAGCCAGTTGCGAATCAACAGAAGAAAATAATCCTAATGATGATATATACTCTCCTTTTCATGGTATCTATAATTTTAATCTGGCTAAAGTTAAGAGTATGAATCTTATCAAGAAGTATTTAGAAAGAATGAAGAGTATCATCTTTGCAACTATTATTTTAGATCCATCTATTGATAAAAAAAAGACACTCTGCTTATTTACTAAAGTATGTCCTTTGGATTTAGAATATGAATTTATTAAGTATATATATTTATTGTATGAAATATATTATCTATTATCTATAATTACTTATATAGTATATATTTTATTATATCTATCTTAGAGTTACTATATTATATGTTCTATTTTTTATCTATTATATATATTAGCTATTATGTTTATCTATTATATAACATATTTATATATAGACTTATTTCGTATTTACAAAATAATTATAAACTAGATACATATGATTTAAAAATTTATGATAATTCTTCATCATGCTTCCTTTATGACACTTTTCGTGTTTCACCTTCGTATTATACATTATTGAGTCAATATTTAGGAATTCCTCTAGTAATAAAACCAATTATTCAGTGGTGGTCAGATAATTGCAGTTACTATCCTGGATTATCTGATTTTGCTGTTTCATTATTATCTATAAAACCTTCTTCTATTTCTATTGAAAGAAGTTTCAGTAAAGTAAGAAGAATTATCTCATATGGAAGATCTAACCTGAAACCAAAAACAGTTGAGCAGCTGCTAATTTTAAAGGAAGTACAAAATAAATTTGAGTTTTCTGAGTATAGTCAATTAATAAATGGCTATACAGCTTATTATAAAAAAATGTGAATTCATTGTCTCAAATATATATATTTTTTATTAATTATATTATATTATATTATTTGTCATGTATCTATAATCTAATTCGTGAATTATGAATCATTATACACTGTATGTTTTTTTTCATGTAATTAATTAGAATTAAAAAAATAAGTTCGTCTGTGTGGTTGTGTTTATATCAAAATCTTTTATTTTATTCATAGTTGAAATCAGATCACTGATAAATCAGATTAAACTACGTACATTTCTTTTTTGCAATTAACTATAGTTTAAAATTTTATCAAGTGGTTCCCTCTTTATTAGTCAGTATATCTTGTATATTCTTATAGAATAGACGTTATTTGATAAAACTAGACTTTTATAGTGATAATCATGAATGATTTTAAGTTTAACCGGAATTTTGATTTATCTGTACTTATGTAAGTCATTATAATATGATCAATTCAAAATGAAAAAGCATTGATGCGTATAACATTCAAAACATCTTTATATAAAAACCGGCTAAAAATTTTAGCTGGTTTAAACCAGCTATTTAGCTTTATCCGGTTTTTGGTAATTCTCTACTAGAATTTCAATAGAATTTTTGTTAATCTTCTTCTTTTTTTGATAAATACAAATATATACTTATAAATAGGTAAGAAAATATGATTTATATACTTAAACCGATATGTTTTCCTTTAGAATACAAATGAATACGAATCAATATATGTATGAAAGTAATTGTGTAGGATATTATCATATTTTTGTGAACTTTTATAAATTTATGTATAAGCTAAATGCGTATAATATATAGAAAGCAAAACTAAAGATTCTAGACAACAAAATCCATCGCAAATAAATCATATTTCTAGTATTCAAGCATATAATCTGTTACTTGATTTATACTTTATTGAAGTAAGTAAAATTAGTATGCTATTAATTTCTTTTGTTTTTTAGGAAGTACGTATTTGCTTTTTGGACACAAGACCTTTTGAGGATTTCAATAAATCTAACTTAGAACGATCTCTAAGCATAGCTGAGTGTATTTATATTTATTATAAATCTTATACTTTTTTTTTGTATAGTTCTTCCTAATCATCAGTTAACAAACAATAAATCGCTTTTAGAAAAGGCATGTCAATATGCGTTAAAAGTGATGAATCTCTCTGAACCAGAATATCTTGTTATTGTCGTTTATGGAGAGGGAAAGTATATGTATTCATTGTTTATAATCATCTATATTATTATGTTAAAAAGCACATTTCATAAATATATATATGTTTATGTGATATAAATATTCTAAGAAATATATATATAGTTTTCTTGATTATGAACAATATATTTGCAATTATATTCAGAATAGTTGTATCTATATATAAATATATATATATAAATATTTCTTCTTCTTCTTCTATTATTTCCTTTTTATTATAGTTCCCTGTAAATTAAGTTATTGTGATTCTACTTATTCTTCATTTATCTCTCTTTCTCCATATATATGTATGAATCAACAAGAAAAACAAAATAATCAATTTATTCATATACGTATTTATATATAGTATTGTTTATTTTAAAGAATTAATTTTTTATCATGATCTATTTTTATTGATTTTTAATGTTTGTCTTATTTATTAAAAATAAATTATTTATTTTTATTAAAGATATATAATTGATATTTCTAAGATCTATATATATATATATATATATATATAGAAGACATGCCTCGTTGTATTATTCCAAACTGTCTCTATTTATTTCCTGAGTATATATATATAAACTACTATTTCATATATACTAAAAATGAATATAAATATATATATAGATGGGAGGGAAATACACTTCAATTTCCCACGTTTTTCTCTTCCTTCAAGCGTATCTATATACATAATAAGACGCATGTGTTTTCACTTCTTCAAGGACCTTCTCCAAAAGCTACATCGACATTCACGGGAATTAATGAAAATCGTGAGAATTTAATGAATTCCTCATGTATTCGTGATATAAATGAAAAAAATATATCAATCGATATAGATAATAATAATGATAATAATGATAATGTTTTGATAAACCCATGTGTAGATTGTACGAATGAAGGAACAGACATATTTCGAGATGATTATATAGATAAACAAACAGTTTATAAAGATATATATGACCGTATATATATATATATATATATATATATATATATAGAATTATTGTGATATATATATAGAGTACCCGGTTTCTTCTTCTGTTGTTCCTAAACATAAAATCTTGCTAATATTAACATCTATAGATACTTATGACTATACAAATATTCTCTTTGAATATACTTATGCTGTATATATATATATATAATTATTATTATTCTCTATCAAGATATATATTAATATAAATATATAGTATCAACTATCTAATGAATCTATGAATGATAATAATAATAATAACAATAATAATATTAATAATATTAATAATAATAATAATAATAATAATAATAATAATAATACTGCTATGACATACCTCTTTCAAGAATCTAATGAGCATCTTGCCGCCAAATCTTATTTAAAAGATATTTGGAGGGCAGCTCGTTTTCAAGATATTCCTTCTTCTGTATATATATAAAGAAATATACATATATATACAATTTCTAACCCTTATTATATATGAATATACATCATTTATATATATACAGTTATGTACACATGAAGGAGTATTCAGATTATTTGAACCCACTTATTATATAAATAACATGAATATTAATATGTATATATATATTTATTTATTACTGAATTATGTATTCTTTCAACATAGTTATATATTATTATATATATATAAACTTTACTTTTTAATCTTTATCCTATTCAGTAATAATATTAATAATAATAATGATATATAGTTTACTAAAGAAATTATCTACAAAAATAGTTGAACAAGATGTGGAAGCCAACATAAGTATTTTATTATACATTCTCTATATATTAATATTATTCATCTATCTCGTTTCTATATACATTTTCTATCTCTTTATTATTACTTATACTATATTCTTTATCGTTATATATATATATATTTTCAACTATATAGTGTTTTCATCTGAAATGATAGAGTTTCTTCAAAGTTCCGAATCTTTATTTATATATTTCTCCAAGTTTCCCACCAAATATATATATAAAGGAGTTCCGCGGGATATATACAATCAAGTTGTCAAGAAAAATAATTCTATTTCAGATATTTATTTGTATATATAGACCAATAATTAAATTCTCCATCTACTATAACAATACTATATATATATACATATATATTATTTGAAATTCACTTTTATTCTATATACAGAGACACAATCAAACCTTTGTTTTCCAGCATTATTAAGTATATATCTGAAAACCCATTTGCCACTGCATTTCCTCTATTTCATCTTCTGAATTGTATATATATGTATATATAATTATAAATAGAAATAAAAATATGAATATCTATATGGTATTTATATACCATTCTTTTTGATTATTTTAATATTTAAATAATAATAATATTATATATACAGATCTTATTACTTCGCCCTCAATTCAAAGATCTATTCAACTCTGTTCACAAAATAATGACACTTTTTATACATCATTTTTCGATCAGCTCTTCACAATTCTATTCAACGTATATTATACTTCATTAATTATATATAAAAATATTATTATTATTATTATTATTATTATTTTCTCTCTCAATATATATATTATACATTCTATCTTTCTATACTATTGCTTACTATATAAAGAATCAGTCATTCATTATAATAATTCTATATATATAGTCCCTTCCTCGTTCATTATTTGCCTCCAAAGCATGTGACCGTTCCCTCCAAACGCTCGTCTATTTCCTCCGATCGTTTACCGCCATTCCCGCCTTTATGCCCCTTGTTATTCAATATCGGGATATATTCACGGGAATCCTTCAAAATGAAATGCTCTATACAACTTCAGTATATATATATTACTATTTCTAATAATAATTCATATATACAATATAGAAACATATTTTGAATTGTATTTCTCTTGCAATTTCTTATATATATATCATTGATACTTTATATTATCAAATTACATCAAATTCCCATGGGAATCAAGAGAAATTGAAGATCTATCTACAAGACTCCTTTGACCAGCTTCATCCAATGAACTCCCTCCTAATCCAATTTATTCACGGGAATTCTGAACTTGAATATCCACTCATCTTAACTCTCTCTAGTATATATATATCATATATATATCATATATTGTTATAGGATTTATATATATTGTTATAGGATTTATATATATTGTATTAGTATTCTATATATTGTATTAGTATTATATATATTCTATTAGTATTCTATATATTTCTACATTTTTCGATTTCCTTAACACTAACCTCTCTTTAGAATATATATGTATATATCACAATTCATTATTATCACATACTTCATCATTCTCCAAAGTATTCAAAGATGACTTCCGCGATTATTTCACTATTTTTGCGGATGATCTATATAAAATACGTTATTCTATACAATTGAATAAAGATGAAATCGAAGAAAATGACATTAAACTAGCTTTTTATCTGAGAAAATGTCTTCTGAATATCTATTTATCACAATTATAATAATTCATTTTTAATATTTTGATATATTCTATATTTCTTTTTAATTTTAGAATATCTTCATTTTTTTAAGAATTTGTTTAATTTTATATTGTTTTAAAAAACAAATAATGATTTTATTTGGTTCAATTATATTTTGATATCTTATTATTGTTGAATAAATGCAAATTAAAGACAATAGCTCGCCTTTATGAGTTCATTCATTGATTAGTGTTTTTCATCCAATACAAAATAAACTAAAACTCTAAAATTATGACCTAATCAATTAACCATCGACTTGACACATATTTGACCATAAATAATACTAATTTGAATAAATAATCCACATGATTTCATAATTGACAACTGTTTTTCCTCATATCGTCGTTTCAGTTATTATCTACAACTATTCTGAATGATGTTATAAATTTATCATGTTCTTATTGTGTATAAAGAGAGTATCATAACTTTTTAACTCTTCATTGTTCTCAATAAATTCGATCATGGTTAATGCACTAATATATTCGTCTCTCAAAGCATTATTTAGTAAAAAAAACGTCTCAAATACTAGTTTCTTATTAGTGCTTCCATAAATGAAACAATTAAAACCATGAAAATTGTAATTCTTTTACTCATATTTTGAAAATAAACATAAACGGATGAATAGTAGACAGTTTTAAAATAACATCCCATTCTAGTATTTTTTGTCGAATATATCAAGAATGATGCCATATTTATAAAATATTTTCTAATATATATTTTTAATTCAAGTGAAGCTTCCTTTACATATCCTTTATTAGGAAAAGTGAAATATATTTCTCATAGTGAATCAATCATTTTTTATTATCTGATATCAATTTCAATATCAATTAGTTCTTCTAGCTATCATAACAATTACTGCTATACTATTAACGTAAATGACGATGTCAAATATTTCAATTAGTGAATCTTCTTCTGAATGTGGAGGCTTCATCTATCCCAAGGGATTATGTCCATACCGTACAGCTGGTCAATACGATGAAAGCCAAAAAGATGCTGTCCTTGTTGATAATAAACCAACTAATTATTGTTTTGTAGAAAAACAAAAGAGAATTCCAAGAAGTCATCTTAAGAGAAATGATTTCTTCTCCCGGTTATCTAGCTCAATAGATTGTTCCTCAAAAAGATGTACACAGGTCTGTGAGTCAACAGTCATTAATAATTCTTCTTATACTCAACTATTTAATAAGAACTCTATTAATCTATCTCCTGAAGTATATAATAAGAAGACTCAAGAATATATTGATATTGATATTGATGGCTATTCAATTATTCAATTCAATAATGGCGATCGACTACTTGGACATTTAAATCATGGATCTTCTTATGATTCTTCGTTACTCTTTCTACATGATGGAACTATTATCGAGTGTCCAGCATATAAATATTCTATGTATGGATTTGGTACAATTATTTATTCAAATGGTGATATCTATGAAGGTTGTATCGTTAACAACTGTAGAAGTGGATACGGAGTATTAAGAAAGCCTAATGGTATGAAAATTCGAGGAAATTGGTTTCATAATCAACGTCATGGTATTTGTGATATTTACTATAATAATGGTGATCGTTTTCGAGGAAGATGGATTCATGGCGATTCTTGTGGAGATGGAATCTTTATTCGTAATCATTGAGTAGTATCATTTATATGCATATATTGTTGCGTTTTGTTGTCTTTTATTTTATGTTTTCTTTTTTTTTTTTTAGCTTTTTGCTTTTTGTTTTCTTTTCATGTTTTATATAATCTTTTCATATGTAGTTATTTATTAAGGAATAATAAATAATCTTTTTAATTTTTGTGTTATTTTTTTTTATATTTCTTTTATTGCTGTTATTTTTCAATATCTTTTCTATCTTTGATATATATATATATATATATATATATATATATATTTATATATATATATATATTTATATATATATAATCATCAAATTATATCGTTTAATCTATTTAAACAATATCAATAATACATACTTTATGTAGATTGCTTTTCATAACATATAATGAATTATTAGTCTTTTTACTTTTATATATATCTTTACTATTTGATTGCAGTCATGTCATTATTATTATTTTTTTTTCTTTTTTTATATAACTTATGTATATCAAATTTCTTTTTGTTTATTTAATATAATAATATCTATAGTATATATGTAGTTGCTGTTATAATTTATTTTATTTTATATTTACATTTTTTAGTTTGCTGCATACATATTTCTTATTTTAATTATTATCTTATGTGTCTATTTTTATTATAATTTACTCAAGTCTTTTTAGTTATTTAAATATTGGTTTACAATTTTATTAAAGATATAAATATTTTATACCATTAATAACCAGCTATTTTTTGTATACTCTTTTTACTCAAGTCTTTTTTACATTTAGTTTTGTTTGCGATGAATTTTCACATTTTAAAAATATTATGAAAAATAAATGATTTCCACAGTTTTAAACATATTAATACGACAATATTGATAATAAAACATAAAGTAATTCTTGCTATTTTTCAATGTAGTATGTATTTAAAGTAAATATTTTACTACAAACTTATTAATATATAGAGAGAAGACAATTATACTTAAAAACAACTGTTCAATCGAATAATGCAAAATATGATGACAATTACTTACTTTATAAATACACTGAATGAGTTTGTTTCAAAAAATATCAGTGAAAATGATTAAGAACATCAAATATAGAAATATTATAAGACAATTTCAAAATAAACTAGAAATTGCTATGTTTCATAGTTATCGTTTTTGATGATGACACAAATCTCATCTTATAGAAAAAATCGATGAAATAATTGGCTGAACAAAAAATGAAGGCAATTTGAACAACATTTTGTTTTCCATGAAAAAATAGTAACAACAGAAGAGAAGATTCGAGTAGAAACATGATTAAGTAAATGTGTTTAAATGAAGCATGACACAGCAACAATTTGATTGGATGAACAAGTTCTATAGGCATTTCTTGAATTTCTCGATAGACTTCTGGAAATCTTAGAAAATAAGGCAAAATAAGGAAAATAATCACGATTCATAGTTTATTTGTTTGAATACACTTTTTTGACTTTTTATTTTCCTTTTTCCTTTTCGGATCCTATACAATTACTCAAATTCTTGTATGCATTATAAGTTTGAGGAACCATAATACTTCGAGACAAAAAGAAAATGGCAGATAATACTCATGATGAATACAAATTATCTCAGCAACGAGATATTTCATATATTATTGTAATTTCGTTAGAGGTAGAATATTCTCAAGAAAATGTATTTATTTAATTTACTATATCTTACCTCTTTAGACTGTTTTAAACAAAATTGTGTGGATCGTCTATGGTATGTTTCTGATACTGTTTCTGCTATATGTTTAACCTATATAGATACACTCCTAACGAGTCAGATATTTGAAAACAAAGAATCGAATGACAAACAAGACATTATTGAAAATTCTAAAACTTCAGTATTTGTTTTTCTTTTTAATCACTTTTTAATTACATATATTATTCATGATGCTTTTATTTCTTGATTTAACGCTATTGATTGTATATATGTATAGCCTTTAGAACGAGTCATTCTTGAAATTGATGATCGTGTTTCAGCTTCTCGATCAGATTCTGGTTCAACATATGCTATCATGTTTCCAGATATACAAACCTTTGAAATATTCAAGTATTTAATTTTTTTTTTGTGACTATTCTTGATTATTATAATTTATATTTGTTTTATATTTTTTAAAGAAGACTTATTATTATTTCTTTTTATAGACATTTTGTGACGTTACATAATTTATATCTTCCTCCTATATTTGAAGAAGTTCTATGCTTAACGAATGGTATGAAAATTTTATAATTAATTTATCGTTTATTTTTTTTTAAATTTTGTTTTATTATATTATATTTTATTTTATTTTATATTATGCTTTTATATTTAATTTAATTTTAAGTTTTCATTTATTGATATATTATATATATATAACTTTTATATATATTTTTTTACATAATAATAATAATAATTATTATTATTATATAGATTGGGAAGCCTATAATCGTTCATTACCGCGTACCATCCCTCTTCCCGCCAATTTGGCAGATATTGTGTCCCACGTGTGTCATGAAGCTGTGGATCTTACCGCCTCGGGACAAATGACGCAATGCATAAGGATATTAACATATCTTCTAAATAAACAATATCGGTTTAAAGTATATTATATATATTATTTATTAAATTGTCTAAATATAATATAATAATAATAATTATTATTATAGAATTCATAAGATATATATATAAATATTATTAATTCTATCTTCTATATCTTTTTATATTCTTTAGTTCGATCAAGCATCTCTCTCTTTACATTCTTTTGTTTCTCCTCATTTTCATCATCCTTCGTTCCATCGTTCTTTCTACTCTTCTTCTTTCTCTAGAACTAAATCATTTGGAGAATATGCGAAATCTAGATCATCAAGTCAATCATCTATTATTCCTTCTTTATATCCTACTCCTTATGTATCTACTACGACTATTAATAATAATACTATTAATAACAATCTTAATACATCTACTTCTTCTATCCATATAAATGGATCTACAAATGATACTATGTTATTAAATACATCGAACTCTATTGATTTATTTAGCTTAGAACCGACATCCGATCATACGAAAACATTTGGTAATTTTAATCTTCTTTCTCAAGAGAATTCCCACGGTTATTCTCAATTTACAATGACAACACCTACTCCTATTCCTATATCTTCATATTGTACTGATATTCCTTCTAATAATAATATGAATAATGCTATTAATAATAGTATTAATAATGAGAATAATAATGAGAATAATATTATAAATACTATGAATACTATGGTTTATCCTTCAATAGGATCATCATCAACTCTTAATAATGCTACATATATATCAGATCAGAATCAACATAAGGATTTATTTTATAATGATTCTGAAGATGAATATGTTGGTAGTTTATATAAAGAATCAATTAATACAAATACACTTAATTCAAATAATACAATGTACCTGAAAGAACGAGCTAAAAGTGTTCAGTTAACAAATACATATACATATAATAATTATTATTCACCTACACCTTCTCTTCCTTCTTCTCTTCCTCCTTCGAATTCTTATAATACACTCACATCTATGATGAATAATAATAATATGAATAATATGAATAATAATAATATGAATAATATGAATAATAATAATATGAATAATAATAATATGAATAATAATAATATGAATAATAATAATAATAATACTTCAAAAACATATTTACATAATTCTTCCTCTCTTCCTTATGGATCTCAAAGTATGACAAATCTTAGTTCAATTACTAACTTATCTCCTATAACATACCCTGAATCACAATATATAACACCTACTACTCCTGTAGGACTACCTACTTCTCTTTCTCCTCCTTGTTTACTCCCTCCTGCATCGTTACCTTCTTCCTCTATATCGAATAATATACAATCTATTAATACTATTAATAACAATCAAACGAATAATAATAATAATAATAATAATAATAATAATAATAATAATAATAATAATAATAATGGAACTATTAAACACTCAGCTTCTAATAATAATGTCAACTATTATTATAATAATACTATTCAAGAAACACAAATGTCGAAGAATTCGGTCGATCTTTCTTCTTCTAATTCTTCTCCTCTTCCTTCCACTCCTCAATATATGTCTTCTAAAGGAAGTTCTTTTATTAATAGTATTAATACTAGTTCTAGTAATAACCGTCCTATTCCTACCTCTCCTTCTTATTCCAATACTCTTAATAACTCTCTATATACAAATAAATATCATTCTGCTTCTCTTTATACTCCTCCTCCATCTCTATACGTCTCAACAACTGCAAGTGACTCCCTTGAGAAAAACAACCATTCACATCCTATGTCGTATATATTATTATTATTATTATTATTATTATTATTATTATTATTATTATTATTATTATTATTATTATTATTATTATTATTATTATTATTATTATTATTATTATTATATGTTAATTTTATAGGTTACATAGTCCATCTCCGTCAGTTGCTTCTGGTAATACTATTCCTGGGTCTAGTAGCCGTTCTCAATCTATCAAAACATCAAGTCCTATTGGCTCATCCGTCTCTCTTTCATCCAATCAAATAGCAGAAGAAGAACTTGTCCACGAGATTATTGATGAAACTATAGACACTACAATCTCTACTTCTTCTTCTATTCCTACTTCTACAACTACTCTAAAGGGTACAAGTCCTGTTCCAAAGAAGATCCCAAATAAGAATAAGAATAGTATTAACAATAATGCTAATAATAATAATAATAATGCTAATAATAATACTAATAATAATAGTGCTGTTACTAAGGATAATGCTAATAATGCTAATCATAATAACGATAATAATAATAGTAATAATAATAATATCACGGTAAATGACGTTAATGAAAAGATAAACAGCTCCCCAAATCCTTCAATATACAATTCAATGGTCCAATCAAATTCGAGAGGTGACGAGTATATAGATCCTTATTCTGCAGGAGCTCAATCAAAACGATATGCAATCACTAAAACCATGACCAAGATGAATTCTTATCACGTGACATCTCAGAATAGTGTTCCTACTGCAGAAGAATTATTGGAAGATCCAAATATATATATAAATAGTGATGGTTATAATATGAATACTGTTCCACAACTTCCCATTCATCATAAATCAAAGTCATTAAATAATTCTATTCCTATAAATAACTATGCTACATCTGTACCTCCAAATAATCCCTCTTTCCCGCCACAAAATAGCGCGTATCCTTATCCCTCTACAAATATGAATATAGATGGTATTAATAATAATGATATAAATAATACTAATTATAATATAATGAGTAATAGAAATAGAAACACATCTATTAATACACTCCCGTCCAATAGTAATATAGCCTTTAATATGAATAATATGAATAATAATAATATGAATAATATGAATATGAATATGAATATGAATAATATGAATAATATGAATATGAATATGAATAATAATATGAATAATATGAATATGAATAATAATATGAATAATAATATGAATAATATGAATATGAATATGAATAATAATATGAATAATATGAATATGAACAATGATTTTACCTATTATTCTACTGCGAATAACAATTATCTTCCTTCTTATCCTTATTCCCCTGGGAATGAGCAAATTCCTGATACAGATATTTACCCTTATATTGGTTCTTCTCCTGCTGAGAATTTCCCTCCTTCTGGGCCAAATATCGTTTTCAATTCTATTAATGCAAATATGAATAATATGAATAATAATATGAATAATAATATAAATATGAATAATATAAATAATATGAATATGAATATGAATATGAATAATATGAATAATATGAATATGAATATGAATAATATGAATATGAATATGAATAATATGAATAATATGAATAATAATATGAATATGAATAATATGAATAATATGAATAATATGAATAATATGAATAATATGAATATGAACATGAATAATAATATGAATAATATGAATATGAATATGAATATGAATAATATGAATATGAATAATATGAATATGAATAATATGAGTATGAATCATAATATGAATATGAATAATATGAATATGAATAATATGAATATGAATAATATGAATATGAATAATATGAATAATAATATGAATATGAATATGAATACTATTGCACAGAACTCCCTTGGGTCCCCTCTATCTTCTCCTCTCTATTCATCTATGTATCCTCCTGCATACAACCAAGATTCCCGCGATTATCCTTATCCTATGAATTCAAATAATAATTATAAATCTATTCCTATGCAACATAAATATTATGGACAATTTCCCGCGGGGAATCAGAATTCTGCAATGACTAATGCTCCAAGTCGCTCTTTACAAAATCAGAATATATATGTAACGCAAGTTAACGGCAATATGGTTCCTCGACCTGCGAAAAAAGACAGTTCCGAACGAAGTGAAAAAGTATATTTATTATTATACTTATTATTGTTTTCTGTTTGATTATTATGTTTATAGTTATTATACTAATAATATTTACTTCACTTTTATTTATTCTATGCCTTTATAACTCTATAGGAAAAGAAGGATATGTATGATAAACTAAAAGCCAGTGGCAGTCGTACACTCCGTCTCCGAGGCCTACCCTTTAGTGTATATATATACTATATATATATTATATTATATTATATTATATTATATTATATTATATTATATTATATTATATTATATTATATTATATTATATTATATTATATTATATTATATAGGTTACTAAAATCGAGATTATTTCTTTCTTTTATCCTTTACAATTGTGTTCTGATGACGACGCCATCATTATGGGTAGAAATAAACACGATCAACCTTCAGGAGAAGCTTATGTGACCTTTATTAGTAATGAAGAAGCCTTGAAAGGATTAAACTACGACCATCGACATATTAAGGAGAGATATATCGAAATATTTGGAACTATCGACAAAGAAAAGAAATCAAGTATATATATAGTTATTATATAGTTATTATATATATATATAGAAGGTTCTCGTGAATATAAGCCCTTCCAACGTAATAATGTATATATATATATATATATATATATATATATATATATATATATATATATAACTGTTTATTTTATTTATAGATTTATACGTATAATTATAATAATAGTTAATAACGCTAGGCTAATGGTATATATATATATATTATAACTCTATATAGCATCATTTGAACAAAAAAAAACTTCTAGAATTGGTTATATATAATTATATATATAATTATTATCTTTATTTTCTCTCTGTTTTTTACCAATAAACATTTTGTTATCATTATATATCCTTTTTTATTTTAATTGATTTTTGTTTTTTTGTTTTTTTTAAATTTTTTTTAAATTTTTTTTAATTATATTTATGTATCTTTTTATTTTTAATGTTATTTTTTCCACTTTTTCTTTATTTGGTTTTATCTCCTTCTCTATTCAACTTTTTACTAATATATATATATATATATTATTTCTCTATTAATTATATTATATACAACAGATGGAATATTATTTCCAATATCATTCTTCTAACTTCGTTTTTGTCCTCTTTTTTTTATATATAATATATACTTATGAATTTATTATCATTCATTCATTATCGGACAGTTCTATTTATATATATATATACTATGATCATTCTTTTATTGTTGTTCAACTTTGGCTTGTAACCGTATTATTTGGTTTATATATTTATTTATTACAAATATGTTTTTGTTCATTTTCTCTATATACATTTATCTTTATTAATTCGTTTTTAATACTATTCTATTGGGTTATATATATTTGATTATTTTTATTATGGTTTCAATAAGTATCTTTCTCATTAGTTGTTTCTTCATTATTTTTATTATATTAACACTCGTTTTATCTGTATATACTACTGAAAGGACTATTATATATGTGTATAGAAAACCATGTAAAAACACTTTATTGAGGAGATTTATAATATATTTTATATTTTTTGTTTATATTTAAAAAGTAATTGTAATAATATTTAAAGTGAATAAAATAAATAGGTAAGAAATACCTTTATTCATAAGTTTTATGCTATTAATACTAAAATATTTAAATCAAGAATTCTAACAAACACACGAGAGATGAAAAAACAAATAAAATAAAATGACAAAGAGAAAAAATAAGACATATATATATATAAGATATATATATTAAAATCTAGGATATGATTTCTATATATATAAATACTCACATAATATTTATAGAACTATTTAGAAATTCCAATTTGGTTCGATCATATTGATTTTATATTTAAATTCATGTGTATATATATGTGTATCTAATGGCATATCCATTGGAATAAGAACTAAACATATATTACTTTCTATATAGATATATAAACATATATAATTATATAGTCAGAATATAATAATAATAATTATTATTATTATATATATATACTAGGGAATCGATATATAATATTTCCTTCAATGTGTCCATCTGTCCATTCTGTCTCTTCTTCAACATTTGATGTTATTTCATTCTCAACATATTTATGTATATTAGGTAATGTATATAGAGAATTAAAAGTGAAAGGAGAAGTAGGAACAGTTGTACTAATAATCGCGGGAATCACACGTTTCTTAGGAGTTTTCTAGAGATATAAAGTATTATATCCTTATATATATATTATATATTATATATATATATTATATATTATATATATACTTTAGCATCTTTTGCTTCTAATCCTTCAAGTCCCACGAAATTTCCTTTATGTAAATCGAGACAGTTGTCTCCCTCAGAATGAATGTGATATATAGAATAACCTTGTATATGAGGACCTTGCCATAGACCTCTTAAGAATGTGAATTTATTCCATATATCGATGTCCCCTAATGCATATTTCTGTTTAGCCACTATAGAATAAGAAGTATAAGTAGAATAAACATAATAATAAGTAGAATAAACATAATAATAATAAACATAATAATAAGTATAATAAGCATAATAAGTAGAATAAACATAATAATAATAAACATAATAATAAGTATAATAAACATAATAAGTAGAATAAACATAATAATAAACATAATAATAAGTATAATAAACATAATAATAAGTATAATAAACATAATAATAAACATAATAATAAGTATAATAAACATATAATAAACATAATAATAAGTATAATAAACCTAATAATATAATATACCCTCAATGTCTTTCTTCTCCATAATACATCGATAGAGTGGAAGTGGACTGTACATGGTAACCCGAGGATCAATATATGTATCTATAGGGACGAAGGGTAAGATAAGATATATAATATAATCAATATAATATAATCAATATATAATAATAAGCTAAAATAATAATAATAATATATATATACCATCTGATAAAGAAATAGGTTTATCATTATTTTCATTCACAAATGCCCAAATTTGTTTTTCTTTAGTTATATCTTCAATCGTTACATCGAGGTCTTTCTTGGCTTCTGTTAAATAATCTAGCATTACTATATATATATATATTACATTAGAATACTATTCAATAATTTTCTGAAGATATAAAATAATAAAAGTATATATATATATATATATATATGATAAAAATAAAAAAAAATACAATTTTGTTGTTCAACATGTAAGTCCATAATAACAGAATCTTTATCATCTTTATCACCATAAAGATAAGCTTCAGACATAATACTACCAGTTGGTGTCAGAAAGCAAGAGAAAGAAATATCACCTTGTCTTAAATCGATAACATGATTCGTACAAACTGTATGTAAGAAAGATCGACTTCTTTTACCTTTCAATCTGAAAACAACTCTATTTTCTAATGGGAATACTTTGTCTTGAACAAGATCACGTAATGAAGGTTCCAATTGTTTCACTGCTGAAAATGAACGACTAAAACAATTTCTCAATGCAAACATGGTGTATAGCTAGAAAAAGAAAAGAATGAATAAAAGTCCAAAAAGAATTTCTCTTCTTTTCGAGCTGGTTTCTATTCGGTTTTTGTTTTTTAACCATTATTATCATCTACTTGTTTTTTGGAAAGAATTAATAGACTCATCTATTCTCTCAATCTAAATATATATCCGATATTCCTAATGAAGTGCTTAAAAACCAATATAGCAGGTGATTTATTACCTTATTGTCTTGTTTTTTGTATTATTTATAGTATATTGATGAGTTTACTTGATTCTTGATATTTTTATTTCATTTATAATATATATACGCACATAAATTATCAATGTGAAGACAGAAACATTGATTTTTTATTATTCTATTATTCATTTTATCATCATAGAAATGAATTTATTATATATTTAAAATGTGAATTCTTTTGTTTGATAATGAAATTATGATACAATTAAAAATTCATTACTTTGTGGCAATATTAGTTTTACGAACTTACATAAGTTATTCATACAATTATTGAATGAATAGAATGATTATTTTATATTTAAAAAGTGCAGTAGCCGTTTTGTTTATTATTCATGGTTTGTTTTGTGTATTGACTATATCTTTGATATAGATATATAATCAACAAATAAGAAAATAAATAAAATATTCTCTTGTTCTATTTTTAGAACAAATTGAAATATAAATTGTTGGGTTATATATGATTCATATACATCATTTTGTCTTAGAACTATTAGTTCTATTTTATTTCAAATATTAAATATATTTGTTTTTTTAAATGTTATTTTGAGTATACTATTAGATAATAATAATTAACAAGAATCTTAATATATTTATATTTTACAAACAATCTTTTAAAGATTTATTTAAATATGTTTTATTTATTACAGACTCATATATATATGATGATTGATTAGTGATACAAGCACGAAGATTTTTAGTAAATAGAAAAAGAAACACCATGTTTCCCTATATGCTTTGAGATCGATTTTATTATTATTTTATTACAGTCATAGTATTTTATGGAATGACAGATATTCTTTTCAATGCTATTATAAAGCAGAAAAAGAATAAAATTAGACATTACCATTATGAATACTCGTAAACAGATAGGATTACTGATATTAAATGAAATATTATCTTCAATAATGTTAAAGATAACTAGAATACTTTCTAGTTGATCAATAAAGAAGACATTGAAACTTATGTTGAAAATCATTGATTATAGAGAAGAATATAGTAATTTAAAGAATTTTTTCGAGTAATATCAAGTTTAGATAACTAGCTATTCGTGAATAATGAGTAAAAGGATCAAGATATAATGCAAAACGAGATGACACATATAAACCAGGGAAATCGTTATAAGATGCGTCATAATTGGATGAACCCAAATCGTCCATTTTTTATTTTTAAAGTTTAATCTTTATGGTGCATTAAAACAAACAAGAATAGATTTTATTTTTTTAGTAGATTAGTATATAACTGACCGAATGAATGAAGATACATCAATAAACAAATGAGCAGATGTATTTTAAATACTGTTTTTGCCGAAGCCTCTTTTAGTGATTGTTAAGTTGTGATGTACTTTTCTATTAGGGTTATTAGCTAGTTATTCTTGAGTTTTTAAATATATGTCGGATTGAGAATGATGTACAAAGTAAGATATCATGTTCATAATAAGAAGTAACTACATATTTCGAGATATCAAAGGTATCTTTTGAAAAAACAGAATAGATTAGTTATGTTGAGAAGTTTGAAGTCATTTTTAAATGGAATAAAGGAATAATTTGTGAAAGATAATATTTTTTAGAAACACTTATCATAAAATGATAGTCATTTTTATGTAAAAAGAATCAAAGAATGTTTCATATAGCGATAAGTTAATAAATAAAAGTAATACAAAGATGAATAAACAAACATAAAGAGTGAGAATGCGTCTTAAATCAATATAATACATCGTATTTTATGAAATATAAATAAGTTTATAGTTCGTGTGAAGCTTTAATAAGCTTTATTTAATGTAATAAAAAGATAATAAAGAAGTCAGGTTTTTATTATTGTAAACATCTACACGATGATGTCTAGAAAATGTCTGATTTTATTGGATAAAAAAGGAATGGTAAACGATGAAGATTAGATAACCATAGATTTAATTCAGATTTCTGTTGAACAAAGAGTATTCCCATGAATGTCGGTTGTTTCGGGAATCCCAAAGAAGTTAATCTGCGAAGATGAATTGTGTCCATTCATCCATCTCAAGAGGAGTGGGAAGAATCAGGAGGTTTCAAGGGAAGTTAACCAATAAAAAGAATTAAAACTTTATTAGCAACCAATAAGCCAGAATGAATATACAAATTGTCTTAAAGTGGAAAGTCAATGCGTCATATATATTGTATTTGTTATTATTAAAATAAATCTTTTATTAATTCGCATTCTACATCTCTTATTTACTTTGATTTTTGTTGTTTATACCTTTCTTGAATTATTTCCTACTTGTTTACAACGAAAATGCAACCACAAAACTCATCTATAAAGGCTACCATTCTCCAGAACAGTGATTCTGCTTCTGAAGCCTACGAAGTCACATTCAACGAATATGGAAAGAATTACAATAGTAATCAACAGGAAAAAGAATATCCTTGTGGTGAATCTTATACTCCCCGTTCTGATTATGCTATTGTAATACAAAATGATTCAAATTATGTCTTCTACAGACAAAGATTATATAATTGGATGCTATATGTATGTTATTTTTTCTATCCAAAATTAAGTATATATATTTCTTATTTAGTTTTGTGAGCAAATGGAATATACTCATGACATTGCTTATACTGCAATGAATTACGTTGACAGATATCTTTCTTGTGTCAAAGTATCTTCTAATGATCTCCCAACATTAAGTTATTGTTGTTTCCATCTTGCATCCCTTGAAACAGATAGAAAGAATATGTACACATTTGTATGTTATGTTTATAATTCAACATTATGTATTATTTATATAGAAACATTTATGTCATGATACTGGTATTAATAATGAAAAAGAAGTTCGTAAATATCTCATGAAAATCTTAGATGTTTTAAAATTCCGTTTAAATCCTACTACTCCTTATGATATTCTATATACTATATTAAAATATGTAGACGCTACTTCTCTATTTGATGCTTATTCAAATGAACTAGATAAATTATGTCCAAGTATATTATTATTATGTTTATATTATATAGTTTTTTTTTTTTTATTATAATGCTTATTATATTTATTATATTATTATTATTATATATTATTATTATTATATTATAGATTACGATCTTTTGGCATTTACTCCTTATGAAATAGTAATAACAGTTGTACCTTATTTTTGGTATTGTTATTATCATTCACAACATCCTGTTCTTTATGAATTAGCCAAGACTGTATCGCGTCTTACAAAGAAGACGATATTTAACTTCATTTGTTCTTATCCTCAAGATATGGATGCCCTATTTATAGAGATATATGATCATAAACCTACGATGAATGGAGAATCACCTTTCTCTGTCACTTCTATGTATCATTAATACTATTATATCTTTATCCTTATATATATATATATTTATATATATATATACAGCATCTATGTATTATATAGGATAACAATTAGGGTATATCTATATATGTCCCTACATTATTCTTAATTATTTTATATATTGTATATTTCTACAAATCTATATAAACAGCCAGCTCTATTTCATTCTTTTGATATTTTTGTATTATATATCTGTTCTCTTCTCTCTCTCTATATATATATATATACCTGTATATTAGTAATCTATATTATAATATTATTCAACAGTAAATACTGTCCTAATATTAATTTCTCTTTCATTTATATATATAAGTCTTTTTGTTTCCTGTTTAATTATATTACCCCTAATAATGTCCTTATGTATATATATCTGAATCTTTCTATCATGGACCTATATAACTATATGCTTTATTTATATCTCATTTCACCTATTTACATATATATTCATTTTTATATATGGATTTTACTTTCTTTAAAAAAAACAACTATTATTTTAATTTTCTATAGATTTTTTTCTCCTTTTTTCTCTGTTTTTTTTTTTTTCTTTTATTTTTTTAAATTTTTCTGAATACTATTTCTACAAATTAATAGTGATTTCTTTATTATTAAACTTAACTAGTTTTACTTTTTATTTTTCTCTTTTTTTAAATATGTCCGTTCTAGGCATTTTTTTTTAATTTTTCGTTTTTTTCTTTTAAATTTAAAATTATTTATTATTATTTATTTCCAAATTCTATTCAATTCATATTTCTATTTCTTTCTTTTTCTTTCATAGATCTATATAGATAGTTTAATTTTAAATTTTGTTTTCTCTCTTTTTATTTTTTTATGTTTTTATTGTTATCCATACTGATTCATATATTATATTATATATATATATATATATATATATATATATATATATATATATATATATATATATATATATATACTTCTGTATAGTAAATTAATTGATTATATATTCTTTTTTCTTTGTTCTATATAAACCTAGAAATATATATAATATCAATATACATTAACTCATTCATTCTATTCCTTTTGCTTTTGCTACTTCTGTATTTTATCTTTCTTTTAAATGTTTGATTCTATATCAACTTTTATTTCTGTTTATGTTATTTCTTTAATGAATTCCTTATATGGTATTATATATGTATTTATCTATTTTATTTCTTCTTTACTAATTTATATTTGTTCTAAAACATAATTAATTCTTTATATTCAATTATATCTTTCTTTGATTTCTCTATTTATTTTTATTTTTATGTTTTTCATTTCTATATATTTTATATATATACTCTTTTTTTTTTATTTTTATTTTATTCAATAATAATTCTATATTTATTTTATATTGTTTTATTTGATGTTATCCATTTGCATTCTTCGTTTCTTTTTCTTTTTTTTATCCTTTGAATATTGCAACCTATTGTTATAGGCGTATATATCATATTTCTATGAGTATATATAAATATAAGTAGGTCTTGTATCCTTGGCTTCTCTTTACTTGTTCTTTATTATATTCTTTTATTTTGTTTTATTTGTACCTTGTTATTTATTTTGTTTGTATCTTTTTATTTTATTTACATATTGGCTTTGAAATACATATTGATGCAAAGTTAACATCTTCATTATTATATTTATATATAACATTCACAGGATTATATACAAAGAATTAATATATATTTATGTAAATATTGTAATTCAATATTTAGTATTTGTTTTATTTATATTTGTATATCACTTCATGTATATCCTTTTATATTCTAACTATTCATTTATTAACGTTGCACATTAATTATATTTTCTTTTATTTTGGTTCTTTTCAAAACATTTTATTAAAGAATATCAACAATACACACTTATAAACAAATTATATATAATATTATATTGTTCTTTTATTACCATGATATTTCGTATTTCTATTGGAATTTGATTTATTCTTTGATGAAAATCTGAAAATAGGTGGACATGCTCTATCGCCATTAGGATAAACCACAGGGCGTCGTTTACTACTGGCAGTTGTTTTCTTTGAAGTATTCTTCTTATTCTTATAGTTATTGACATCTTTATGACTATCATGTATGCTGTACAATTTAATTAAAGATTTATATAATATATATATATATATATATATATATATATATATATATATATATATATATATAATGGATATTTGTTCTTTATAATATAAACAATCTGCTTTCACGTGACCCTATATAAATATATAGATTAATATTATAATCCTAGAATATCAAATTTCAAAGCTGATATTATTTTATATTATATAATTTCATATTATAAATATCTTAAGAGATCATTATATATATAGTATATAATATTATTAATAATGCTTCTATTATTTTATTTATCTTTTCATCATAAAACTCTTCTATTTTTCTTTCTTTCATTCATTTGTAATGATATATATTTCTATCTTTAACAAAAAAGGGTAAATTTGTCTTTCTATTTTATTTTAATACCCTTATTTGATGTGAATATGGTTATTTTATAATAAATATATTGTTTAGTTATATTATATATATATATACCATTTCTCCACAGAAGAAACATTGTACTTTTGAAGATTGTGATTTATTTCCATGTTGATTTAAATGGCAATAAATAGTATGATGATCTTTAGATCCACATTTGGCGCATTTCCCAAGGTTATTTGATGGTTCTTTAGGAGTTTGTTGACAGTTGAAGTGACCCAGAGCGTGGCAATATACACAATGAACAAGAGAGAGAGAATCAGGAGAACTAAGACTGCTATGTAATGGACATTCTTTGGATGAATGTAACTTTGACCCACAAGTATAACAATACTTGTGACTATTTGTGTTCTTACAGGATGACGCGTTATGACCCACACAGTGGCATTTATTGCATATACGATGAGGACATCTCTTGGATTCATGGCCTGGTTCTCCACAAAGAAAACAACACTGTTTACTCTGTTTCAAGGGACAATCAATAGCTCTATTATATATATATATATATATATATATATATATATATATATATATATATATATATATATATATATATATATATATATATATATATATATATATATATATATATATTATTATAAATAATATAGCATGTATACTTATGTCCCGGTTTCTTGCAGATATGACAGATCATAGACGCCTGAGACCTCAAGAAATACTGTTCCGTTAGGGCCATATCGAGGGGATTTATATCTAGAGAAGACGGAATATATATAAACATTAGGAATCGATGTTTATATAAATGTTTATAGATAAATAAAACAATAAATATTTTATTGTAAAATAAAATTACAAATAATAATAATAATAATAATAATAATAATAAATATTATATATATACTATTATCAACATCATCATCATTTTCTATTTCACTAGGCACGTGATCATCAGCCAATGGTTGCATGTCCTCAGTAGGAGAAGAAGATATAGATATAATATCATTATCACTATGTGTCAAATCCGTAATAGTATTCTCTGGCATGTGCTCTTCATCCAATAAGAGTGTATGTTCCACAGTATCTTCATCAGTAATTGATGGTTTTCTATTCATATCACTATATATACCTTCGTCCATATCTATGGGAGATCTCACTGTACCAGGAATATCTAGGACAGAAGAAGAAGAAACAGAAGAGTTCCCGTGGGGAAACGAAGAATCTTCAGGACATGGTGTTTTGGGAGTTATAGGAGATGTACAATTAATATCTATATATATATAAAACCAAATAAAACAGAAAAACAAATATATATATATATATAAATTCAAATAAAACAATAAAAAATTAACATATATATAACTATATACAAGTATTTTCATAAGGAACAGTAGGAGACTCAATATAATTTGACTTTGAAGTTAAAATATCTTGAACATCTATAAAAAATGAGGAATCATTAAAAAACCATCTACAATTATTTAGAATATATAGATATTATTCAACATACCTTCTTCAAGTCCTGAATCAATTCCATTATCCTCACTATGAATGACATCATCCTCTACAATATCGAAATTCGGATATGACTCTTCAGAATGTGAATCACTGTGAGTAGCTTCAATTTCTTTTGAATTCTCATCATTTTCATCTTCACTACTATTTGAACTATTCTGAAATATATCATTCAAATTAAATGTTGGACGATTGTCATCTTGACTTTCTAAATATATTATTTTTACAATAAAATGAATATTTGATATATATTTTTATACATAGTCATATACCTTTCTTACTAATATACTTTGGAATATCAGCTATAACTACATTTTCTTTTCTAAAAATAATAAAATATATATTCAAACATCATGATATATTTATACTGCTCCCCATTATCCTTGCTATCAAGAGTTTTGGGTTTATCTATAAAAAATAAGAAGATGGTAATTACTGTATACCTTCCAGTATTCCGTCATTGAATAAAAAGAAGTCTGACATTATTATATCTATAATATGAATATATTTAAAAGAAATAAATTCTCTTACTTTTAATACTTTTAAAATAAAACGTTTTTCTAGTCTCTTTTTTTGTTGCCAATAAAAAAATCAATGTTTCGATTCAAAAAGCTTGTTTAACTTATAAAAGAAGCAAGGAACTATAATATTCTATTGTATCGGTAAACTTCAAGTATTATGTTAGTTTTAATTATGATTCTTAACAAAACAAAACGAAAGAATTAATTACGTTTCTAAAACAAACGTCATATAGTTGACAGAAATAACAATAAAACAAATAAAGAAAGTATTAATAATAAAACAAAAAGGAAATGACGAAATAGAAGCATTAAAAAAAAATTAAAATTACAGATTATAACAGAAGGTGAACTCAATTTCTTATCAAAGAAATGAATATGACATAATAATTAGTATTTGGAAAAATAAATAAAACATTATTTAGATATGCTAAACATACATTTAGAATCAAATCTTTCCAAAAAAAAAACAAATAAAACAGTTAGTCAAACAAAATATATAAAACATAATATACATAAATAAAAAATGAAATACACTTTAGAAAAAAGCATCGCAATAATATCAGAAGATAACATAATATAAATAGCATAAAGAAATTTGTTCAAAACTGTCAAACAGTGATAATGTGAATAATTTATAGATAATAAAATTAATGAAAATGTATATATAAATAATATGGTGATGTATAAATATATATAATACAAATAAAGATTGTATAAAAATATCGTTTTCTTAACTTTCAAAAAAAGTGATAGATAAATGAGCATATAAAATGGAATAAATACTTAAGAGCAAACAAATATAAAAAGAAAAAAAGGAAAAAAAATTGAAAAGTAATGTATATAAAAAAGAAAAATAAATAATGAATGATATAAAAGTGGAAATAGAAGCGAAAGAGCAGAATAGTAATTATCTATACAAAAGAGAGTATAGAGAAAGATAGAATCAAATATAAAGATAAATATAATTAAGGTATATATATATATATATAATTGAAGAACAGTATAATATATTATATAAAAAAAATAACGATAGAAACACAATATTCCCTGTTATATAGATATTAAAGATATACTATAGTATACATAATAGAGAAAACTATGACGAAAGATGACTAGATATAAACTAGTTTATGATTATATATATATATATAGATAGATAGATATATATATAAATAGATATAATAAAGAAGATGATAAATAAATCATTGAACAATATTATAGACAAATCAGAGGATATTGTTCAACACAAATCACGACAGAATCGCGGTTATCGTACATTTCTGAGGCGATTTCTTCGAATGTTTTGGAGTTATAATAAGAGAGAAGGATTTTTCCACTATATTTTGATGGATTTGTGAATGTATATATATAGTCTTTCTGAGATGTGGTATGTAGAGGAATAGAGTATATTATACCACTTACTATGATAGTATCATAATATATTGCAAAGAGGAGGGATGTAGATTGTCCAGTCACGTGAGATGTGAGGGACTTTTCAAAGATATCCTCAGAGAGACACCAAACAGGTGATTCACGCGTATAGCACGTATTTAGACAAGTGAAGAGAAGAGAAGAGAGAGAAGATGAAGAAGAATAGATTTTATTCGAAGAAGAAAGATTGATTGATAATAATCGCATAGATGAATAAGCTATTTGAATAGAAGATGGAATAATATATTGTCTGTCAATAAAGGAGTTTTGAAAGGAAAGTGAAAGAATACATGATTCATCATAAATAGATTCCCCTGGGAAACAAGGCGATGTTTGAATACTACCATAAGGAGAAGGAGAAAGAGAAATACTATCAATAGGACTTGCTAAAGCATAATACTATATATATAGATATATATAAAGAGAAATAGTCAAAACATAATATTGAATAAATACAAAAGAAATAAATATAGAAATATAAAGTTATATCTATATACTTCATCAATACAAGTCATATTTTTATTTTCTGTATAATTAATTGTAAGTGGACTCAGTAGTGAAGAATCTTGTTCAACTAGATAAATCATATATATTATAATATTATATATAAACATATACAATTACAATCTATATTATTCTTAAAAAATTCTGAAGGTTCTTTTGGAATTAAGCAGGGATTTTCATCTGAATATGAATTATTATTCATTGAAAGAAAACAAGATGGAATCTATAACGTATAAATATATATAATGTAAAAAATAATAACTTACAAAAATATGAATTACATCATCATTCTGTAAACCATAATAATTAATAGTATTTTCCATATTAAGACATGTATCCTGATATTGAATACTCAAAAACATAATATCAGCTTCATCAATAGGTAACGAAAAATGCTATTAAAAAAATAATAGTATATAATACTACATTAAAATACATCGATTAAATCAGAAAGTAAGCATTTGATCGTTTTTGATATTGAAAATGTATAATACCATCCAAATGAGCAACAATCACAAAATAGATTCACAACATTTGTTTTAGACTTAAGACTTTGCAAGAATCCAGTCATACTTATCGTAAATGAATAGTATAGAAATAAAATATCTATATAAGACCTTAATATATCACTATAAATATGATGAACACTCATTTTGAATAAAGAAAAAAGAGAGTCGGTCGAAAAGATGTGTCATTTCGCCTAAAAGGCGAATAGACCTGTCCATCGGGAGATTTTCTTTTTTTAAATGACGCCCTTTTCCAAGAAAATGATTGGTTCCCAGTACTTCAAGAAAAAGTGGAGAAGATGCAACCTGTCGGTATCGCCCTATAATTTGAGGGCATTTTAATTGTCTTCGGTTTATGATGAATATTTCTATTTATTTCCTTAATCTTGACATTTTTTCCATTTTTTGGAAACACATCCGATAAAGAAGATGATTTTCAACGTCATAAAGATTTTTTTTCTTCGTGTAAAGAAGATCTTTATTTTAATTAATATATAGCTAACGGATGAATTAGACAGATATTATTGGTAGTTAGCTGCTTTATTTAAAAATGGATGATGCTTTTATTATTTGTTCTTTGGAAATAAGTCATCAACTAGATATCTTGAATATATTTACTTAATTGTTATTTATTAATATTCATTACTGCATTGTAAAGAGTCTACTATAGTCAGATTTTATTTTTATATCCTGTTTTTTATTTTTACAGCAAAAATTTTATCCTTTTTTGAAACGGGATAAAAAATTTTTTGTTTGTATATTATTGAGTATAGTTTTACTTTATTTCGGTTATTTTAAATATATTCGATGCCTACATATATATAATGAATTAAAATTAGCAATGATATACGTTGTATTTAATAAAGAAAATGATTCCATTCCTATTTCTTTCATGAAGAAATATATTGAACTATTCCTATATGTTCAGATTAAGTTCTTCTGTTATATTAAATTATTTTTCTGCTATAAATGTGTATTTGAATAGAGTGATTTCTTGTAAACCTTGTGAGATATGAATATCTCAGTAAAAATGATTTTCTAATTCATTGATTCGTAGTATAAGATATAAAACTTTGAATAAAGTTCAAAATTAATTATCTTGTATTATTAGTAAAATCTTTATTTAATTAGACGATTTATTCAGTATTAGCATTCTAATTACATTTTTAAGTTTTATAGCTATTGTTATTAACATAATTCAAAACAATTTGAATCATAATTCTTTTTTTATAATCATAGTAGCGTATATCTATATAGATATATGCATTATGATGACTTTTATATATAAGTCAAACAATAACAACATGTATAATCACGTTTATTTGTAATAACAAACCAACTAATTAGCTTTATACGTTTGTTTGTAAATCTCTATTTAAAATAAAAACATATAAAAAATAAAATTTAAGTAATATTCAGATTGTTTTGTTACTGACGATAATCGATTAAATTTGCTGAAAAATATTTTGATTCTATATGTTTTTAAACTAATCATTTATTAGTTCCAATATTTGTTGCTATGAATGGAGATAATGCATATGAATGGGAAACATGCAAAGAAAACATAATTCCTTGTACTGATGGACGTGATGTCAATGTTCTTAACCAAGTATTAAATCCAGACCATAATAAAGATCAGCAAAACATGTTGGAAAGAAAGAAAAAGTATCATTCACTAGTTTTTATTATAGTTTCTGTAGACAATATGAAAATGCAATTACTATATATGAAGGAAATGATCCATTGTCAAGATGGATAGAGTAAACTATTATAAATATTTATTTTTATTATATAATATTATCATCTTTTTGTTTAGATATATCAAATGGGCACGACAAAATCTTACGAATGATTCACTAGCTTTGAAAAAAATATTTGAGGATTGTTGTGAACTATTTGCACAAGATAAACGTTATAAGGATGATAAACGATATATTTATATATGGTTATGTTATGTAAATATATAAATATTATTTTTCAATGTTTTTATGATCATTTTTTCTTTGATTGTACTAACTATATATTTTTTATATGTTTCTGTCTCATTAGATCGATATTGTGGATAGTTCAATGATAGACGACATTCTCAACTTCATGATCTGTAATGAAATTGGTATTTCTTCAGCCACCTTCTATAGAGCAGCTACTACGGTATATGAACAATACTTTGACTATGAAAAAGCAGAAGATATGTATCAACAGGGAATCATGAAGTATCTATTACTCTTCTTATTTATTTTATATCTTTATTTTATATATCTTATATAACGTATATCTTTTTATTATATATATCTTATATATCGTATATCTTTTTATTTGATATCTCTTATTTGTATATCTTACCTCTTCTATTTTTATTTTATCTCCTATATGTCCTATGTCTTCTATCTATCTCTCCTATGTGTATAGTGCCTATGACTCTAAAGATAAGTTGGAATTCTATCATTATCACTTCTTAAGACGTATGAAGACCATGAGTATTCGCTTCTGTGAGTCTGCACGATTGAAAGGACTGCTTCCTGACCCAACGCTCCTCACCGTTGACCGTAACCGCGGTATTGAGGGAGTTTCTAGAGATGTTCTTAAAAGACTCACATTCCTCATGAAACAAGAAAATAATCGTGGGAAATCTGCTCTTGAAGATTCAAAAGGAAATAAACAAGGTTTAAACTATATTCGTGAACAAAAAACCAAAACAGGTGATTTTCAAGTATATTCCATTTTTATTCATCTTTTATATTATTATTATTATTATTATTATTATTATTATTATTATTATTATTATTATTATTATTATTATTATTATTATTATTATTATTATTATTATTATTATTATTATTATTATTATTATTATTAATACACTTTCATTCCTAGATCTATGATGAAACGAAGAATAAAACAAAAACTCCATTTAAACGAAGATTACCGTGGGAGAAACTAGGAACTGAGGAGGAAAGAAAGAAAGAAAACACAGGTATATTCTTTATTCATCTTAATATCACCCTATGTTTATTATAATATATATCATTACTAATAGTACTTGCCCAGGAATGGGGATCTGCCGCTTTATCTGCAACTAAAACAAAAACCAAACCAGAAAAACAGAATTTCAGTATTTATATAGATGAACAAGATCGAGTATATACATTAGTTTCCTCATTCTTTTATTATATTATATTTATATGATTATTTCTTTACTTCATTCACATGTATATACTATGAAATACTCAATTTATATATATATCTCCTTATTTATAATATATTCATACAGGAACCAAAAACTTCTTCTTCTATTCTCTCTACCTCAACCATTGAAAAACAATATATTAAGTATTATATATATATACTTCACTACACTCATCGAGTATCATAAAAATAGCTCTTTTATATATTTCTCTCTTTTACTCTTCTTTATATAGATCGGGTGGTAAAATAACACGATTAGCATATGATACCTCCTTACTACTAAATTCCCGCGGGGATGTTTGCTGTTTTGAAGAACAACGTAGTTTATTGAAGAGATATATATATACAGAGATTTCTTCTACACCAAACGAAACTGTTCAGAATTCATCTTTTAGTTGTGTGAGCCAAATGCCTTCTATTTCCCTCCATTCTCTAACACCTACTACTTCATTGAATACTTCAACAGTCTCAAATATCTCACTAGCATCACTCAATAAGAAGAAGAAGAAACCGCTATCTGATTATATCGAGGAGGAACCTAGTGCTACAGAGAATATTCACGGGAATACAGTAGAAAATGACTCTTTGTCTTGTCCTCCATCTCTTCTTATCAATACTCATAATCCTTGTATATATTATTATGTATTATTATATACTATACTATTATATACTATATTATTATATACTATATTATTATATACTATTATATACTATACTATACTATTCTATGCCTCCACTCTATTCCTTCTCTAGTAATCTCTCAATCATCTTCAATACCCTCTCTTTCTGTTCTCTCGAGTATATTCATATCTATTTATTTCTCTATTTATATCTCTATTTCTTTAGGATCATTATTATCAGACTCACCATATATCGAACCAATTCCTAGGAGACTCACATTCTCAACTCCCGCGGTTAATAATCTACTTCTCACAGCAAAACCAAATCGCTCTCATGGTAATTTCGAAGGTCCTCTGTCAATTATCCAAGAAGACTCTCTTCTGACACCTCTTAAAAGTAATGAAAATAATTTAAAACCAGCAAATGAATCAAATATCATCAAACGATTGACATTTGGAAATACCAGCAACGAGAAAGAGGAACAATGTATATATATATTATTCTATAACTTAAGTAATTACATCTTATTCTATAGCTACAGACGGTTTAACTACTGTAATTAACAATGAATTATTGGAATGTTTCTCAAGGTATCAATACTTCTTTTCAAATATATTATATATATACTATTTTATTCAATTTTTTTATTTATCAATGAATATTCATAAATATATCCATTTATAGTCCAAGTATTTCTCGAATAAACACAAATGTTAAGAAGTTCGATTTGGATTCCGTTTTCAAGAGATCACGTGATTCTCAGGATGAGATATCGTACAGTATATTATTAAGTATCTTATTTCTCCTCTATCTTTTTCTACTCTAGTTCCCTCTAAACCTACTCTGGATTCTCCTGCCTCCTTCTCTATATATGACGAGAATCAGCCTCCAGTCTCTAACACACATTCCTCTATTCCTGCTCCCTCTCCCTCTACTATTCCTGCTCCCTCTTCCACATCTACTATTTCTGCTCCCTCTCCCTCTACTATTCCTGCTCCCTCTCCATCTACTATTCATCCTATCCCTAAAGAACAACATCACTCTCCAACAAATCCTCAAATTTCCAAAATATCACAAGATCGAACCACTGGAGCCACTTTCTCCTTCTCTATATATCAAGATGAAGAAGCCACAAATATTCAATCCAATATATCTACAAATAATAATATACCTATATTTCAAGATCTTTCGGTCATAGATATAGATAAGAATCCTATTCCTCCAATCACACCTCATGAATCCTCTGACGCACCTCTCACCACAGTAGTACCTCCTACACCCTCTCTTTCTACTTTAATGTCTTCTCTACCCACAACACCTGGAACCTCTTCATTCAAAACCAGTCTTTCTAGTTCAATTGATCCCTTTAATACTCAAGACAAACGTATATCCTCTGAAATCACAGAAGATCTTACTATCTTCAAAGACATAGACAAACTCTTCTATACCACAGAAGACTCTATCATCACCTCAGGATTCGAGAATAACCGCGGGAAACCACGAGTAATATTATATTCTACACCGAAGCCAAATGGAACTGAATTCGTGAAACCATCACCATTCGATAACCTTTTGTCATATGCGTCACCTCCTTTATTAGAACAAAGAAATGAACACAACCAAAATATAATATCTCATATTTCAACAATAGAAAGTCAACTGGATAATAATAATAATAATAATAATAATAATAATAATAATAATAATAATAATAATAATAATAATAATAATAATAATAATAATAATAATAATAATAATAATAATAATAATAATAATAATAATAATAATAATAATAATAATAATAATAATAATAATAATAATAATAATAATAATAATAATAATAATAATAATAATAATAATAATATCTCAGATAATAAAGATAATAATAATAAACATGATCAGTTATCATCTAAAAGTATTTCCTCGTCTCCTTATGTTATACCAGAGCCAAAGATCAAGTCTCGAGTGTCCTTTAATGTTAATACCCATAACTCTTTAAGTAAGAAGAAATATAATGAAGCTCTTCTCGATCAAGATGAAGAAGAAGAAGAAGACAATTCTTTAGGGAGAGAATCCTCTTCTACTCTTCTTCGACACTCTTTCTTCCCTAGCTTTCGACTTAGTACATTTAATGAATTCTCTACTTTTGGGTCAAATAGAAACCGATTTAGAGACAGTATTTCGATGAACGACTTGAATGCCAAAGAGAAAAAAGACAAAGATAAAGAGATATCATTCAAACATGTCTATGATCCTCTTGCTGAATAATCAGTTTCAATATTCACTTTCATAGAAATAACAACTCAATTACTATTGTTTTATAAAGACAAACTTGTACTATAAAATCTATATTTTTTTAATTTTTTTTTTTTTTTAATTTTTCACTATTTGTTTTCATTTTTTATTAATAATGATTTGTTTTGATTTGTTTTGTATTATAGATATAATATTACTGGCATTATAAAGTAATGTAGTATTGTTTTCTAAACACAAAGAAACTCGACATGTTAAAATTGTATATTACTTATTGCCAATCGATTATAATTAATTAAATTTATTGATATAAAAACAATTCGATAAATAAACTAATACTATATGGATTGATATGTATCTTATTGTGGAAAAACAAATTCTCAAACAATACTATAAACTCAGTTATTTATCATGAAATTTATAATAAGAACATTTGTTTTATACTAAATAAAAACATTGAAAAAGTTAACATTATCTTAAAATTATTGAGCTAAAACCTTGTTGATGAAATATATATCATCAATGATTATTCTACATATAATAATAAATAAAACCCATGATTAATTCTTATCATTCAATTTTTTAAATATTTTATTCTTTAATAACATTTCATGTTATAAAAATAAATTATTCTGAGAAAAAAATATAAACAAATAATAATGTTTCATTAACAAAAACAAAACAAAAATAATAACAAAAAAATATTTAAATAATGATTCAATAAGTAAGCACCACAAAATAGGAGAAAACTTGATAAATATAATTAAATATTGAAAAAAACAAAAAAGCCCAACTGAAATATGGAAAACAGATTTTGTTATCAAAATGTAGATTTTGAATACAAATCAAAAGTGACAGCATTGTTAAGATGAATTACAAGAGTTTCAAAAAATATCACAACTTTATTTATCGAAACTATTGAGCCACTCATAGAGCGGTTCAAAAGTTGCGACAAAAGTTGCGACAAGTTGCGACAAAAGTTGCGACAAGTTGCGACAAAAGTTGCGAAAAAGTTGTGACAAGTTGCGACAAAGTTGCGACAAGTTGCGACAAGTTGCGACACTTTTTATATCTCATTTGTAAGCCATATATTTATTATATTATATATTTAAATATATAATTATAGACAGATTTACATGATGATTACATAAATAATTTTTAAATAAATTAAAAATAAGTTTAATACTCTTAATAAGCGTTTTAAACACTAAAAATTGATTTTTTAAAGTCAAATTTATTCTATAAATATCGTTATTTTAATCAGTTTAACAATCTTTTAACGATTTTTAAAATATTATATTATTTTTATATTATAAGAATAATGTTATTAAATATAAAAAGTGAAAAATTGAATGTCATAGATAGAGCTGTTCAAAAGTTGCGACAAAAGTTAAGACAAGTTAAGACAGTTGCGACACTTTTTATATGCTATTTGTAAGCCATATATTTATTATATAATATATTTAAATAAATAATTATAAAGATATTTTCATGATGATTACATAAATAATTTTTAAATAAATTTAGAATTAGTTTAATACCTAAAATAAGCGTTTTAAACACTAAAATTTGAAATTTTTGAAATTGATAAGTGAAATTCATTAGATAAATATACTTATTTTAATCATTTTTTAATTCTTTTAACGATTTTTAAAGTATTATATTATTTTTATACTATCTAAATAATGTTATTAAATATAAAAAGTGAAGAATTGAATGTCATAAAAGCTTCATTGAAGACAAAATGAACTCATTAAGTATAAAAGTATTTTTAAAATGATTCATTTCTTCATAATGAGCTAATAATGAGCTATTGATAACATATATATTCAAATAATTTCATTTCATCAAAATTCAATTTTTAACATTCTTCATTAAACATCATATAATGAATCATTATGATGTAAATATGTATCTATATGATAAATAAGAATCAATTGTAATTATATTATTCTTAATTAGATGATAAAATGAGTTGATAAAAAATAAATCATTTCAAAAAGATCTAAAATCAATCTATTAATGAAATCATTCACATTATTAAATACTAAGAATAATACAAACTATGATTTCAATTGAAAATGGATAAATAATGCAAAGAAAATAAAATTGAAATTCATTTGAATTTTGATTAGAAAATGTAATTTCAAAAATGAGTCAAAAATGGATTTATACCGTAAATAAATCAAATTTTTGACTGTAAAAAAAATGTTCAAAATATTTTGAATTCTTTCTTTAATTCATTTCATATGATCTTTTCATTTTTATAAAATGAAATTTGGTATATATATTCATCACTACTTAGTTCATATAATGAAATATTTTCTTATATAAATATTAATTAAATATATGTTTAAATGAAAAGTTGTGACAAAGTTGTGACAAATTGCGACACTGAATTTATTTTTTAAACAAGTCTTTTTTAATTGCCAAATTAATAAAATAATCACGGGACTCTCGCCATTATTCATGGTTTAAAAAAGTTGCGACAAATTGCGGCAAGTTGCGACAAGTTGTGAAATTTGTCGCAACTCGATTTGTCGCAACTTTTGAATCGTTCTAATTTAGAATGAAATTGAAAAATATATTTGAAATGAATAATAGTAATATGCCTTGTTATAATACTATTCAAAAACGAATTATTCCTAAATTATATGATGAACGTCTTCAATATGTAAAAATGAGTTTAGATAAATGTCCTCTAGCTCAGTGACTTCCAAAAGGCCCTTTTTTTTTGCGGTGCCGCAATTGTCACAGAAAAATGTGACACTTTTGTTAATTTTTGACAGTGTAAAAATATTTATTATTATATTAAGTCATATTAAGTCTGACTTAAAGTGACTTTATGTGACTGTCAAAAAAAGTCACCGCAAGTGTCACAAAAAGTCGGGAAGGCACTGCTCTAGCTGTTCTATGTGATTCTTCTACTTCAGATGCTGGTTCTAATTATTTATCAATAATCGTAAGAAGATTGAATTCTTTCAATTTGAATGAACCTTTCTACTTAATAAACTTGAAAAGAATGGAAAATCAAAAATCAAATAATTATCTTTCTATCATTCAAGATACATTAGAAGAATGGAATATTAAGAGAAAACAATTTAAATCGTTTCATACAGATAACTGTAATACTATGCGAAATGCTGGTAATAATTATGAATCGATTTTTAGTGATGGAATTTATTGTGGATGTTTTATGCATATGATTAATCTAGTAGCTGAAAAACTAAAAGATGGTTTTATTAATACGAAATCATTCATTAATCTCATTAATTCATCATTTCGTTTCTTTAGAAAGAAAAATGATTTATGGTTATCCTTTCTTAATATAAATAATCTTCCTTCTTCTTCTTTCTTTTCTTATGTTGAAACACGATGGATATCTTGGTATAAATCATTAAGATATATTTTGAAACATTTTAAATATTTGAAATCATTCTATGAATATTTAGAAACATTGGATATGTTAAGTGAAAAAGATAAAGAAATATTGAATATTCTTCAAGATAATCAATTATCTTCTTCTTTACATATCGAAATGTCGATTCTCTTGAAGAGTGGAATAATGTTTGAAGAAATATTAAAATTATTATCCAATGATAATTTTCAATGTTGTAATGTTTCTAGTTTGATAGATGAAATTGAAGAAGAATTGAAGAATTCAAAAGATAATATAATTATGATAGTGAATGAAATATGCAAAGAAAATAATTTATCAAATGTTCAATCTTCATTTATTCAAGAATATAAGAAAAGTATATTTATTATTTATTATTAATTTATATTTTATAGGTTTTACGAATACATTATTAAAATTGAAAGAAATCAAAACAGTGAATAAGAAACAAATGATATTTTATAATGAAGTAAAACATTTTAATCCTTTCTTAATGTCTTCTTCATTTCCTTCTTTCACTTTATCTTTATTTTTAAATATTGAAAAGAAAGATTATTTATTATGTGTTTAGAGCGGTTCAAAAGTTGCGGCAAAAGTTGCGACAAGTTGCGACAAGTTGTGAAATTTGTCACAACTCGATTTGTCGCAACTTTTAAACCGCTCTATATGTATTCAAAAATGAAAGATTTCATGAAAATGAAAAGAAAACAAACGAATACAAATACTATAAACAAAAGTGATATAACTCTAGTTTTCTCTTCTTCAACAAATTCCATTTATTTCTAATATGCTTCATTTATTCTTCAACTATCTTCTACTACTATTAACAAAAACATTTCTATCATTCATGTTTTTTTGCATACACAGAAAGAAATTGTTCTGGTGAAAATTTATATAGACATTTATTTTTCTATGTGAATTCGGAAATCCAAAAAATACTCAAAATGATTCAATTCATATTGAAGATAAATTTTAAAAAATTGATGTTTCATTCAGATAACAATAGAAGATGATAAAAAAAATATCACGTGTACATGAAACTGATGTTTATGAAAGAAATTTCTATTTAAATAGTGTTTATCTGATTCTCTTGATGATATTTTATCGTTATTTAAAAATAGTTTTCTACTTTTAGCAATGTTTTTGAAATCAATCTTAATAATTTTCATAATATGTGATATATATATTTTTTTGATAATTAATAAATATATAGGTTTGCTATATATAAAAATATAAAAAAAATAGTTGTCACAACTTTTGAGTCACACCAGTACAAATCTAGAATAATAATTTTGTGCGTTTAATTTAGAGCGGTTCAAAAGTTGTAAAGATTGTCGCAACTTTTGAACCGCTCTAAATTAATTTTGTATTCCATAATCTCATTTTATTTTTTAAGTAAGAAATATATATTATGTATAAAGATTTTTTTACATTGAATTTAAAAATAAATAGTGAAAAACAAACAATTGAAAAGTAAAACAAAATAGAAGATAATATTATGGTTATAACTCAGAATACATATAATACTTATAAAAATAACAGCGTAAGAGAAGAAAAAGCATAGAAAAGTGTATATTATATTTTTTAATTCTTAGATTTTTTGGTTAAATATTTAAGAAGTTCTTTATCGGACATGGCCATACGAACTCTTTCTTCATGTCTCTTAATAAGTTCTTCATGAAGATGACCTTGTAATTCTTTACAAGCTTCAGGATTATTACGTTTAAGAACTTCGTATCTGTTTTGGGCAGCAAGGAAATCTCTTACATCACCCTTAAGGTTCTTGAAATCAAGTTGGAAGGGATTCTTACCTTGAGCAGCTCTACGAGGATCATATCTATAAAGAGGCCAGTAACCAGTTTGAACAGCTTGTTTAGTGAAATCAGAAAGTCTTGACATACCAAGATTAGAGGGGAAACCATGTTGTTGACAAGGAGTATAAGCTAAGATAAGAGCAGGACCATCATAACTTTCAGCTTCTTGTAAAGCCTTTACAGTTTGTCTCATATCAGCACCAATAGCAATAGAAGCTACATAAACGTTCTTATAGTTCATAGCAATTCTACCAAGATCTTTCTTGAAAAGAGGTTTACCACCAGCAGCAAATTTAGCAACAGCACCCATTTGAGTAGCCTTAGATTGTTGACCACCAGTATTAGCATACATTTCAGTATCTAAAACTAAGATTCTAACTCTATCACCAGAAGCAAGAACATGATCTAAACCACCGAAACCAATATCATAAGCCCAACCATCACCTCCAAAGATCCAAGTAGTAACCTTAGGAACCATATCAAGATAATCATAAACAGCCTTAAGAGCAGGATGAGAATCCTTAACCTTTTCCATAATAGCAGGAGCTTGATAACTTAATTCTCTACATTTATCAGCATCATCCTTATTAGCTAACCAAGATTCAAGGAAACTTTGAACTTCAGCAGTCTTAGGAACAGAATTATCAAGAGCAGCTTCAACGTTATGTTCTAATCTACGTCTACGAAGTTGAGCAGATTTAGTTATACCGAAACCATATTCAGCATTATCTTCAAATAAAGAACAACCTTGAGCGGGACCTTGACCATGTTCATTCTTAGTATAAGGAATAGCACCATAAGTACCAGACCAAACAATAGAACAACCCATAGCATCAGCTAATAAGAGACGATCACCATAAAGTTGAGTAAGTAATTTAACATATTGAGGTTCACCACAACCAGCACAAGCACCATTAAATTCAGTCATAGGAGCTTGGAATTGAGATCCTCTTACAGTATATTTATCAGTAAGGCTACCCTTATTCTTAACATTAAGTAAATAGTCCCAATGAGAGCTTTCTCTATCAGATACTTCAGAAAGAGGAGTCATAGTAAGAGATTTAGTAGGACAAGCATTAGCACATACTTCACAACCAGTACAATCAAGAGCAGAAGCTTGAATATTGAATTTTAATCCTTCAAATTCATCACCCATAGCATCAAGGTATTTAAGAGTCTTAGGAGCATTCTTTACTTCATTAGAATCAAGAAGGAAAGGACGAATGACGGAATGAGGACACATGATAGAACAAGTATTACATTGAGTACAGCTTTCAGGTTCCCATACAGGAACAACATTAGCAAATCCTCTCTTTTCATATTTAGATGTTTCAGAAACATGTCTGGAACCAGCAACGAATTTAGATACAGGAAGATCATCACCTTCTAATAAAGTAGTAGGATACATGATATCTTTATAATATTCAGGAACAGAAGAAGGGAAAACACGAAGAGGTTTCTTATCAAGAGAAGCCCAAGATTCAGGATAAGTGATTTCAACTAAACGATCACCAGCTTCTTGCATAGCCTTAATGTTCATATCAATAACAGATTGACCTTTCTTATAATATCGTTTCTTAATATTAGCAGCTAAAAGATCAGAAGCTTTTTCTTGAGGAAGAACATTAGATAATTTGAAGAAAACAGCTTGCATAACCATATTAATACGTTGTCTAAGACCAACTTCTTGAGCAACCTTAGTAGCATCAATAGTATAGAATTTTAAGTGTTTTTCAGCAATGGTCTTCTTAAGATTATTAGGAAGATTAGCATTAAGTTCTTCAACAGTCTTCCAAGGAGCATTAAGAACAAAAGTACCACCTTCCTTAACATTCTTAAGCATATCATATTTATGAACATAAGAAGATAAATGACAACCAATATAATCAGCATCTTGAATACCATATTCAGCAGTAATCTTTTCAGGACCAAATCTTAAGTGAGTAACAGTTAATCCACCAGATTTATGAGCATCGAAACCGAAATAACCTTGAGCATTAAGATCAGTGTTTTCAACGATAAGTTTAATAGCTTCTTGAGAAGCACCAACAGTACCATCAGAACCAAGACCATAAAGAATACATTGCTTAGTAGAAGAAGGAAGAGTATTGATCTTAGGACCAAGAGGAAGATTAGTGAAAGTAACATCATCATTAATACCAACAGTAAATCTATTCTTAGGATGTTCTTGTTCTAAGTTATCAAAGACAGCCTTAACCATATTAGGAGTAAATTCCTTACCACCAAGACCAAATTGACCACCAACAACCTTAACTTTACGTTCAAGATCATTAAGACCACAACAAATATCTAAGTATAAAGGTTCACCGATAGCACCATCTTCTTTAATTCTATCTAACACACATACCTTCTTACAAGAAGCAGGAAGAGCTTCATTGAAGTGTTTAGCAGAGAAAGGTCTGAAGAGATGTACTTTAATAACACCAACCTTTTCACCTCTAGCATTAAGATATTTAACAGTTTCTTCGACAGTTTGAGCACCAGAACCCATAGTAACAATAACTTTTTGAGCATCCTTAGCACCAACATAATCATATAAATGATATTGACGACCGGAAATAGAAGCAACAGCATCCATAGCTTCTTGTACTTTTTCAGGGATAGCATCATAATAAGGCATAGCAGCTTGAACAGTTTGGAAGAACATATCACCACCCATAGCAAGACCAGTATGAGAAGGATGAGTAGGATTTAAAGCTTTATTCTTAAACTCAAGAGCTTTTTCAAAAGGATATATAGATTTAACTTTATCTTGAGGGATTTCTTCCATAGAACAAACTTCATGAGAAGTTCTGAAACCATCATAGAAATGAAGGAAAGGAACACTGGAATTAAGAGCAGCAATATGAGCAACAAGAGCTAAATCATGAGCTTCTTGAACACTATGAGAAGAAAGGAAAGAGAAACCAGCGAAACGAGTGGAGAATACATCACCATAATCACAATATAAACAGGTACCTCCCTTAGAAATAGATCTAGAAGAAACATGAATGACACCAGGTAAAAGTTCACCAGCAATACGATGCCTATAGATATTATGTTATTTAGTCATTATTCATTTAATTTTATAATAAAAACACATATGAGAATTAATAGTATATATATATATATATATATATATATATATATATATATATATATACATATTAGGAACCATTAACATTAAACCTTGAGAAGAAGAGAAAGTAGTAGCTAAAACACCACCCATAAGAGCACCATGAAGAGCACCAGCAGCACCAGCTTCAGACTATATGAAATAAAAGTAAATAAAAATATAAAACTTAGATGATAAGAAATTATAATTAAAAATTTAAAAAACAATTAAAAAAATATATATATAACATACTTGCATTTGAGTAACAGAGACAGGTTGTCCAAAGATATTTTTCTTTCCTTGAACTGCCCAAGCATCACAAAGTTCACCAACAGTAGATGAAGGAGTAATAGGGAATAACATAGCAGCTTCAGCTACATTATAAATGGAACGAGCAGCAGCTTCATTACCTTCAATAGCTATACGCTTAGAAGCAAAACTTCTGAGAGCAACAGATCTAGCTACAGAGGGTAGTGTAGAGACTTGATTTAAAGAATTTATATTCTTAATAGAAGATTTAAAGGCTTGTCTTAACATATTATCGTTTTAAACCTTATCAACTTTATAAACCTGTTTATAAATCAAAGGGCATCAAACCTAAAAAAAAAGTTTCTCTCTTTTCTCCATGACTGCAAATGTTTGCTTTTGCCATTGTAGAATCATGGGAATCGTAAATAATATAGGCGATATTTGAAATAGAATCATAATAATGGGGTTATTCTTTGTTACTTATGGCATATTCTCTTGTTTCTTTTTTATTGGAGATAGAAACTTTTATCCAAGAATTACCCAACTATTCCGCGATTTTTTGATAGTTTTGACCCAAAAATTAATTACGTGAATACTATGTCATAAATGTGGAAACTTTGAAAACAAGGAAATAAATTGAAGGTAGTTGATCTTATTTTAATTCTATCTACAGAGTTTCAACTTGCATAGCAACTAAAAGAAATAAAATGTTGAGACAAGCTGCTAAGTTATCTGTTAATAATGTTAGACACTTTAATACTATAAACAGCACTTCTGTACTACGTGCAGTTGCTTCTCGCTCTTTTGCAACATCTTCTATAAGAGCTGCTATCGATGGTAATGAAGCTGCTGCTCGTTCTGCTTATCTTGCTGCTGATACTGCTATGATTTTCCCTATCACTCCTTCTTCTCCTATGGGTGAACATTGTGATGCTTGGGCTACTGCTGGAAAGAAAAACCTTTTCAACGAAACAGTTTCTGTTCATGAACTTCAATCTGAAGCTGGTGCTATTGGTTCTCTTCATGGTGCTTTAATTGGTGGTCTTCTTGGTACTACTTTTTCATCTTCTCAAGGTTTACTTCTGATGTACCCAAATATGTATGTATCATACAAAATCTATATCTACATATCGTTAAACTTATATATTATTGATTTATATATGAATATAGGCTGAAAATTGCTGGTGAACTCTTACCTGCTGTTATTCATGTTGCTAGTAGATCCGTCACTAAAGTAGGTGGTTGTTTATATGGTGACCACTCTGATGTCATGACTATGAGAAATGTATTTTTTAAATACCTATATATAGATTTATTAACATTTAAATATAATAATATACGTTATTTATTGATTCTATATTTTAGACTGGATTTGCTTTCCTTTCTTCTCATAATGTCCAAGAAGCTCATGATCTTGCTATGGTTTCACATATTGCTGCGTATATATTGAAGTTTTATATATATATTTATAAATTAGTATACTAATATTTTGATTCTAATTATTTATTCTCTATAGTATTAATTCCAGTATTCCTTTCCTTCATTTCTTTGATGGTTTTAGAGTTTCTCATAATGTATCTTCCATTGAACTTCTTCCTGAAGACAAAGTACGTACTATATTCCCTTATGAAAAGGCTCTTTATCATAAGAATCGTGGTTTAAATCCTACTCATCCTAATCATACTGGTATGATTCAAGGAGGAGATATGTGGATGCAAGCTAATCAAGCTGCTCAACCTTTCTATGATGCTGTTCCTAAACATGTTCAAAATGCTATGGATGCTGTTGCTTCTATTTCGGGTCGTCAATATCATTTATATGATTATGTTGGTGCTAAGGATGCTGAACGTGTCATTATTCTTATGGGTTCTGGTGCTCAAACTGCCGAAGAAACTGTTAATTATTTGAATAAGATGGGTGAAAAGGTTGGTGTTATTAAAGTACATCTCTTCAGACCTGTTTCCAGTGAATATTTCATGAAAGCTCTTCCTGCTTCTTGTAAGAAGGTTGCTGTCTTAGATAGAGTTCTTGAAGAATCTGCTATTGGTGGTCCTTTGTATATATCTATTCTTATTATATTATTATTTATTATTATTATTATTTTTTTTTAATTTTTTAAATTCAACATTATTTTTATTAATTAATTACTTCCTCTAGATATCAAGATGTTGTTGGTATTATGAACGATGTTGAAAAGGATATTAAGGTTGTTGGTGGTGCCTATGGTGTTGGTGGTAAGGAATTTACTCCTTCTATGATCAAGGCTGTCTTTGATAACTTAAATCTCTCTAAACCTAAGAATAAATTTACTGTTGGTATTAATGATGATGTTTGTCATTCTTCTCTTCCTCTTGGTCCCAACCTTGATACTCTTCCTTCTTCTACTAAACAATGTATTCTTTATGGTCTTGGTTCTGATGGTACTGTTGGTGCTTCTCAAGAAGCTATTAAACTTATTTCTGAGAATACTACACTTAATGCTCAAGGATACTTTGTCTTTGATGCTCATAAATCTGGTGGTTTAACTGTATCTCATCTTAGATTTGGTCCTGAAAAGATTACTGCTGAATATGGTATTCAACACGCTGATTATATTGGTTGTCATTTATCTTCTTATGTTCATAAGTACGACCTTTTAAAGAATATCAAACAAGGTGGTACCTTTGTTCTTAATGCTCCTTGGAAGACTGTTGAAGAACTTAATGCTAATCTTCCTAATAATCTTAAGAAGACCATTGCTGAAAAACACTTAAAATTCTATACTATTGATGCTACTAAGGTTGCTCAAGAAGTTGGTCTTAGACAACGTATTAATATGGTTATGCAAGCTGTTTTCTTCAAATTATCTAATGTTCTTCCTCAAGAAAAAGCTTCTGATCTTTTAGCTGCTAATATTAAGAAACGATATTACAAGAAAGGACAATCTGTTATTGATATGAACATTAAGGCTATGCAAGAAGCTGGTGATCGTTTAGTTGAAATCACTTATCCTGAATCTTGGGCTTCTCTTGATAAGAAACCTCTTCGTGTTTTCCCTTCTTCTGTACCTGAATATTACAAAGATATCATGTATCCTACTCTTCTTCTCGAAGGTGATGATCTTCCCGTTTCCAAGATGATCCCTGGTGGTAGACATGTTTCTGAAACATCTAAATATGAGAAGAGAGGATTTGCTAATATTGTTCCTATTTGGAATAGTGAGACTTGTACTCAATGTAATACTTGTTCTATCATGTGTCCTCATTCCGTCATTCGTCCTTTCCTTCTTGATTCTAATGAAGTAAAGAATGCTCCTAAGACTTTACAACATATTAATGCTATGGGTGATGAATTTGAAGGTCTTCAATATAGTCTTCAAGCTTCTGTTCTTGATTGTACTGGTTGTGAAGTATGTGCTAATGCTTGTCCTACTAAATCTCTTACTATGACTTCTCTTTCTGAAGTATCTGATAGAGAAAGCTCTCAATGGGATTACTTAATGACCATTAAGAACAAGGGTAACCTTACTGATAAATATACTGTAAGAGGATCTCAATTCCAAGCTCCTATGACTGAATTTAATGGTGCTTGTGCTGGCTGTGGTGAACCTCAATATGTTAAATTACTTACTCAATTATTAGGTGATCGTCTTGTTATTCCTAACGCTATGGGTTGTGCTATGGTTTGCCAAGGTTTATTTGGTTCTGTTCCTTTCACTAAGAATGAATATGGTCAAGGTCCTGCTTGGGGTTGTTCTTTATTTGAAGATAATGCTGAATGGGGTCTTGGTTTACATAAGGCTCATGTTTTGAATCGTGCTAAATTAGAAACAAATATTCATAACGCTCTTAATGACCAATCTGTGAAGATGTCTCCTGAACTTAAACAAACTCTTGAATCTTGGTTAGCTAACAAACAAGATGGTGATGCTTGTAGAGATATTCATCATACTGCTACTCGTCTTTTAGAAACAGAGAAAAATAATAGTCCTGCTCTTAAGGCTGTTTATGATTATCTTGATGTTATGCCTAAGGTCAGTACTTGGGTTCTTGGAGGTGATGGTTGGGCTTATGATATTGGTTTCGGTGGTTTAGATCATGTTCTTGCTTCTGGCCAAAATGTCAAGGTACTCGTTTTAGATACTGAAATGTATGCTAATACTGGTGGTCAAGCTTCTAAAGCTACTCAAATGGGTGCTGTTGCTAAATTTGCTGCTGGTGGTAAGCCTCTTATGAAGAAAGATCTTGGTAAGATTGCTATGGGTTACAAGAACGTTTATGTAGCTTCTATTGCTATTGGTGCTGATATGAAACAAACTGTAAAGGCTTTATCTGAAGCTGATTCCTATGATGGTCCCGCTATCGTTTTAGCTTATACTCCTTGTCAACAACATGGTTATCCTTCTAATCTTGGTATGTCTAAATTAGTTGATGTCACTAAACAAGCTGTTCAAACTGGTTACTGGCCTCTTTATAGATATGATCCTCGTAGAGCTACTGAAGGTAAGAATCCCTTCCAACTTGATTTCAAGAAGGTTAAAGGTGATGTTAAGGCTTATTTAGCTAATCAAAACAGATATCAAATTTTAATGAGAAACAATCCTGAAGTTGCTAAGAAGCTTCAAGAACAATTAGAAACTGAATTACGTTCAAGACATGAAGAAAGACTTCGTATGGCTATGACTGATAAAGAACTTCTTAAATATTTAGATAAGAGTAACAAACCTGCTGCTAAGAAGTATATATATATATAATTTTTTTTTCTTTAGTTTTCCTATATTGTATATATATTTATTTATTATTCTTTTATAGACCTTCTGGTCCTTCTGCTACTAAGCCTACTGCTCCTCTTGAGACTGAACAAACTAATGCTTTATCTAGAGATATGTCTCAATGTATTGATTGTAAAGCCTGTGAAATGGCTTGTAAGAATGGTCCTGGATGTATTTTATTTGTTATTATTATTTTATTATTATTATTATTTTATTATTATTATTATTTTATTTTTATTATTATTTTATTATTATTATTTTATTTTTATTATTATTTTATTTTTATTATTATTTTATTTTTATTATTATTTTATTTTTATTATTTCTTTAAAAATATTTATCTTATAAATATCTATATAGGGTTTGAATATTCTTCGTGATACTCCCTTCCAAGAAGGTCCTCCCGTACTTCCTGTGAATGGCCTTCCTCTTAAGGATACTAAATGTATTTCATGTGGACAATGTGCTGTTTCTTGTGGTACTGGTGCTATTGTTGAGAATAGTCATATTGAGAAAGTTAAGGCTGCTATGAAGGCTGGTAAGACTGTTGTTATTCAAACTGCTCCTGCTACACGTGTTGCTATTGCTGAAGAATTTGATGAACCTGCTGGTACTATTGGTACTAAGAAGATGGTCGGTGGATTAAAGAAATTAGGATTTAATTATGTTTTCGATACTAATTGGGGTGCTGATTTAACTATTATGGAAGAAGGTACTGAATTATTAAATAGACTTGCTAACAAGAGTACTTCTAAATTCCCTATGTTCACTTCTTGTTGTCCTGGTTGGGTTAATCTTGTAGAAAAGGTATATCCTGAATTTATTCCTAATCTCTCTTCTTGTCGTTCTCCTCATATGATGTTAGGAGCTACTGTCAAATCTTATTGGGCTCAAAAGAATAATCTTAAGAAGGAGAATGTATATGTTGTATCTTTAATGCCTTGTACTGCTAAGAAAGATGAAATTGAAAGAAGTCAAATGTGGGATGGTGGTGAACATTGCGTTGATGCTGTTTTAACTACTCGTGAATTAGGTACTATGCTTAAGGAAGCTGGTGTTAAGAAATGGAGTGATCTTCAAGAAGCTGAGTTTGATAATCCTTTAGGTTCTTCTAGTGGTGCTGGTGATATATTTGGATCTTCAGGTGGTGTTATGGAAGCTGCTTTAAGAACTGCTTATGAAGTGTCTACTGGAAAGAAATTAGATAAAGTCGATTTTAAGGCTGCTAGAGGTCTTGAAGGTGTAAAAGAATTCTCTGTTGATATGAATGGAAATGAAGTCAAATGTGCTGTTGTCCATTCTAAGAATATTCATGGTTTCTTAGATAAAGTCAAGAAGGGTGAAGTATATATTTGATATTTATTATTATATTATTATAATTATATTCTCTTATTATATATAATATATATATATATATTTTTTTTCTCATAATAAATTTATTAAATTATAATGTTTAATATTAATATAGGCTCAATATGATTTTGTTGAAGTAATGGCATGCCCTGGTGGTTGTATTAATGGAGGTGGTCAACCTAGAAGCAGAGATAAGAAGGCTGTTACTAAGAGAATGGAAGCTATTTATGAAATCGATAGTGGTAAGAAGATCAGAAAGTCTCATGAAAATCCTGATATTCAAGTATGTCTTGTTTATTTATTATTTTTTTTTATTAATATAATATGATAATATATTGATGATGGATTCTTATTTTATTATTCTATAGACTATTTATAAGGAATTCTTTGAAAAACCCAATAGTCACAAAGCTCATGATCTTCTCCATACTACCTACAAACAACAACCCATATCTCCTTTTGCTTAAATAATAAACCTTTTTTAAATGTACCTTATTTCTTATAACTTAGATCACTCTTGTATCTGACAACTTTTTTTGAAATTTTCTATTATTCTATTGTTTACTTTTTTTAATATATATCAATGTGTTTTTAATTGCTTATTGTTATGTTTTGTTTATTCAATTTAATAGTACATATCGAAAATATCACTAAACATCTATATTATATATAGAAATTTGAATTGACTGTGAATAATTAAAATATTTTATGTTTTTTTATTATTAAGTTTATTGAAAAAAGATATTCAGATATAGGATATGGAAAAATTCTTCAGTACCGAGCTTAGCTCAGTTGGAAGAGCGTTAGACTGTAGTGGCTGCATTGCAGCAATCTAAGGGTCGCTGGTTCGATTCCGGCAGCTCGGAATTCCTTTTTATTTTTTTTATCAATTCTTTATTTACAAAACAATATTTTGTTTTGAGTTTATTTTTTAAATAAACAAATAATAACTAAAATCAATATCAAGAGAAAAATCAGGTTAATATGGAGAACAAATAAAAACTAAATGAGAAAAACATCATTTCAATACATGCAATAAAAGAGATTTATATTATCATAACAAAGATAAATATAGGTTACTCATAACCTCTGAAATAGTATAAATAAATTAGAAATGCAATGATCAAAAACAAAAACATGAGATTCAATTGATAAACAAAAAGAGTAAAAATAAATATTAAAATGATAAGCTACACAAAGAATGATAATAAAACAATGAAAGTATTCATTGTAGATAAATGATGAATAATAAATTCTTTAGTATACAAGGAAAGCAAATAAAAAGACAAAATATGTATATAATCAGTAAATAATTCATATATATATATAGCTTGTTGTGATTAGAGAAAACAAAGAAAAGATTGATATATTTTAGTTATATATATGTATATAAATGATAAGATAAATGATAAGATAAATGATAGCATAAATAAAGAATAAAAACATGTAAATAATAAAATATATATTGAATGAAGTAAATAAATAAATAAATAATGGTTATTGTGATGATTCGTAGAGTAGTGTTTCTTTTGTAGGAGTGACTCTGTTGTTGGCTTCCAGCTTGACTGGATTCACAGTATCTCTGTTGACAGGAGTGCCATGATGGTCATTTGGATCTTCTTCATTCATTAGAGTGATCAGTTCCTCAGCACAATCCGTAGTATTTAAAGGGGAACAGGGAGAAATATTCTTATTTATAGATAGAGGTTGAGGATGAGATAAGACGGATGGCTTCATATCTCCCTATAAATGGATATTGAAATAGTAAGATATATAGCGAATAATACATAAATAATGTATTCAGTAATGTTTATATGGTTTAATGCATATTTATATAATAATAATAATAACTTAGTTAATAATAAAATAATAATAATAATAATAATAATAATAATAATAATAATAATAATAATAATAATAATAATAATAATAATAATAATAATAATAATAATAATAATAATAATAATAATAATAATAATAATAATAATAATAATAATAATAATAATAATAATAATAATAATAATAATAATAATAATAATAATAATAATAATAATAATAATAATAATAATAATAATAATAATAATAATAATAATAATAATAATAATAATAATAATAATAATAATAATAATAATAATAATAATAATAATAATAATAATAATAATAATAATGTGAATAATATGAATAATAATAATAATAATAATAATAATAATAATAATAATAATAATAATAATAATAATAATAATAATAATAATAATAATAATAATAATAATAATAATAATAATAATAATAATAATAATATTCAAAATAATAATAATAATATTGTTAATGATAATAATAATAATTACTTCATTTGTTGTTTGAAGTGTTGTTTTTCTTTTATATAATTCAGCAGAATCAAAATGATGTATGTTTCCTGTTTGTAATCTCTTTTGAAGAAGAAGAGAACGGCCAGCATGGATATTACCATATTTCGGGGATTGAACACGGGGATTATTTGTTGTTACTTCTTTCTTTTCCTCCGCTAGAATTGGTGCTAAATCTAAAGCATCAGGAGGTAATTGAAGTGACTATATATATATATCACATAAAATGATAAAGGTGGGGAAAAATAAATGTAGATTTGTAGAAAAACATACGGTTTTTCTTTTTAATAATATATATACATATATCTAAATATAAAATACATACGGATGGTAATACTTTTGTAACTTGATCAATCGTAGAAACTTTAGAAACTGAATCCATTGTCAACGTTCCTATATATATATATATATATATATATTGATATAATGTTATATTCAGATATATAGGGCATATAATATTATACCAAGTCTATGTTGAGGTTTTTCTTGAGTTCTTTCAATGCCATCAAGAGATTCAGGAGTGGCACATCTTATTTCTTTATGATAAAGTGACTGCATACTGCAAGAAGAGTTAAATCAAAATAAATTTGAGAAAATAAATAAATATTCTTAAACTGAATATGAAAGAATAATGGTAGGTTCTTTCCATAGAAATCTCCTTGCGATTATAAAAACGGACCATAATTATTCATCTTATTGATTGGCAAGGAGGGATTTCAGATGAAAACAATGATTGGATCTTTTCGATATATAAGCCAGTCAAAACTACTGTTTTGACTGTCCATAATTTATCAAGTCACAACAAAGAAACAAATGATATAGGGGGAAATACTACCAAAAACAGAAACATACAATAACCTCCATTAATAAATCATAAAAGAAAAAAAAAATAACAGCTTATGTAAAAGTCTCTTCTCATCTCTGTAAGAATTCTCAATGACTATTTTCAGTGACTATCTATATGGTATACTTTTTAAATATAAGATTAGTTATTTTACTCATACAATAAAAAAGAGATTAGAGTTAAAATGACTTTTAATAAGAAATATAAAACTAATGGAAGATATATTAATGGAATAAAAAAACTATTTGAGTCTTTGTAAGCATAGAAACGAGACAAGTGTAATAAATTATTTTATTCATGATGTACGCATATTTCTTATATATATTGATATTTATACGATACCAGATTCATCCTTAAAAGACAATAAATAAATCAAACTAAATGTTGGAGACATAATTGTGAATTGCTATGAACACTATACAACCAAGAGAATATTCATTATCCAAATTATTGTCGAAATATAAAAATGATTCAGTGTTTTGTATATTCCAGACACATTCTAATAGAAAAACATATAAAAAGTCAGTTTTTTAAATACAAAACTGAAAGTAGCATTTCTTTCTCATTTGAATAAATTGTTTTTTTGAGTACTTTACATAATATTTTTTACTTATTTGTATATAATATTTATATATTAACAAAGATCACAAAACAATTAATGTCAAAACAATTAATGAATAAAAAACTGTTGCCGTTTTAACAAAGGAAACTCTTTATTTTTTAGATAAAACTATATATAACATAGATTATAATGCCTGAGATAAGAATAAAAAAGAAAACGCTATCTTTTATATTAAAAAAAAAAATAAAATGTTTAAAGACTGAATAAATAGAGAAGATGAAGATAATAAAATAGCGATATATACTAAATAATATAAATACTTTTTATTCGAGTCTGAGGATAATATGAACACCACTATCCGTTTCAATGATGTCACTTAATTCTCCAACTTTCAGAGCAAAAGAAGCTTCTTCAAAAGGTCGTTGCATCTGACCTCTTCCGAAAAAACCTAAATCACCACCACGTCTTGCACTATATATATATATATATAATTATTAGAAAAGTAGTTATTTATTTAATATTTAAAAAAAAAGTGTATGAATAAAAATATAAATTCGAATTGAGGAGAGAAAGCCAATAAACAAATCAATACCTGCTGCAATCACTTTCACGAGAAGCTAAATCCATGAATACTCTTTGTAAACTAGGATAATCAGGTTGACTAGCAATAATAGAACGTAAACGAGATAATTCAGCAATAGCTTCTTCTTTTGAACAGGTTATATTAGGATTTCTCCAAGAAGCAGGACGACGAGATCCGCGATGTTTCTTCAGTAAATGGGCACAACGAACTTGTTGTTGCTTTTCTGGTTCTGGTTGTTCTTTAGGACAATCCCAAGTTTTCTCATGTGTATGTACGTTATAATAAAAGTAAACACCAGGATGTCTACTACTTTCGTGTTTTTCCCAACCTTCTGGAAGAGGCATTTGAAAAGATGTAAAAATAAAATTTGTTTATTTTTTATTATTATTTTTATATTCCTGCTTCATTTCAATAAAAAAAAATTCTATGAAATTATTTATTGGGGTTTATAGGCTATTATTTATATAGAATTTCAACTTTATGCATTTCAATAAGTTTAATTAACTAGAGACAACAACAATTTTGTGTCAACTACTTTTTTTTATAGTTATTTTTGCTCATGAAAGGAAAAACAAAATGAAAATGATAATATATCAATATTAATAGTTTATACATCTTTTGTGAAATTTCATGAGTATTTTTCTGTTTATTTTTTATTGAACTGATAGTTAATAGGTTTTAGACATGCCTTTATTCATAAAGGAATGAAACTTGATTAATAATCAAAAATATATGATCTGATTGATATTATAAAACAATAATTCACTTTCTCAAATAGCCTTAAAAAAGTATTTATATAAAAATATCCATTCATAGAATAATTCACTATATATAGAGAATATATTTAAATAAAAAATGAACGAAATAACACAAAATCACGAACAAATTCTGAATTTATATTCTTATAACATGCTCTATATTCAATTCACTTTATAAAAGAATGAAAACCAAGATACTACATATAAGAATAACAGCAAATTGAAGTATATTATAACGAATGAATCCAAAAAAATATGACAAGGAATGAAAACCGATTTTTGCTTATAAAAAATGGAATTTCCACGATTAAAATGTTCTTATTTGACTGGTTTGTTTCGATAGTATATGTGTTAAATAGAATATTTATAATTTAACAATTTAAATAGATTTTCAAGTTGTTAATTATATAAAATGAGAATAGATACATGTTACTTTTGTTCTGGTCCTATATATCCTGGACATGGAATGACTTTTGTCAGAAATGATAGTAAAGTCTTTAGGTTTTGTAGAAGTAAATGCCGAAGAAACTTCGATTTGAAACGTAATCCTCGTAAAGTTCGTTGGACCAAAGCTTTCAGACGTGCTAATGGAAAGGATATTAAAGTTGTATGTATATATGAAGATATTAATTTATAGACTATTTATTATTTCTTTTTAATTTTATTTCTTGAATTGTTATTGTTTATTATATAAATAAATATATTTTTATTATTATTATTATACTTATAGGACTCCACTCTTGACTTTGAAAAAATCAGAAACCGTCCTGTTAAATACGATCGTGATCTTATGATGAAGACAATCAAGGCTATGAAACGTATTGAAGAAATTAAGAAGGTCAGACAACAACGTTTCTATAAACAAAGATATATAATTTTAAAATATATTTATTATTCTCTCTTTATTAAGTTTTTTTTATTATAACACCTTGATTTGATATATATATGTATATATTATCATTAGTTCTTTTATACTAATACTATTTATTGTTTTTATAAAGAATGGCTGCTTCTAAGATTAGACAGAAGGAAGAAATGAAGGCAGATATTGCTAAGGTATTCTATATTTATTATTATTATTATTATATTTATAATGAAATGGTGACATTTGTTTTTGGGTACTATTATAAAGGTTTTCTTTATTTTGTTTATAGTTATATATATATTTTTATTTTTTCTTCTTATTCAATTTGTTTTTTTTCTTATTATTTATTTTTTTCTTATTATTATTGATTTATTTTTTTATTCTATATATAATAAATATATATATATATATATATATATATATATATATATATCTACACAATATCTATATAATTAATGAGTATATTCTATAGAATATTGATATTCTTGCTCCTCATGCTTCTAAGATGACTGAAGACTTACAGAAGGCTGAAGTTGTAAGACAAGAACTTAATGCTAAAAAGGCTATTCGTCAAGCTCGCAAAATGAATAGAAATAATAAGAAGAAGGAAGAAAATACTAATGTTGAAATGAATTAAATATATTAACATTATTATTATAATTTCTTCTCTACATTTTTTTTGTTACTTGTTTTATTTTGTTGTACATTTTATTTCTGGTTGTTGTCATTTTTACATATATATATTCTTTGTCATATTTCTATTTATTATAAAACAGAAAAAGTGTTGTGTTCTCGTGTATTGAAAATGAATTTTAAAAATAAAATTTTTAATAAAATAAAGCAAACTAAATATTTGTGAAAAAAAGCATAGTGAATATAATATAATTTAGAAATGATACAAATAGCATTAATCAGATCATAAAAAAAGGAGTGTGCATAATAAAATACAGCGTGCTTAAATACGAATTTGGTAATCACCAGAACGAGTCATATAACGAACCCATTTAGTAGTTTGATAAGAAGAATGTTCATAGACCTTAAGGAAACGTACATGTAAACCAGAAGCAGTGAACATAGGAACCGCGAAATTGACGGAAATCGGAGGCTTAGACCATACTTTAGAGACAGTTTGCTTTAATAATTTAACATCACACTTGAATTCAATTTCTGTAGCACCGTTAACTTTCTTCATCTTCCAATCGATACAGGATTCAGAAGGATTATAAGTAACAATACCAGGAACAGCTTTAGGCATGATTTCAGCAGTATTAGGAGGTACAGGAATCTTTAATTCTACATTTTGAGAACTAACGTTCTTACTGAAATTAGCAACTAACTTGATATTGATATTAAGAAGAGTAGAAGAAGTTTCAGTGTAGTTAGGCATAATACGGAAGGGAATATTAATATTATCTGTGACACGATATTTCATAAGTTCGAATTCTCCATCCGGAGGAATGAAAGTAATAGTACGATCTTCATCGAATTTACCAAGACGGACACAACGATGGAAGGAACAATCATCAATTTCAACACCAGGAACTTTGCTCTTATCACCACCTTGTTTCTTCTTACCCTTAGAATCACTACTAATTAATAACTTATCATTAAGACCGAATCTACATTCAGGCATACCAGAAAGGAAGGATTTCATGATAATCTTACCAATAACTTCACTATGAAGAATGTTACCAGTTTGAGAAATAAGAATATTGACACTTTCATTGGTATCAATGTACATTTCATTTTTACGATAGGTAATACCTTCACGACGCCTATATATATGAACAATATATATAATATAATAAGAATAAGAGAGAATTCAAAGGATATCATTCTATATATATAGAGAACATACCAATCGATAGCACCAGTAATTTGAGAGGTAATAGAAGTATCAGTAGCTTGTTCTTCAACAGTAGCCGTACCTAAACGAATGAAGTTCTTCATGACTTCAATAGCACAATTTTGAGGATAACCATAATCAAGAACTTCTATATATATTATTATTATAGAAAAATATAAAAATAAAAAAATATTATATAAGTGAATGATAATAAGATAATAATATACCATCGAAGATTTCGTAAACAACAGAGAATTGATTACGAAGATCATCATATATATAAGATGATTTATAAATTAATTAACTTTAAAAAAACTTTGAATTTAGAAAAACATATCTATAGTATATAAAAAATATATACAGCTTGATATTCATTACCAAAATAACTCTTGAACATCTTGACAAGATGGAAAAGGAAATGGAAAATCATACCAGGATTAGCATTTCTCTTAGTAACAGCAACAATGTAGTGATCAGCGTTACGGACATAGATGAAAGAAGCTCCATCAATATAGTGAATAGGAGGTAAAGTACCAGTATCCTTCTTAGCAATAACGTTTTGTCTGAAGGCATCAGCAGTTTCACGAGAAACATCACCTCTGTAGAAACGACGAATAATTTCTCTACCCTTGGTATCAATAACTAAAATAGCACTGATCATTTTGGTATATATATATAGATAAATTATATAAATGAAATGAAAATCTTATACTTAGAAAAATGCTTGACGATCCTCTTCCGGCATTTACCGAGAAAACAAAATAAGATTTCTTTTCTGATTCCTTTTAAGGGCTGGATTTCTTTTCATTTCTTACCTATTTTTATTATTGAAATCTGAAAAATGTTAAATACCCCCACCAAAATAAAACAAAAAGTTCATTCCCATGAGAATCAATTGTTTTTCGCGATATCTTTTTGTTTTTCCATGATTTCTATTTCTATTTCATTGTTTATTTCCTAAATCTCTTTATGACTTTTATTTTATGTTAGTATCAAGAATATATGTTCACAAAGTATATAAAAGTATCTATGTATGCAAACTATGAAAGAAAAAAATAAATTCTTTGTGATCATGATTTGAAAAATTTTTTTTAGCATTTTAAGCATATGAACTTTGTTGTAATATATATTTCAGAGCCATTTAGACAAACAAAACGATTAAGATATAAAAGTATTTTTATGAAGAGATACTTTTTTTCTAAGGAATAGCAAACTAAAAGAATAAATAATAAAATAAATATATATATCTAAAGAATAACTTATTTAAATTAAAGAAGCAACTTCTTTAACCATAGAAGCAACACTATCTTCAATATTATCGATAGTTGTACTACACATATAAGCAGCAGAAGTAACAACTTTATTTTCTTTATCTACATTAGCTTCAGTCTCCTAATAATAAAAATAATAAAAATAATAATATAATAATAATAATAATAAATATACATTTTTATTGATAACATTAGCACCAAAAGAGGAAGCCACTAAACAAGTTCCAGAAAAAGGCCATTTAGGAGATTCAATATTTTGACCAAAGGTAATAGATACTCCAGGAAGTACTTTGGATATAATAATAGGAGCGATACAACAAAGACCAATTGGCTTCTTATTATCATGGAAGTCATGTATTACATTAGCTACAGTTTCTATATATAGAATATATTATTAATATAATATTAATAGAAATTTAATATAACATTAAATATATTATTAATAGAAATTTAATATAATATTAAATATAATATCTACATAAATATATAATAAAAATAAAAATATAAAAATATATTAATACAATAAATTAAAAAAAGAATTAAAAAAAATAAATACTACTTTTATCACGAATAAATACTAAAACATCTATATATATATATACCATTAACTTCCATATCAGCTCCTTTTATAGCATAAGAACATAAGTTCTTTGCAGCGCCAAATCCACCAGGAATTATTAAAGCCTATAGAAAATACATCATATAGATTTATGGATAAAATAACTCAAGTAAAATGTAATAGGCAAATCAGTTAATAAAATATATATAAATACACTGTAGTCTTCAGATTTAAGTTCAGAGAGAGGTTTACAATCTCCACGACATATTCTATATATATGAATATAAAAATAGATATTATCAAAACAAATGATATACCTGCTACTTTCAACAAGCACATTTCTCGTTTCCTTCATCTCTTCACCCTATTCATAGATTAAATTATATATATTTCAAAGAATATATGAAATTATATACAGTAAGATGATTGATGACGTGATATTGAGGGATATCGGGAGCAAAACATTGATAATCGAGACCATTTCTACGAATAGAAACTAATACAAAAACAGCTTCTTGGATTTCAGAACCATCATTGACACCACATCCAGCAAGAATAACAGCAACAGGTTTATTGACTTTTTGCATTTTTAAAAATTATAATTTGAATAGAATTGAACGAATTTAAGTAAATTAATGTTTTTTATTGAAAGTATGGAATTCATTTAAAGAAATAAGCATATGAACTTTTGGTTACAAATATCGTTCAACCAATGAATGAAGCTTCTCTTCTAGAACATCATTAAGAATCGAAGACTTCTCCATAAAAACACAAATGAATTCTCATTTGTTCACAAATAGTAGAGACTATTCCTTGTTCTTTTTTACTGTTAAAGAACAATCTTTTTCTTCTATATTGATATATATCCTACTCTATTGATTATAACTATTTATATATAGTTAACATTCTAAATAATAATTGATAGGTTCTTTTAGTTGTGAATCACTTTTATGTTCCTAAAAAAAAGAGAAAAAAATTAAAAAATTTGCGTAAACCGGGAATTGAACCCGGACCTCCACCTTGGAAGGGTGGAATCCTAACCATTAGACCATTTACGCCATGTTATGAAATTTTTCTGAAGCCATTTTGAGTCTAGAGTATATTACAAATAATAGATTATACTTATTAAGTATTACGCATAGAATAGAAAACTAAACAAACATATCATAAATGGTAATTAATTATATATATTTTTAGTGTTTACTTTCTATATGATATACTTCGTAATCATACACTTTGAAGAGGTATTTATTGCCTGTCCATTCAGATCTTATGGTAGAATCACAAAAATGAGACAAATTAAATGAATCAATATATACATATCCATTTGAGTCATCATGAGGTGAATATTCAAAAAAAGAAGATTCAGACTCGTTACATTTATTATCGATATAAATGTCGTAATTAAGATTACCAAAGATAGGTCCTGCTTTTTTATCATGCTTGATAGTATTCCCTTTTCCACGACACGGGAAAACCATAGAGTTCGTTTGATTAGGAGTATGAAGCGAAAAAATAAACGACGAAGGATCTCGAATATATTCATCTAGAATATAAAATTGATAGAATTGTAATATATATTTATAAATATAATTAATAAATATATAATAAATATATAATAAATATAATAATAAATATAATAATAAATATAATAATAAATATAATAATAAATAAAATAATAAATATAATAATAAATATATTATAAACTAATAATATAATTATAAATATATAATAAACTAATAATATAATTATAAATATATAATAAACTAATAATATAAAGATAGTCCTCTTATACTATATATAGGTTCATACATGTCGAGGACCATGAGATTGATGTATATCCTCCAAATAAGGAATAGGAGTCTTTAGTCAATACTTTTATAAGAGTAAGGGTCTCCCCGCGATTATCACAATATTTATGAAATCGACTTGCTTGATAGCCATCACGACTGGCTCTATATATAAATATATATTTTAATAATATTATAAACATATGAATATATATATATATATATATATATATATATAAATAGACAAGTCTATGAAGCATGATTATATACCCTAGTAGAAATTATTAAGTGTATCGATTAAAGGAATATTTCATATATATATACCTGAATAATAAAGACCATTGTTTATTTGGACACCAACTATTCAGTTTATAAGCTTCATAGGAATTCATTAATTGACTTTCTTTGAAGTTTATAGAGATCGTTGTATCTATTTTTGATTCATCCAACGGAATATTCAAAGACTTAAAATCTAATAATATATTCTTAATTTCTGATTTCTCCACATTCTCAAAGGGAAGACAGTTATAAAGTAAATAATCGGTTATAATACTCATGTGATGAATAGAACCAGGAACATGAAAACCATCATAATCGATGTCATATACTAAATTATAGAGATTATCAGGACGTAATAAACAGTCTGAAAGAGAGGGATTGAGGAACAACTCTGCTGAAAGTGTATATACTTGATTATTCTGATCTATATAATTGATTAATTTTTCTTTTTGTTTACTGAGAATTAAATTATCTACATTATAGGGAGATAATTGAAGAGGAATATCGATCTTATAATGTACAAACGAATTATATAATTTATATAATATCTTTGATGAATATCGACCCGTAATCAACCGATTGGTACGTAAATAATTAATGACTATTTCAAAAATATCATCATCATCATCTAAATCAACCTCCAAAGGCTGATCATACAATTTCCTATCAAAATACAATTCTGCTAACACACAAGAAGCATGTTTCATGAGGTTTGATTGCTCTATTTCGTATTTCTTTGTTCGATTCTTGAAATAAAACGTCATTATACAGTCTTTCGAGTTCAATGGAAGTACGTGAAGTGCTATATATTATTAATATATGATAATAAGAAATAATACGTGTGACATTTTGATTTGATTGCGTTAACTTGTGTGTAGTTATAACTCTTTCATCATCAGAAGTATTTAAAACACTTTCCACTATATAATATTATAAATAATAGAAAAGTGAATACGTTTCACATTCTCATTTGTTTTATTTGATCCTTTATTAAATGTTGATCGAAAAAACATTCGTAATTTAATTTAAAAACAAACTAAAATAAATAATATATGTGTATAAAATGTATAAAATGAATGATGAATTAAAAATACGGTAATTCTTCATTTTTTACTGTTATATTTCATATTAACTTGGGAATTCATGTTTTCATTTTGATTCATAATATTCTTTGTTTTATGTTAAATAATATATGTATATATGTAGAAATTATTGACATTGAGAAAAAAAAATGATAATAACAAAAAAATAAGTAGAATAAAAGTATTATTGTGATGAATTGCAAAAGAATGAAAACCTGCGATAAGATGGATATATAATATATTAATATTTAAAAGGATCTCAATAACGTATATATTATCATATTTCATGATTCCATAGAACCTATAAAGATTTCATCACCTTATGAAAATATTAATTGTATCTCTCTGTTGTACTATTTTTTTTATTCTCTTTTAATAATTACTTGCTTTCAATCAATTTATTAGATATATATGAAGTATTTATATGAATATAAATAACTGATTAATATGTTTTATACAAAATAAAACAACCCATTTGTGTGAAATACATATATATATAAACAGTGATATTGAGGAGTATATAGAGTGATTGTAAATAGACGATGTGAGTAAAACCATATTTCTCATTCATGTTTTGTTTTACTAAAACATATATCTATAGTGTCGTATATCCTTATTTATGCTAAGAATAATATATATAACATACTCTCTACATGTATTATTATGTAGTATACTTGAAATAATAAAACGATAATATATATATATATTTGAAGAATGGAACAAGAATATTATTCAAACAACAGTAATAATTAAAAGAAAAAAATGTTAAAATTAGAAAAGAAATGAATGAAAAAGTTTTATGTTATTACTTATTGAAAAAAAGTGATTTATAATTGTGGACTAATAAATAGTATCTATATATATAAGAATATATTGAATATGAATATATATATAGATACAATGGCACCATCTGTATCAGGATATATTTGTGCAATTTGTTTGAGTGTGAGAGATTCGTCGTCAATTTGAATCAACTATATATATATATAGATAACTATAAAGATAGAGAAGAGAATATAAGAAGAGGAAATTATATATAATAAAACAGATAGTATATATACAAATAGAATATATATATTATATATATATACTTGATGGTCTTCTCCTTGTGCAAAGAAGAGAAATATAAAAGGTGCCCAAATATCATTGGTAGGGAGTAATGTATCTGTGATATAATCACGAATATACTGGATCTATATCATAATAGTATATAATATATATAATATATCATAATAGTATATAATATAATAGTATATAATATAATAGTATATAATATAATATAATATAATATAATAGTATATAATATAATATAATATAATATAATAGTATATAATATAATATAATATAATATAATAGTATATAATAGTATATAATATAATATGCCTTTGTGTCTAGACTAGCTTGAATATCATTAAATGAATACGGATTATCCAGGGGATAACGAGGGTCATATTGTAATAGAAGACGAATTGACTAAAGATAGAGACATATAGTTTAAGCAAAATGTAAGAACAATATAATAATAATCAAACAAACAAACAAAAAAGAAATAAAAGTCAATAAATATATACATTTGATTTTGCTTCCATATGAAATTTCTGGTTTTTACTCTCTACCGGATAAAGATGCTTTTTCACAATTTGGATAATTTGGTCAAACTTCTCATCATCCCTAAATATGACAATGTAATAAACAAATTAGTTTATACCGAAGATGTCTTCTTGTAGGTATCTTGATTCGACAGAAAGGACAAATAGCTCCAGATTTTCGTAAACTTTTCTGTATACAATCTTTACAGAAACGATGCATACACTATTAGAATATTAACTCAGCTTTCTAAGCTAGTTTAATTACCATTTTAGAGACTTGAGATTCTTTTATATAATCTAAACAAATAGGACAGCTTAAAACATGAACCAATAAATCAAGTCTTTGACTTTTTGTCATCTATCTCTCATTAGATATACGTACATAGGATATACAATAATCTGCTTTGTCTTATCACTCATTTTAAGTGGTTATACAAGCTACAATCTGTTTAAAAAATAAAAATGAGAAGCTGATTTTTTCTGAAAAAGTTTTCATTTTATTATTCATTATTCTGTTCTATATCAAATCTTAAAGTTTGATTAGATATACGATCAGACCAAAACTATACAATAAAAATGAAAGCATTACTACAGAGAATAGTCTTTTCAAAGAAATCATTTCATCAATTTCAATGTTTATCTCTTCGTACAATAGCATCAGAAAGTAATACTGACATAAAGAAACCTCTTTATGTCCTTCCTATGTTTCCATATCCATCAGGTAATCTGCATATGGGTCATGTTCGTGTGTATATTGTTTCTATAATATGTCTATTTTGTGTAACACATTATAATGAATAGTTATTCGATATCTGACTGCTTGAATAGATATTATACGCTTCAAGGTTATGATGTATTTTTTTTTGTGTTTATTCTTTATTAGTATAGGTTCTTCATACAATCGGATGGGATGCTTTTGGCTTACCTGCTGAAAACGCAGCAAGAGATCGTGGTGTCGACCCCAAAGAATGGACAATAAAGAATATTGCTCAAATGAAACAACAACTTCAAAAATTAAATATTGATTTTGATTGGTCCAAAGAAATCAAGTATTCTTATCATTTATTTTATTTTTCTGAATATATTTTTTATCCACTATTTAAATGATCATTATATACATATATATATATATATATATATATATAGTACTTCATCTCCTGAATATTACAAGTGGACTCAATGGTTGTTTCTAAAGTTATACAAGCGCGGTTTAATTCATTATATAAATGCTCCTGTTTATTATGATCCAGTTGATAAAACCGTATTGGCTGATGAGCAGGTGGATAGCGCGGGAAACAGTTGGAGAAGTGGCGCCAAAGCTGAATTGATGGTTATGAAACAATGGTATATTAATATAAGTAACTATAGCGATGAACTCTATGATGGTATCCAAGAGGTATATTATATATATATATATAGAGATGTTATTGTTATATATATTATTGTACTTAATAACCTATTATTATATATATTATAATAACTCTTTAATAGCTATTATGATATATATAGACTTGCTATTATCATATATATTATAATGCTTTAATAACCTATTATATATATATCTCCTTCTTATTCTCTCTAGCTAACTGGATGGCCTGAAGTGATTAAACAACTACAGAGAAACTGGATAGGAAAACAAAAAGGTATATATATATATATAATATATATATATATGTTTAGGATTGATGGTCAAATTCGATTATGAAATGGGTTCTTCACTCTATAAGAATATTATTCCAATTTCCCGAAAAACAAGTGGAAAATCATGCTCTCTTTCTCCAACCATTGATATATTCACAGCCAAACCAGAAGAACTTCTCGGAACACAATTCATTTGTGTCTCTCCGTTACATCCAATTGTAGACTACTGCAAATCTATTTCAAAGGATATAAAGGAATATATTGAAAAAGATGTATATATATACATTTAGATTATCTTAAATATTTTTTAAACATATATGTGTATTTCTATAATCTGTTTTTAAAATAATTTTTCAATTTATGTGTTTCTATTTCTATATTTATATCTTATTGTATATTTCATATATAGTTCTATATATCTTTATATACTCTCTCTCTAGTCACTTTTAATGAGCACGCGATCTTATGGTGTTAAATCTAATGATATTCTCACGTGCCCACTCCCCATATCCCTCCGCAACCCTCTTGATAACTCTCTCATTCCCGTGATTATGACCAATACTGTAATCGCTGACTATAAACTTAATATAAAACTCGGTATTCCCGCGGGAAATGAGGTCGATAAGAAGATTGCAGATCAGTATTCTCTTCCATTATTATCTCTCTATCAACCTACTGGTATATATATATATATATAATTATATATAATAGAAACTGGTTCTATTATCAATATTCCTGGTCTTTATCAAAGTATATATATATATATAATTATATATATATGTATATAATTATATAGATTTACCTGTAATGAAATGTAGACAACAAATTGTTCAAGACTTAAAAGAAAAAAATCGCGGGAATCCTTATAATTATGCTCGTCTTCGTGATTGGTCTGTCTCTCGACAGCGTTATTGGGGAGCCCCAATTCCCATGGTTATTTGTGATAAATGTGGCATTGTCCCTGTTCCTGAAGATCAACTACCCGTTACGCTTCCTGAAGGAAAACCTGAAATTCCCATGGGAAAGGAAGATGAATACTTGACTCCTTTGGAACATTATTCAAATTGGACTCGCTGCACGTGCCCTAAATGTGGAGCACGTGCTCGTCGTGATGGTAATACGCTGGATACATTTCTCGACAGCAGCTGGTATTATTTACGTTACGTGGACCCTCACAACTCCAAAGAAATATGGAACACAAATAAAATGAAATACTATAATGGTCAAGTGGATCAGTATATATATATATATATATATATATATTCGTAGTTATGTTGGTGGTATTGAACATTCTGTTGGTCATCTTTTATATTCGCGGTTTATTCGTCTATTCCTTGAGAAAGAAGGTCTATTACCGCGGGGAAGTCCTTATAAGCGTATATATAGTCAAGGAATGGTATTAGGACCTACTTATATCGATAAACAAACTGGAGAATATATTCGAAGAGAACATGTATATATATTATATGTATTATATATATTATATATATTAAATATATTAAATATATTAAATATATTAAATATATTATATATATTATATATATTAAATATATTAAATATATTATATATATTATATATATTATATATATTATATATATTATATATATTATGAATAATTATAGGTTGAGAAAAAAGGAGAACAGTATTTTAACAATGAAAATGGGCGCGAACTTTCCCGGGAAATGTTAAAAATGAGTAAAAGTAAATATAATGGAGTAGACCCATTAGAAGTATTAGAAAAGTATGGAAGTGATGCTGTTCGTTTTGGAATTCTATTTAAATGTCCTCTTGCTAATGATTTCCCGTGGGAAAATGATGTTTGTGAAATAGCTGGACGATTCAAAGAGAAGGTGAATACAGTTATAAAGAGATTAAATACTACAAGTAATGTAAATATGAGTAATACTGAGGATCGTATATATATATAACTATTATATACTTTTAAATATATACTATTGATAATATTGTTATTACATACTGTGAATTATATATATATATAGAAGTACTATATAATTCATGTGTGAATATGGTTCATCAGATGGAGCGGGAAATGAGCGCGGGAAATATTCACATCGCTATCAGTAAATTGATGACTTTTGTTAATACACTTCTAGATGCATCGTATATATATATTATATATTATATATATATATTATATAAATAATATATATCGTAATTTCTTCTTTGTTCTATTATTCACATAGTCTTTCCCCTACTTACAACGTTCTTGGAGCATCCCTTCCAGCACTTCTCTACCCCTATATGCCTATATTTGCAGAAGAGACATATTCCTATATATATAACAATATATATACACAAACAGAGAGATCACAACATCCATCTTCTATTAAACAATGTGTATATAGATTATTATTATTATTATTATTATTATTATTATTATTATTATTATTATTATTATTATTATTATTATTATTATTATTATTATTATTATTATTATTATTATTATTATTATTATTATTATTATTATTATTATTATTATTATTATTATTATTATTATTATTATTATTATTATTATTATTATTATTATTATTATTATTATTATTATTATTATTATTATTATTATTATTATTATTATTATTATTATTATTATTATTATTATTATTATTATTATTATTATTATTATTATTATTATTATTATTATTATTATTATTATTATTATTATTATTATTATTATTATTATTATTATTATTATTATTATTTATATATAGAAATGGCCTTCATTCACCAAAAAACAGGATTATCAAATTATTGTTCAAATTAATAATAAGAAAAAGGATATCTATACTATTTCTCCTTCTCTCTATGATACATATAAGAATGATATTTCTACTTATGTTCTTAGTCAACCAAAAATAAAGAAATTATTATCTTCTCCTGTAAAAGAAACCAAAATATTTACAAAAAATAACAGAATTATAATTAATTATATTCTTTAATGTATAATTAAATAAAAAAATATTCATTTCTCTCTATTTATGTGCATTATCTGTTTTTGCTATTATTAATTATTTAAAATCATGTGTATACTATGAAATAACCATGTTTTATTAAAAACATATTTTCTAATTATTTTTTGTTTGTTTGTTTTACAATAATGTGATTATAAGAATAAAGATATATATGCTTCTTGATACCATATATTTGTTAAAATTGCTTTTATAGTTAATTTCAAATACTCTTAAAACATGAATGTTACTGGTTTCTTAAGGAATGAAAATAAAGTTATTCGTTGAGATATGTATAAAGCAAAACATAGTTATAATGTAATGAATCACATCAATATATATATTTATATAAACTTATTAAAGAATTTATTGGGTTTAAGTTCATCGAAATGTATACGTGAGTTATATATATATTTAAAGGCTTCGTAGGGATCTGTCATCTTCACATCTTCTAATAGAGAAGGAGCGTATGCCTAGAAGAATATATATATATATATATATATATATTAATAAACGATATATATATATATTAATAAACAATATATATATATATATATATTAATAAACAATATATATATATATTAATAAACAATATATATATATTAATAAACAATATATATATATATATATATATATATTAATAAACGATATATATATATATTAATAAACAATATATATATACCCTAAAGAATGGATTATGAAGAATTTCATTTTTAAGACAGGTGGGAGTTGTAGGTCTAGAAAAATAATCACGGGAATTATGATGATTAAGAAAAATAATAAATATTAAATAAGAAAAATTTATATTGAATAAACATGATATTCAGTGTATAAATATATAAGTGCTAATTATATGATTATAATCAGTATATATACCTTGCTTTTTGAAGTTGTTTTTTAAGCCAGAATTTTCTATCTCTGAGTATTTTAATATTACTGGGTTCAATAAACTTAGAGAATGCGAGAGAACGATAGGTCATTTCATGACCATAAAATATAGAGGTTTCTATAGGGTAGGAAGAAAGAGTGGAGTATCTATATATAGATATATATGTAAGCAAAGAAAATTAATATCAATATATAGATATATTCAATTAATATTATATATATAATAAACAGTATATATATATATAAACATAAGAGAATATGATTTATCTATACATAAAATCAAAAAGTAGTTTTTCTTTTCCTTCAACTAGGTTTCCTGTAGAAGCGAAGCATATCGAATCTCCCGTGAATAAAATAGGAGCCATATCTTTAGGGTTGAGTTCATAGAGGAGACTTTCAGGGGAGTGATAAGAGGCGTCATGGATTTTGAAGTGAAAACCGTGAATATCAATTTCTTGACCTGATTTCACTTCATCCGTTAATGTTGATTGTAACTAGATATTTATTAATATAGTAATAACGATAAGATAAGTATTATTAAGAATAATAAGTATGATATACATCATAATTATACTAAAAATAGTGTTATTATGAATACTATTAATGATATAATGAATGAATAATAATAAATAACAATAGTATAATAACAAATAACAATAGTATAATAATAAATATAATGAATATAAAAATCATAATGAACATAATAAAATAACGACAATAATGAACATAACAAAAATACTGCTTCACAATTGGGTCCATAGAAATGTAATTTAGGAAAAGCTTCTTTGATCTTTTCATTTCCTAAACAATGATTTTTATGACCATGCGTATTCAGGACACCTACTAGTTCACACTGTTGCTTGTCTACTGCTTGTAAAGTAACTTGAGCATCACCGGGATCAACAATAAAACAAGTTAAGTTAGCCTGATTAACAACCACATAAGTATAATTATCATGTAAACAAGGGATCGTCACGACTTTGACGTGATCATTTAATTGATTATTAATTACTGAATGATATTGCTTTGCAAATAAGGACGCATTCTTAAGAATACGAGTCGAACAAATTCTCGTAAGCATTGAATATAGATCAATTTATGATATAATAGAAGAATATTCTTTTGTAAACTTTTTGTTTTTTTCTATTAAGAACTGAATATTGTTTAAGCGAGAATCAGTTTTTATAAAAAAATTCTTAAATTGGGGGGAAAATGAAACAATTGTATTTTGATTAATTAATTATTAATCTTATTGTTAACTATAAAATTTAGTATAACATTTTATTGAGCATGATCAAGAAATTAAAAGTTATATAAATATAGATTATTCAAATGGAATCATTTAAAGAGCGAATGCAAAAGCGTCAGGAAGAGCTACGTCTGAAGCGTGAAACTTATCAGAAAGAGATGGAAGAAACAAAGAATAAAGAGGAAAGCACTGAATACTTTCAAAAACAGTTCAATCACATGGTAGAAAGTATTTTTTAATGTTTTTATTTGTTTAGTATCTTTTTATAGATATACAAGCATCGTTCAATGATATAAGAACGAGAAACATAAAGGATAAGGATCAATTGAAGGATCTGAATGAGTTGGTTTCGAAAACAAGTCAGTATGTTACTGAGAGTTCATATTTTTTAACTTCATTTGATCATTCTCAATCTATAAAAGTACGAGCATTTATGTTAAATTATTAGAACTATTATAGATATTACAAGATTTATCGACAGATATAGCGAATTATTCGAATTCTCTTTTTCAAAAAAAATTCAGTTTTGGATCTCTTCATAATAATATAAGTAATTCTACAAGAATTTCTATATCTGAGTCACCAAAAACATATACAAATAAGTATAATTTTAATCATTTTAAATTATTTATTATTATTATGTTTGTTGTATATAGTTCGAAAGTGTCTAATGATGATAAAGGTATATAATAATAAGATAATAATAATAATAAGATTGATAATAATATTATGAATAATAATATTATTATTATCTCAGATAATAATAAATATAATAATAAGATAATAATAATAATAAGATTGATAATAATATTATGAATAATAATATTATTATTATCTCAGATAATAGTAATATAATAATAAGTATAATAATAAGTATAATAATATCTCAGATAATAATAATGATACTATTTTCAGTAGAAACCCATGAACCTGTGTTAGAAAAGCAAGTTATTCGCGGTTATACAAAGGATCAAGATATGTATTTGAAAAACTTGGAGAATTCATATATTAACATGTATATATATATAGAAGACTATTATTTTGATCTCTTTTTTTCTCTATTTCTTCTATATATATAATAATATATTTCTTTTTCTTTTCTTCAATAAATATAATAGATATATATAGAAAAGAGGAGTTGTTGTCAGCAACACTTACTGCTGTTAATAGCAGTATCATCTTTCTACATAATATCAATGGAAGTATATATATAGAGAACTGTCATAATTCTATATTCATTATACGTGGACGACAAGTATATATATATATATATATATATAACAAATTTGATATTGAATATCATTTTCATCCTTTTTCTTTAATATATTCTCTTTATTATTGTGATACTCTATAGTTGCGTATTCATGACTCTTCTTCCCTCTTCTTCTCCTTATATATGATTAATGGACCGATATTTGAAAATTGTAACGATTTTCATTTTGTGCCCTTCCCTCAGAAGCTTCTTTCTCTATATCATGACTGCGTATATATATATATTATTTTATTTTATTATTTATTTTATTTTGTTTTATTATATATTTTATTATTCTCTTAAAATAATAATAAATTATAATAATAAATCATAATAATAATATATATATAGCTATCTGAATTACCCAATCATTTTGATGAAATTAAAGATTTCAATTGGTTAAAAACTATACATTCTCCAAATTTCTCAAGTGCTTCGTCTTCATCATTAGATTCTCTTTCATCTTCTATGTTCTCGAATAATTCTATATCTAATAAAGATATTCAAAACATCACAACAACTATTATTCACAATGAAGAACTCATTCTTGAACAAGTAAAACTCTTCTTAGCAATTCTATACTGCGAATAAATGAAATTATGTTTTTATTAATTAAATATTTAGTTTTCTAAGTTATTTAAAATGATTATATTTATTTTTTAGTAAATTGATTCGTTTGTAATTTTTCCACTGTTTGTGTATGTAAATCCATTTCTATCTTACCGCATGGTAATTAATAGGATGCTTTTATGTATCATATCTTGACAAAACCAAAACAATGAATAAGTGTCAATTGCAGATTATTTAAATAATCATATGCCTTATTAAATATCTAATCAATTCGAATAAGGATATAAGTCATCAATATTTATATGAATTAAAAAACATAATATATACTGTTTTGAATCAGAAAGACAGTTTGTACCTTTTTTTCAGCAAGATTAAAATAAAAATTGTGGAAAAAATGATCGTTTCTCTATAAAATGAATACTATTCCCAGAAGTATCGTCTGAAACGATGCTTAAAACGAAACAAATAGTATACACGTCATACTTTTTATTGAAGAGTTCTAAGTTTACTTATAATCAATTCTTTTAAAGAGTAGTAGTACAATATTACAAGGATTCTCTTTTTAAAGAAAGTGGTTCTTCTGTTGTTTAACATTTTTTTCACGTAACTCTACATTGTATCGATTTCTTTCTTTGATATGAGCTTTATTCATGAAGAATTTGAAGATAAAACTAATGGAATTCAAGATAATAATAAAGGTAAGATTTATAAATCTATAACTATGAACATTAGTGCGATTCTCTTTTCAAGATGATAGTCTACTTGATATACCAAAATATGTTCTGGAGAAGTATCCAAATTTTATGTTGACGGAGATATCAACAGATGAATCTAATTACGTTGATGATGAGAATTGCTATTATGTAGATTTTCCTCAGTATCAATTGCCATTGTTACTTGAATATCTTGAAAATAGATCTAAAGATCTTGAATCACTTGAAACAAGCGTAATCTGTGATTTGATTGATACATATAATATTTTCTTTCGTAATCCTGAACCCACTCTTCTTCATTTTTTTTATTCGATTCTTTTTTCTCATTTCTGTTCTATTAAGAATAATAAGTATGAATTAGGATATATAAATGAATCTCTTTCTGAGAAACTACCTACATCCTGTGAATTCACGATTATAAACACATTTAATTCCATTCGTATTCAATCTCCTTGTTGTTTATTATTATTTAGTATATATATATAGTATTCTTATTCTTTATTTCTGAGTATGATTATGATTCCATTTGTTATGTGTATTTATTATATAGTATATACTATTTAAATTATATATAATAGGCTTATTTTCAGAGGATGTTCTTCAATTATTAATTCATTATAATATGCTATTTCGATATATGAATGTATCCATTATTATGATTAGCTATCCTTTCACATATTCAGAACCTTATGAATCTGTTTTCTGTCTGAATCTGCCTGATTATTATTTTCAGGCACGCTTAATTATGATATTTAATAAAACAAATGATAATATTGAGAAGAATGAAAATAGTATAATATTTAAGTTTCGTGATGTTTGTATGTATTCTATTTCTAATGAATCTATTGTTGACAGAGCTATTATTTTACCTGCATCTTTTTTTGATCATCGATTTCATCTTGATAAACTAGTTTTGAAAGGTATTAAAGATTCGTCATTCATGACGTATATACTTAATAATGACGTCGATACCTATGCAAGAGCTGTCAATTATGAGCCTATTTATCGAGATGAAATGATTCCCGCCTTTTTGTCTCAATATACCGCCAAGAATTATCGTTATGTGACACAACTCTATTTAGATTATCGTAAATATTAATTATTTATTATAGTGTTATATCTATATATTGCTTGCTATTTTTATTATTTCTCTGTATATATACTTAGTCTATCTATATTTATCTTGCTACTTATATATATATATATAGAATATATAACAATGGAAAATCAAAGGTCGTTCATCACATTTCTCGATCATACCAACTTTACTAGCGTTGACTCTATATATATTGATCAGTTTATGTTTCGTTCTTTCTCCTATTATTGTGTTCTGATCACCCCGCGTATATTCCCTGCGCTAGAACATATCTCCTTTGGTATATATATAATATTTATTTATATATATAATATCAATTTATATATGTAATATCTATTTATATATATACATAAACATATATTAATTCTCCCTATCTTTAGCGTTTGATGAGTCAGAAGTTAAGACTCTCGAGGGATGGATAGAAAATAATAACTTCCCCAAACTTCACTATATGCATACAGATAGTATATATACTATACTATACTATACTATACTATACTATACTATACTATACTATACTATACTATACTATACTATACTATACTATACTATACTATACTATACTGTATTATACTATACTATACTATACATATATATATATATAGATATGTGTTTTAGTCCGTTATATATAAATCTACTTCAGTTAATGTTAACGAAACAGATTTCTTGCCCTATTAACAGCGTCACTCTCGACTGTATATATTCATGATTGTGTTTTTGTGTCACTAAAACATATACTTCTATTTTATCCTATATATCTATAGATATGCTTATTCTCTTTCTTAGTCTAAATAATATATATATATATATATATATATAGCGTTTGAAAATATTACACTATTTCGTTCGTTATGTCATCAATTCCGATTTACATCAACGCTTTCTATATATATATCTTTTGATGATACTAAAATCAATTGTATATATATAACTATTTATATAATCATCTTCTATTATACCATTATTATATATATATTATTATTATATATATATATATATATATATATATATATATATATATATTCTTTTTTATTATATATATATAATATATTCGCTTCTTCTATTTATATATGTATATTCCCGTGATTATATAGTTGAAGAAAGGGAAATATTATATACTGCGATAAGTGACATATTAGGATATATAGCGTCTGACTTGACTGTACTTGAATTTGATTGTTGTACATTCCATGTTAGTTCATTAGCTCTTCTTCTTCCTCTTTCTCAATATAAATATTCACATCTCTGTTCACTTAAAATACATAGTATATATACCTATATATATTATTATTATTTATATTTTTGCTCATCATTATATATTCTTATTATATATATATATATATAGATTGTGTATGTGAAGAAGGACCTCAGCCGATTTTTAATTTATTAAATTCACTAATTCCCGCGAATATTCCAGTTCTGACATCATTTGAAGTGGATACTATACCAAGTCCATTATTACCTTTAGATATTGACTATATATGTGCATTTATAAAACAAATGCTCATTCCCCGCGGAGATGGAAGCAAAAGATTAAATATTACCATTCGTCTTTGTTCTATATATATATATATATATATATATATATATATATATATATATATAGCTATATATATATAGCTATATTAATACATTGTGCTTCGTTTCCTATCTTTATTAAATCTTTGTTTATTCCCCACGGGGATTATAATGTTATTAAAAAGAAAATTATTAAAGTTGAATTATCGAGTAAATAATGATTATATATATATAATACATTATCAATATATATAGAAATAACATTTCTTGATCCATCTGTTGAAATCACTCTACGTATATATATATATAATATTATATATATATATATATATATATAGCTGGATTCTTTGATTCACTACCTGTTGATAAGATTCCATTTATTCGATTTGATGGTAATATATATATACTATACTATACTATATTCTACATACCATATAAATATATAAATATAAATATGAATATATATATATATATATATATAGGAATTCGAATGGGAGATAAACATTTTTTGTCACTAATGAATTGGATAACAAGATTCCCGTCGGAAAATGAGTGTTATATTTGTGTGAATAGTATATATATGAATCGTCTACTCTTATTTTAATATATATATCTATATCTATATTATATTCATTATAGTATATATATATTCTTTAACATTAATTCCCATGATTATTTAGGATGCCATCTAACGGATGTATCTCTGTTATATCTGACGCATCTTCTGTCATCACATTCTCTCGAAACATCAAATCTTATTTCTTTACCAACAATTTCTCCTTCTTCTTCTTCTTCTTCTCCTCCTTGTCCTCCTCTTTCTCCTCCTCCTCTTTCATCTTTATTAACATCTTCTTCAGTTTCTCTAAGTCATATATCTTTAGAAATTATTGAATTTGCCTTTACAATCAGTGGCTATAAGACGTTCTTAAATATAATAAAACAAACTGAAAATCCATTCCGTTTCTTAAGAATATGTATATTATATATATATTATATATATATATATATATATATATATATATATATATAATATATTATATATATATATATATATATATATATATATATATATATATATATATATAGCATTTCCAAGGATGTCTTTGGCTGAAAAGAAGAATGTGGAGACTTTTATAAAAGAAAATGTTTCTAAAGAGTGTCATTTTACTTATTAAAATAATTATTATTTGTATATAAACTATATTTTTATACATATATATTAATTTCTTATAGAAATACTGATATATATATTTCTATTAATATATTAACTCTTGCTTATCTCTCCCTTGATGTTTTTTCTATATTATTTATTGATTGCATTAAGTGTTTAAATAGTTCAGCTCGTTAAGGGAATTATAAATAATAATATTTGTTTTTAACTATTATCTATTATTCATATGAATGTACAAAACAATCAATACTATAAAAAAATATTTCATTTAAACATAACTGAAAATTAAAACAAAAAATAAATGAAAATAATAATAAGATACAAAAAAATTAAATAATAATAACAAAAAAAAATGAGAGTCTATGTTAATAAAATGGTTTTCAAAATTATTTATTTTTCAATGAAAATAGAAAGAAATAATCATATAGAAAACATTGAAGAATAAATAATATCTAAATCACGACTTAAAGATTGCATAATTCAACCATATCTTCATATTGTTTTATCTTATGATAAACAGTATAATTAGATAAAGCGATAGGAATTCGTTTAAAATGGCGCATATTAATTTCAATTGAGAAATCAGGAAATTGTGTTATTCCAGTTCGACTAGATAAAGAATACCATCCAAGCATAACATCATCGAAATGGGATATCTTTTGAATTTGTCGAAAAAGGTTAACATGGTTTGTAACTACATCTCTTGACATTAATATAGTATAACCAACAATAAATCTAAAAGCATGGGGGAAAATTGACTTGTCAGCACTCATATATCTTGTTTGATAATTATATAAAGGAACAAATTTCATATCAGTTCCAGTATACAAATTTATGGAAGGTAAGGTGGGTAAAGAAGAAACAAGTTTATTAATATTAAGACAGCAATCATCATCTAATATCATAAAATAATTTGGTTTCTTTGAAAGGAGTACAAATAAATCTTCAACAATCATATCTTTTAATGTGACATTTGTAAATGTATCTACAATGTTTTCTACTATTAAATCATTATATCGTTCTTGTTCTTTCGTGATATTAGGAGAAAGCATCATTTTCTGTTGAGGAATAGCAATAACATAGTAAATTTGAATTGTAAAGTTCGAAAACATTTTATGAGATAATGATGTTCTTCTAAGAAGTTCACGAATCTTATAGTTTTTCTCACTTGATTTTACAAAGATGACCATATCATATAAATCAAATAAATCATGAATATCATCGACTTTAGGAAGTGAATAAAATGTAAAATATAGATTACTTGGAATAGTATAATACTTTGTTAAAAATGTAGTTTCATTTTTATTCAAACCAGCTTGAGGATTTCGAACTTGATAATAATACTGGACATCTGAGTATGATGTTGTTGAATTTAAATGAATAATCTTTTCATAGAAATAGTCTTTAGAAACTAATGATGTTGGTAGAAAACAGATCTTACCATAAAGTGGTGAAGGGAGTTCAAGATCACGTTTCACACCTATTGATCGTTTCGTTGTTGCTATTGCCTATAAGATTTAGATATGCTATAGTTGATCGTTATATATAAAAAATAAAAAGAATATAAACAAGAGAAAATAAGATAAATTGTGACTTATAAGACAGAATACGAATAATTGAAAATACTTTTGCTTTGTTGATCAGGTCAATAGAATATCTTTGTGTATATCCTACTAAAGAATATCGATATACTCTTATATAGACAAACGAAATTACTGTTAAACATTTTGTTAATGTTTAGTATGCATGCTTGGAATATAACACACAGAATAGGGACAACGAAGAGAAATAATACAATTTTATATATCATTTATGTCTATTCAATATGTAAATGGCCACTTTCATTGTGTATAGCAATACAACCAATCATCAAATTTTCATCATTTTCTAATATGATTTGTTTAATTGGTTATTTATGGAATAAAAATTATTATTTGACCAATAATATTTAAAATCATGGTTTGTCATATAAACACTCTCGGTGTTTCTGCATTTCTGAAGATTCTTCTTATTTTTGGGAATCTTCTCGATTTCGCAGTAGAGAAAATATCTTATTCAAGAAAATAAATTCTTACAAAAAATATTGTTGATCCTTTTAACGAAAACTCCTTTAAGGACATAAAACGTTCTTTGGTTTCAAAAAAGTTTTTCTTTTTTTTGGGGATAGAATTTTGGGAGAAAATTGATCTTGGGATAATTAATGGATGTTAAGAAAGTCTAAATACCTTATCCTAGAAGACAAATTGATCATATTTATTTGGTAATTTTTTTTGTTTTTTTGCGTCAGTTTTATTATTTTTTCATAATTTCGATTTCATATAATGATTTGCTATTCTTAAATGATGGGAATATATTGATTTTATTTTTATAGGTAACAAAGGATAATATGTGTTGTTGATATTTAATAAATTAATAACATATTTTAGGGCATGATAAAGATTCATATTTTTCTCTAAGAATTAATTTATTAAATTTAGAACTATCAACATGTAGAATGACATCCTCTTAACTGTTTTAATGGCAACGGCTTTTATATCGAATATTTCTGTGATTTGTTAAACTCTTGAAAAATTATTTTTGAATATTGTGAAAGATATATGTGGTTAGAAACATATATAAAATACAAGATTCAAGTTATTATTTAAGAATTCACTAGCATACGATTTCAATTCGATTGAATACAATTTATAAAAAATAGTTGATATACTCTTTTTGAATAAGTTTATTAAGTTGACATAATTAAATGAATAGCAATAATGATTTTTAATGAGTATCTTGATAATTCTTTAAGTAAAAGAGAGCAATTTTTATAAGAGAATGAATAATTTTTCTTTTTGATAGTATTCTTTAAATATAATGCTATAATAAAAATAAAAGAAGAAATTATAAACATAGAGAAGTAAACGCATATTTTGAGTATAAAGAAAACAAATAAATAACACATAAAAAAGAGAAGAAAGAGAAAAGATAAACAATAAAAAGTAAGAATGGAAAAGTTCTAAAAAGAAATAAATAGAAATATATATATTTATTTATATATGATAAATAACAATAAAAATAAGAAATTTAGAAACATCGCAAAAATAAAATTTATATACGTATAAATATTTTTTGTTTTTTCTTTATATAAAGAGTTGCTTGTAAAAGGATTCTTATTCTTCATGTTTTTTGTCTTTATGATGGTGTTTCTTTTCTTTCTTTTCTTTATGATGATGCTTCTTTTCTTTCTTTTCTTCTATACATAATATAGTAGTTAAAATATATAAAGAAGACTCATTTATATATATATATACTTTCTTCATCATTTGATACGGGACTATATAAACCTTTCATTCCAAACATATCATCTATATAATAATAATAATAATAATAATAATAATAATAATAATAATAATAATAATAATAATAATAATAACTATATATATACCAGACATAGGAGTAAGGTCGCCAACATTCACTTTTCCAAAAATGACATTTTTATCTTCTTCACTATATCCCTGAACATTCTTATTACGAAGAAATCTGGAATACCTAGATTAATATCATTATTAATATAAATGATCCATAGACTAATAAATTATATATATACTATAATAATAATAAATATATACTTATGTCTAACAACACATGGTTTTTCTTTATTTTCTTCTTCTTTATTATTCTTATGATGATGATGACCATGTTTCTTTGATTTCTTTTCGACATCCAAAGTCTTCTTCACTGTAGCTATATATAATAATAATGTTTATAAACATAATAATAATAAGTATAATAAAAAATAAAAAATAAACAACAATAATAACTTACATTGATAAGCATTAGAAAGATTCTTTAAAACATCATCAAATCCAGCGATAGTAGTCAGAAATCCAGCATTGGCAAGATCACCTTCAAAGTTACCCAAACCTAAAAAAACATATTCATAAAAAAAAACAACTATAAATCAAATTATTAAATCTATACTATATTGTATTTATGAATAAAAAATACAGACAAACCATAAATATATTCAAAATAATAATATACCAAGATTCTCTTGACGAACAGCAGCTCTAATGTGTGTAGTAGTACCAGTTCCATCTTTACCTAATCCTTCACCTTCTTTCCATCCCATTTGTTTCATCATTTTAAATCCAAAAGACTTATCGGCATTTTTCAACCAAGCTTTGTTCTGAGTACCACCCAAAGACATTAAAACTTGCTCAGCAGACATAATTCCTAAATACACTTTATAACGATAGAAATACTCCTTTATTAAAATTGCTGATTTGTTTATTAGCCACTTTTCTTCACTGGTTTTTTATATTCCATTACTAATAAAACAAAAATAATCATGATTATAGACTTACTCTTTCTTTAGACAGAAAGTATAATCCCGTGAATTTCTCGTTATGAATACTGCGAATTCAAAAATATTCATAAATTTATATTATTTTTCTGAAAACAGTTTTAAAAGAATATTAATAAATTTGTTTATTGATTCCTTATTTCATATTTCCAGATTTAATTATATAGAATGCGTAGAGAAGCTCTCCCTGAACTTACTAGATATTTAGAAAAGAACGTTTCTATTAAACTCAATGCTAATCGTCAAGTTAGTGGAAAACTTCGTGGTTTTGATGCTTATATGAATATTGTATTAGAATCTGCTATTGAAGAAGTCTCTCCAACTGAAAGACATCCTATGGATACTGTTGTATGTTTTTTCATTTAAAAATCAATATTTATTATTCTTTCTCTAGGTTGTTCGTGGTGCAAGTGTAATTCAAATGGAATGTCTTGATCCTTTAAATTAATTTTTGTTGTATTTAATTATCTGTTTCTTCTTCTTTTTTTAATCTATTGCATTGTTGTAGGTTTTTAACAATTTTAAATATTTGTCTTTAGTTCAATAATATTAAAAAAATCAATCTATGATGAAAATCAAGATAATGAACAAATTAATTCTCTTTTTTAATAATAATTCTTTCTACGATTAATACAACATCATATTGAATACATTTATGGATACATTATTCATTAAACATTCTTTTTAGATAAACTACTTTATTTGTCTTATTCTTACATAGTAATATCATTATATTAAGCATTAATTACTATTTGATAGATTTAAATAAACGAAAACATTATTATGAGGCTAACAGTACACATAATATGCATTTATATATAACACTGAATTTAGTCTATATATATATATTATATATTATCATTTACAAAGCAAAGATTATGTAGTAGAATTATAAAAAAATAAAATGAAATAATTATCTTTTTTTTTATATATTTGTAAGATAGTATAAATAGTACAATCATATAATAGAATCTATACGTTTAATATAGTTTTATGAAGAAGAAACTCGGTAGCAATAAATATATGATAAAAGATAATCTTTAAATAAATGAAAACACTTAGAATTGCTGAAAATAAAATAAAAGAAAGAAAGGAGTATACATTCGTTACAATTATTTTGTTTTTTTTCCATAAAAGAGTTCATTCTTGATCCAACAATCAAGCAACTAGGAACAAATACAAATCATGAAGAGATCCTAGGGCTTCTCTGTAGTCAAAATGAACTTTTTATTTTTTTTTGTATCAGGAAATATCACATTTCAATAATCAGTTAAGAATTATTTCATGAAATAGAAGCAATGAATTTACAATTAATACATCAATTGTTTTGGCCTTCGAGATTACTTTTTAATAATTCATATCTGACTTTTTTCATAAGTTTAAAATAAGTTTTTCTTCAAATACATATGAAAAATATGAATTTTATATACTACTAGAATAGAATTAAGATGAAACAAGATATAAATAAAAGAAAAACAAAAAATAATGAACACATTTCAGTCAATTTCAGTTTCTATATTTTCATAAAAATTACTGGATATATGCTGATAATTTGATTTTTTCCTCAAAAATAACTTTAGAAAAAGAGGAAGAAAAAAAATTAAAATAGCTGTTTCTTTTTCTTGACAGATTTTATTTTGGAATTGTTTATATTAAACATATGAGTAATAGAGATAAATATGATTTATGTATGATGAGTATACATATATGTATTAGTGGTATATAGCAAATGTATCGAGTTCTTTTAATCCAGCAAATAGCATGAGTGACTTGTTGAATCGATTTAAGCAGAGTCATTCCGGATATCTAAAACAGCAAATGAGACGTAGAAACACTATTGTTTATAAGGATGTCTACTGTGAAGTCCAAGTAAATTTGCTTTATCCATATATTTTCAGAATAATATAATTCAAATATGCATATCATGATTTATATTATGCAAATATGATATATATGTTATATATAGAATGATACGCTAACAGTTTATGAAGATGAAGATGAACGAGACGAAATTTGTTCTATTAGATTCATCGATGTTGATCAAATCACACATAATGTATATAAGTTATTTATTTAATTAATTAATATATATTTTAGAAATCTGAAGGTTTCTTTGATTTGTTGTTAAATGATGGTGATGACGAACGTTTTTATACTGAAAATGATAATGACGTATATATATATATATATATTTATATATATATATATATGAATATATCAGTGTTTCATGTATTTAGCTGAAGAATCGTTTATTATATATATAAATAGTTGACATAATATTTGATTATATTTTTTTTCTTAAAATACTAGTTTTTCTTTTTCTTCTTATTATAATTATGATTATATTTATGAATCTAATTCGATAATAATTCTTTTAGTTATCTAATTGGCTGATAGCCATGCAAGGAGGACGTAGTTATGCGAAAACATATCAAGATAAGAAGAAACGAGTATATATCTATAATGAATACTGATTATTATTATGTATAATGTTTACTAATATTATTATTATTATCATTATTGTTTTGATTATGAATAGAAAAGTTATTATTCTCGTGATGCAGACTTAAGTATCCCTTTAGAAATCGACTGTATATATTATTATTATTCTATAGATATTTAATATTCTATATATATTATTAATATTATATATACACTATTTTTTTATTATTATGTCTATATTTAATATTATGTATTTTCTTTTTAATATTCTATATATGACATAGTATTATATATATATATATAGCGGATATAGAAGAAGAGGAGGGTATGAATATCGACAGTCCTCATCCTCCTTTATTTGATTCTATAAATAATTACGGGGATTCCTTGTTACCGATTGCTTATGATGATTTTTATCGGTTGATTGATAGTGACTCTGACGGGATGGAATATGATCTCTCTTGGGATGGTGATGATAGTGAAGATGAAAATGATAAAGAAATGAACGAAAGTATATAGAATAAGTTTTAATAATATGTATAATAATAATAAATATAATAAGTATTATATATATAGTTAATAATATTATATACGATTTGCAGTCACGTGAGATCTCCCTCGATGACACAGAGTCGTTCGGAACTGACTACTTTGGTGTTTGTGCTTCTAGAGTATCTATTATCTATTATTATTATTATTATTTTTTGATGTATATTTATTATATATATATATGTATATATATACTACTACTTCATTCTAAAGAATGTTCCATCGCATATGGAGGATACGTTCGTTTGTGAACCGAATTTAACGCAACGATTGAAGGATTATCAAGAAGAACGCAATGTTCATAAAGAACTACCAAGTCGAGTTGTATATATATATTATTATGATTATTTATTATTATTATTGTTTATTATTATTGTTTATTATTATTATTGTTTATTATTATTATTGTTTATTATTATTATTATTATACATATATTTATATTATACTACTATATAGGCCGAATGGTCCAGTTACGCGAATCAGCCTACTCAGCGGTTTACTGCACTTTTTGCTATGTATATATATATACATATATATATATCTATATTATATATATATATTATATATATATTATATATATACATATATTATATATATTATATATATTATGTGTATAAATATAAATATAGTTTTGATGGTCATGGCGGGAAAGGATGTAGTACATTTTGCCGGGAACACTTGGTAGAAACATTCGCTGAAGTATATGACAATCAAAAGGGAAATCTTAATGGGTATATATATAAGTTTTATTATTATATATATATATCGTTTTTAATATTATTATATATATATATCGTTTTTAATATTATTATTATAAATATCGTTTTTAATATTATTATTATATATATGTTTTATTATTATTATATATATGTTTTATTATTATTATATATAGGAAAACAATAATGAAATCGTTATTTTCGTCTTTAGAGCAGAAAGTGGAACAGATGTGCTTACAACAGGGGTGCCTAGATGGAACCACGGGTATATATACATATATATACATATATATATACATACTATTATATATATACTATATATATATATAGCTACTATTTGTTTAATTGATAATAACTTTTTATTTATTGGAAATGTTGGAGATAGCGAAGGATATTTATATAATGATGGTAAAGCTATTGAATTGACTGAAATTCATAATATGGATAACCGCGGGGAAAGAGATCGTATTGAACGAGCTGGAGGATGGATACGAATCTGTAAAGATTCTCGTAACAGTCGTAAAGGATCCCTTTCTGGTTCCAGCTCCCTCTCGTCCTCCTCGTATACATCTATTGATAAGGGGTATATTAATGGATGCTTATTGGTGTCTCGCAGTCTGGGAGACATTGGCAACAAAATGATTGGATATCAGTACAATAATAACCTTGCCTGGCCCAATAGCATGAGAGAACGAGAGGGAATTGAGGGATTTAAGGGTGACGTCATCTCCTCCGTACCTTATATTAAGTATATATTAATATTTATGGTAATAATAATATTTATAATAATAATATTAATAATAATATTTATAATAATAATAATAATAATAATAATAATAATAATAATAATAATAGTAATAATAATAATAATAATAATAATAATAGTATTTATAATAATAATAAATATAAACATAATAAACATATTCATACTCTATAGAAAAGAGAAAAAGGAATGCGACTGTATTCTTCTCGCTTCTGACGGCCTCTGGGATGTTATTGATCCTGGATTCTGTCTGAAATTAGCTAAAAAACTATTCAGCATCTATAATAATCCGGAGGTATATATATGAATATTATATATGCCTATGTTTATAAATAATGATTATTATATATATAATAAATAGTTTTATTTTAGAATAATTATATTGTATATTCATAATAAATAGTTTTCTTTATAAATAATTAGTATTATATATAATTCATATAATTATTTGTTATTTCGTAGATGGTGTGCCTCCGATTGGTCTATTATGTGACACATATATTGCATAGTGATGACAACGTCACCGTCATCTTTATCACTATCCCCGGACTCAAACGAAATAAAAGCATGATTTTTCCTTATTAAATACATTTATATATATATATAATTCTTTTTTTCTTTATTATATATATATATATATATAAATTCATGCTTTTTAAAAATAAATACCACGTAATTCTAGATATATATCTATTATATACTACTCATTATATATATATATGTATCTTTTTTCTATGTTATATATATATATATATATATATAGATCCATCTTTTTATTATTATTGTAATATTTTAGTTGCTTTGCCACTGTATATATATATGCAATGTTTTTTTCATGTTTTTCATGCTGTTTTGTTGGTTTCCAAATGAATTTAGAATAAAAAACAAAAATTATTTACAAAAGAAAAACTCCACAAAATATGTCGCATATCAGGAATTCATTATCTTTCATAAATGTATACTGAATCGCCAATTTTATAAGCAATCACAATCTTACATAGAATCTTTTGTATGTTTTTCATACTGTACCAGAATGATGACCATACACAGAAAAAATATATTTTAATATTTAACAAAAGCATAAAGTTTCCATAAATTTAAAAAAAAGACTCAAAAAAAGGAGTTGACAGAAAAGACTTTCACAATTCTAATCATAAGAAAATATCATAAATCCCGCAAAACCATGAATATTACCGCGAATATTTTTTCCAGAATATCTGTGTCTCTTAAAGTGGAACTGAAAACTCACTTCGAGTTTAGTGTTTGAAAAAAATCTTTTAAATTTCTCTATAATTCATCACGAAAAATACCTTCAAGTATTTTTTTTCTTCTTTTCATTATATTAGAACACTATTAATCTATATTAGCAATGGAAATGATCAATGATAATAAACAATCTCCTACTGATCAACAGAATTTTGATATCAAGGATCTGAATAAAATATGCAATCCACCAGAAGGATTTGTTGAAGAAATCAGTGATTTTAATAGTCAACAAAGCCAGTTAAACCAGAAAACAGATCTAAATGATACAGCTCTTGATTACAGAGAGAGTTTAAAAGCTACTTATGACGATGTACATAGAATTATTAATATTTTTACGAATCTAAACTATATAACTATCTTACTTTCAATTATAGTGGCTAGGAGAGACTCGTGATGCACTTATAGACGAAATGCTAAAGTTAGAAGAACCAAGATTCTCTATTTCTATGGTCGAATATATACAATCAGTATATATTTTTATTTCTATTTTTATTTTTTGTTTCTATATATATGATTTTTATTATATATATATATATATATGAATTTTTTATTATAACATATTTTTGTTTTGTATATGTGACTTTATAAATATACATATATATAATGTTATATGTATATATATATATAGAAAAATGTGCTTAATGCCTTATTGTATTTCTTACTTCATGAAAAAAATGATAATGGTATCTATTAATAGTTATATTCTATATTTAAATAATATCTATTTTATCATAAATATATAGAACAGTTAGAAGCTAAAATCATAGAAAACTCACAAAAAGTCTCTGTATATATATATAGTTTATTATTTCTAAACAGTAATTTGAGATAATTATATTTTTATTATTAATATATATATATAGTATTTTCTTAGTTCTTCTGTAGAGAGTGCTCGATTATTATTAGAATCAGAAGGAGATTATATTATTACCACATTACTTGATGTATATATATACTATAATTATTATTAAATAGCATTATCTTATATATATATATATCATTATTTTTATTTTAAATATTTTCTATATATATATATGTATGTATATATCCCCTATATTTAGCGTCTTTGTCTTCCCTCCCCTTCGCCGTCTATTTACCATATCGTGGGTGTATTGACGTTCTTTATTGAAGTGGATCCCAATCATACTCTTCCTTATGTGACCAAATTACATGTATATATATATATATATATATTATTATTATTATTTATTATTATATATAATAATATTATTATATATATATTATATATATATAATACTTAGAATAAATAATAATACTATTCTATATATATAGTTATCTCATTTATTATCGTTACTCCCTCTGGGGGTTATTCATGATTTTATTCTTTTATTATATGTATATCCCTCAATTGAAGATGATTCTACTGGATATAAATATAACGTAAGTGATAAAATATTAGAGAATTATATAAATAAATTGGTTGATATAAATATAATTAAATTACTCACAGTCCGGTTTACATCGTATATATATATATATATATATATATATAGAAATATAAATACTATTATAGCTTCTATACTTTATAATAAGTTCGTTATTATGATATATATATATATATAGAAATAAATTTTCTTACACAGAGCGTTCAGACACGTGCCAACTGTTTATCAGTGTGATGACGCAGCTCTGTACGAAAGAATGCTACAAGAAACTAGTAGATTTATATAATAATCCTTCTTTCGTGGATACTTTATTTCAGGCCTGGATAACCACGGGGAAACAGTCTCACGAATCTGTTGATTCTCTTGAAGTAACATTATATCGAAATCAATTATCGGAAGCTGTTCAAATATATATATATATATAACTTTATCATTCTTATTTATATTGATTACTTCATGAATATATTGCTAAGAAAATGATTAATAATTATTTGGTTTACATATATATATATATATATTAATCAGAAATTAAATATTTTTTTTATAATTTTCTTTTATTATTATTTATGAATCTATAATTTATACTATTGTCTATATATAATATATATATTATATATACTCTATAAATTTAGTGTATATATATTATATATATATCTACTCTATATACAATATAGATGTTCTTCTATTACCTGTTATATCCTATAATAAATGTACCCCCTCCAACGAGACCGAATCAAATATTTGGACTCACAGAAGACATACCGGTATATATATATATATATTGATTATTATATATATATTATTGATTATTATCTATATATTTTTGATTATTATAAATATTATTGATTATTATATATATTTGATTATTATATATATATTATTGATTAATATATATATTATTGATTAATATATATATTTATTGGATTATTATATAATGATACTATTTTTATGGTTTATATAGAGAATATTATTATTTTTATAGTCTCTATTTATATATACATATATCATTTTGTATACATATAGAAGAAAAATTTACTGTATGCATTAAAAGATGTTATATCTTCCTATTTATTTCCCTATTTACACGACTTTTATGACTTAATCGCTGGATATATTCCCGCGGATATCATGGAATTCTCAAAAATAGGTAGTGATCCAAAATTATTCAACAAAAGTTGGGGTCATATAAATACATATACTCATTCGCTTATTATCATACTTTTATATGCACTTCAAATTATTACTAGTATATAAATATATAATATTTTTTGCAACATGATTATTTGTAGATTTAATTATTATATATTTATATAACAATGCAATTATTTTATAATTGTATAACGATATAGTTATTAAATATATATATATAGAAGATCAAGAATCGATACGTCCCCCACGCGTCATCATTCAAGGAATAGTATTCCTACTATTTGCATATCCAAAAGCGAATATTATTAATAGAACAATTGTGGATATATTTGTATATATCTTTATGAGAAAATGTGACTATATTATTTATGTAAATATATATATATATATATATATATATATTGTTATATACATACATATATATACATATATATAGCATTTCTTAAAAGAAACTAATTTTATTGAAACATGTGATTATTATTATCATGATTTTAATAGGTATATATATATATATATATATATATATATATATATATATATATATATATATATATATATATATATATATATATATATATAGTCCAATAAGACATCATATTCGAATTATGGTAAATTTCTTTTATTTATATTCACATATAAATTCAAAACAAAAAGAAATGAATGAATTGCGTTCCCTCCATCCTTGTTTTACCGCGCTTTATCAACAGTGCGCGCTTGATGCGATAAGAGATTATTATTCCATTAATTGTGTTCCCATAGATATTGGTGATAATACTTATATTGCTAATGATGTATATATATAATATATATATATATATATATATATATATATATATATATATATATATATATATATATATAGATAACAGATCAACAATTAGGTGAATATTGTCAATCCACAAATTGCTATGATATTGAGTATATATATACATAACTATATATACTATATATATACCATTTTTTATCTATAGAAGTGAATTCGCAAAATCAATTGGCTTTTTATGTATATGAATATTATTATTTAATAATAAATCTATTTATTATTTTATTTTAATTCTATAGTGGATAGAAATGGAGATGAGATGTAGTTCTTTCATATACTCATGTATTTATATCACTATTCAGAAATCATTTCCTTGTGCCAATTAGTCATTTATTATTTAAAAAACATCTTTCTTTGCTTATAATCAATTTGAAGTTCTGAACTTATAAACTTGATTTTGTTATTCATTGCTTTTAAAAATAAATATAATAAAAAGAATAAAAATATTTAAAAAAAAAATAAAAATTTAAATATTTTAAAAAATTAAAAATTTAAAAAATTGCTCCTATTGGGGGTTGAACCCAAGACCTTCGGTACATAAGACCAACGCTCTAACCAACTGAGCTATAAGAGCTTTCTGGCAATAATTTCTCCATACGATCTTTCAACTTCATTCATTTTCATTCAAAATATCACGAGAAAATATATATACCTTCCTAACAAACATGAAATGCCTACAAAGAAGGCTATTTCTTCTTCAGTCAAAGACTTTTCTCCTTATGTTGAATCATTATTTCCAAAATTATAAATAATTAATTATTGGCTTCTTTTTGAATTCAGATGGAAGTCATTATAGATAAAACGATTCAATATGACAATGAAAGTACAAAATTTGAGAAATCCTATCAGAATTATGGATCAGTCTTAATTGCTTCAAACAAAAACACAGTTTCGTTATATAATTCTATCTCCAATGAACTTATAAGGACATATGAAGCTGAGGAAAATATAAAACAAGCAATTCTATGTTCTTTTCAAAATTATGGCGAGTGTGTTGCTTGTCTTCTTGAAACATGTGTCTATATATGGACAGAAAATTGTGAAGAATACAAAGTAAAGCTTCCTTGTAGTATAAATTCAATTTATCCTATATCAAATGGGATTCTTCTAGAACGAACTGAAGATGATAATTTAGTATTTCATGATTCCTTATCACAGAGCTCTTTATCCTTTGGCGATATCCCTGTATTATTCTCCTTAACTAGTCCTATAGACGAAGTTTTTGTAGTTTTATCTAATGCATATATTAATCGTCGGTCTTCTACTTTTAGAGAATCACTTCCTTTTAATCAAGATTATGATGCATTTCTAGATACTTCTATACATATTATTGATTCATTTCCTTTATTTAACTTAATATTATGTTATAATAATCATGATTGTAAATATACATTATGGCATACATGGTATAAACAATTAATACCTACATATCAAGTAAAACGAGAAAGTTTATTTGAATCTTTTGAACCTCAACATTCACTTTCTATTAAGAATACTCATGAAAATACGGTTTATTTTGAATATTTAACTTCTTTCACTTCTTCTTCTTCTTCTGATACTTATCAATCTATTCATTTTGCTTCTTTATATACACAAAAATCTATACCTTCTGATTCTCTCTTATCTATATTTACTCCTTCTTCTTCTCCTTCTACTCCTCAAACTACATATAAACATACTTCCAAAGTGACATATGCATCGTCACTTCTCTCTATTACTAATTTCTTATTGATTATATCCTATAATACTATTTCAAATGTTTATTCACTACCTTTTTCTATGCTAAATCCGATTCAAATTGGAAATACTATTCCGTTCTCTATTCTCTATTCATTACCTGTGTCTTCTCTTTCTTCTTATCAGTTATCTTCATCACCATTCTATTTATTATTTGATTTATCAAAATATAATTATATTACTATAGAATCATTAGTAGATATATCTGTATATCAATCTATTACTGAAAGTAATCTATATACACCTATAATAAAGAATAATTCATCTCTTTATGAACAATGTAATAAACAATCTTCTTTATTATCACCAAATCATTTATATATACTATCTCCATTTCTATTATCATTTACTCATCAATCTATATTTAATATATATTTAAATCAATTTATTATATATTCATTCAAACTACCAGAAACAACTACTATTCTGAATTCATCTATTTTCTCTATCACATCTAATTCAATTCTCTCTGAATTTCATAATAAAAATGAAATAAACAGGAAAAATAATGTACTACATAGTAATAATAATTATGGTACTATAATAGAGTCTCGAAATAGTATTCAAGAATTGTCACGTGATACTGCTTCTACGGATTCTTTATGTAAACAAAAAGACGATATAAATAGAAGTATAAATGAGTTAACTTATACTATATCTAAGAATAATAATGAATTGACTAATAATGAATTGAATAGAAATGATTCTTATGAATATATACAAACAAACGAAAATATGAATTGTTTAAATAATAATATTCCCATGGGAATTGGTGAGAATAAATTGAATCAAGTGAATTCTAATGACTCGATGTCAATATCTGAGACTTCTATTGATTTAGATAATGCTGAAATTCCTGATTCAGATAATTTTCAGTTGAAAAGAAGACAAAGTGTAGAACTAATTCATCTTGATAATTATATATATGAAGATATAAAACGAAGGAAATTAAACAACGAGAATTCTGATTCTATTCAGAAATCAATAGGTATTGGGAATAATAATATGAATAATAATGTGAATAATAATGTGAATAATAATAATGTTAATAATGTTAATAATGTTAATAATAATAATAATAATAATAATAATAATAATAATAATAATAATAATAATAATAATAATAATAATAATAATAATAATAATAATAATAATAATAATAATAATAATAATAATAATAATAATAATAATAATAATAATAATAATAATAATAATAATAATAATAATAATAATAATAATAATAATAATAATAATAATAATAATAATAATAATAATAATAATAATAATAATAATAATAATAATAATAATAATAGCACTCTTCTGCCTCTCCCCTCTAAACTTCCTTCGAGTCGATTCTCTATGAATTCAGATATGGACATAGATAATGGTGATATTACTTTACAACGCTATTCTTCTCTTTCTATTGATACTATCCAAACTATACAACAATTATCAACAAATAACCGTGAATATCCTGAAAAAGATCGACGACGAAGTTCTTATATGCGTATATCGATGACGCACTCAGATATGGATATGTCAGTATCTATGTCGTCCAATCAAACGGAGCGTCCCTCCTTGGTCCCTCAACAAGATATGTCACGACTCAGTTTAATTAGCCAATCAAATAATGAGACCTCATTAAGTGACCAATCAAATCGATTATCTCTCAGCGTACTGTCCAATAGAACTAGCCTACCTCATTCTCAATGTATATATATATATTAATTTCTCATCTATATATATATATAGTACCTCAACTTCCGTATTCACCTATATTATCACAGCTATCACAATCTATATCTCTATCTCAAATCCCGAAATATCCCCGCGGAAATACATCTCCAAAAGAAATAGACACTATATCTCCATGTATAGATAATAATAATAATAATAATAATAATTTGGTTAATAATAATAATAATAATAATAATAATAATAATAATAATAATAATAATAATAATAATAATAATAATAATAATAATAATAATAATAATAGTAATAATAATTTTGTTGATAATAATAATAATAATTTTGTTGATAATAATAATAATAATAGAAGTCATGATATATATAAGAATATCTCTTTACAACAAAGTGAGAAGTCAACTATTAATATAAGTATATTTAAAATACTACTTTTCTTATTATTATTGCTTATTTTTATTTTGATATATCTATTGTATATATATATATATATAGATATTCAGAATATTGCCTATTGTTATCAAGATACTATATATATATCGTTGATTCCTTCATCTTCACGTCCTCCTACTCTACTTCAACTCCATATATATATACATTCTTCATTCTCTTTACTAATACAATTTATATATTCTATTCTTCCTTATTTTCCATTCTCTCTAACGATCTCCATTCTTAATAATTTATACACTTATCTCTCCAGTAATAATAATAATAATAATAATAATAATAATAATAATAATAATAATAATAATAATAATAATAATAATAATATAGAGTCTATGCAAAATAAGGATACATCAGCTTTTATTAATACCTTTCTTCATATTCTTGGCATTTCTTCTTCTACTGTATATATAATTATAGTTATTATTATAATCGTATAATAATATTCTGTTACTATCTATATTCATCTAAATACTACATTTCTATAGGACTCAACAACTGTATATACAAATCCACTATGTATGAAAAGTAATTCATTATTCCCTCTTCTCTTTTCTCAGGATATTCACGGTTATTCAGAGTATCAAACAGATATATCTTATTATTTATCATCTTCTAGCGATGATATATCGATAGATAGTTCTTCTACAGATAATAATAATAATAATAATAATAATAATAATAATAATAATAATAGAGAGATTTATTCTTCTTTAATTCATAATGAAAAAGATACTTCTTTATGTACTTCTGATACTATTATTGAACTAGATAGCCAATCAAATTCAAATAAAATTCTTACTAAGAACACAAATGAAACACAATCATTTTCTATGATGAGAAAGGTCAGTATGAATGTTTATGATTATAAAGTGATCTTATATTTATTATCAATATTTAGTAACGAATTATATATAAGAAATGATCTAAAATCTTATACTATTATTATTTCTTCTTTGTATGTATTCTATATATATTATCTACAATACTTTAAGAAACGAAATATCAATATATTTACCAATGACGAGGATAAAACACAAATGGAACAGTATTTCGATGAAAAATTGAAACTATTGGATATCCATAAAGTAATTTTATTACTATTATATATTATTATTATTATTATTATTATATATTATTATATATTATTATTATTATTATTATTATTATTATTATTATTATTATTATTATTATTATTATTATTATTATTATTATTATTATTATTATTATTATTATTATAAATATATATATAGGAATCACTACCTTCAATCAATTCTTTATCTTTTGCATCATTCTCTTCTTCATCATTATATATACTTCAACCTCTATATATATATGATGTTACAAAGCTTTCAAATCTACTCTATAACAATGTAAAGAAAAGTATATATATATAGTTATATGACTTGTAACGAAAATTTTATTTGTTTAATTATTTTCTGAGTTTTTATATGTACAATAAATATATATTTAAATAACAGATTAAAATTGAAATCAATAAAAATTATATATATATATAATGTTGTATATAATACTATATATATATAATAACAAATATGCATATAGTAATAAGAGGTAGTGTTTCACCCTATTACCGCGGTTATTATGAGTTTCTACAGCTATATATCTATACAATCAACTACTCTAAAAATACATGTATATAATGCTATTATTATTACCTTATTTATTATTATTATTATTCTTATGTATATATAACAGTACCTCCACAATGTCTGTCTCTTCCCCGTGATTATTCTCTTATTTTGTCCTCATATTACTACTCTTATTCATCCTCTTCTTTTCCCGCGGTTAATTCGACTCTTTTACGGTCTATAGGACGAGATGATGTTTATTATACATTAGTATATATATATAGTATATTATTATCAACATATCTTTCTTTTTATACATATTATTATTTATAACAACTTTATTATTATATAATATTTACGATAATCATTGCATTCTTATAATGGTTATATATATATATAGTTTCCAGAAGAGTTTCTATTGAATAACAATAACAAACAAGAGATAAAGGTATATATATATATATATATGCTTCTTATTCTTTTAGAATTCGTCAATAATGCTCTCCACGATATATAACGAAATAGATCGATTCTTAAGGTATATATATATACTATATAGCATATAAAGGTTTTTTATATATTATATACTATATATATATATAGAATATATATATACATAGTATTTCTCCTCAAATATTATATATACCTCACAACAACACAACGCTAAATGTTTCTCAAGTATTATTGGATAAATGTGTGAAACACAATAATAGTATTCCAGCTCGAGGAATATTTTATTTCAATTGTAAGAATCCAATTGATTTATCGCGAAATACTATTTCGTCAACAACCAATCAAACGGATTCCTCTGCATCCGTTAACACAACATCCAATCAGAATGAAGATACAAATTCAAATCAATTGTCATCATTTCTAGTTCTTCCCGCTCTTTGTTTGGCGGGAAGAACACTTCCGGATATATATATATATATATATATATATATATATATATATATATATATATATATATATATATATATATATATATATATATAATATCTTCTTAATATAGAGCCTTTATTGACTGTTGACCCAAAATCCCTCCCTGACGCGTATATAGTCACGTGTACTATGCATTTAGTTATCTCAACACTTCTTATGTATCAGTATAAATCGAAGAATAACCGTGATTATTCCGATGTTTCTTCATCATTACAAATAGATCCTGATGAATCCACTGGATTAACACCAGAAGATACACCAAGAAATGATGTATTAAACATGAATAACCGCGGGGAGATCCATGTTTCATCATCATCTTTATTTCCTTCATCTTCATCACAATCTACAACTTCTGATTCTCTTGATATTATCGATATAACCGCGGGGAAAGATGATATTACAACTGGAAGTTATTTGATCGGATTAGCGTTAAAAGGATATATAAGTATGTCCCATCGATATGCTCTTGTACAGTTATGTTCCCGCGGGGAATGGTCAAGAATTGGAGTATATATATATATAGAATCTTTAGTAGATAATATTAAATATTATTATTATATGTTATTATATGTTATTATAACATATTCATTGCTTTTATTATAATTATAATTATTATTATTATTATATATATAGGTTCTTCTCTCTTTGTCTTTAAGTTCTCTGTCATCGATGAATCCATTTATTCGACAATTATTAGCATTTCACTTTCCCGCGACTATTCCAGAAACACTGGAGGATATGAAACAAATCCCAGAATTATCGATTGCATCGGTGTTAGGGTTTGGATTCCTTTTTAAAGTATATATATATATTTTTCATCATAAATAGAATCATAAATATAATAATACTAAATAGAATCATAAATATAATACTAAATAGAATCATAACTATAATAATATATATATAGAATCATAACTATAATAATATATATATAGAATCATAACTATAATAATATATATATAGAATCATAAATATAATCATATATAAAATCATATATAAAATCATATATAATAATATATATAGAATCATAAATATAATAATATATATATATAATCATATATAAAATCATATAAAATCATATATAGAATCATAAATATAATCATATATATGTAGGCAACTCATAATAGAGATATTTCAACACTTTTATTTAATGAATTTCTTCGTTCTCCCAGGAATAACTTAGGGGTTTCTTGCGAGATATACTATTTAATCGCGGGTTACGCATTAGGTTTAATTAATTCGCCTCAGAATAATAAGAGTACTCTTGATAAAGATATATATATGTATATAGTTGACTATTTAGAAGGAAAGAAGGAATATAAATATATAAAAGAAGAAGGAAAAGATGAATTATTTTATGATCCCCAAAAGGTATATATATATATATTTATAATGTCTATATATATGTTTTGAATTATATTTATTTAATAATAATAGAATCTAATTGTATAATACTATTGAGTATATATATATATATATATAACATAGAATAATACTATGATTATATTTTACGTTCTTATTATTATATAGAAAGCTCTTCCTATATACACTCCTTCCTTTTATATTCTTCTCTCTCTTTCCTCTTTTAATATATATACATTATCTTCTATACCCTCTTATATGAATGTTAAATATCCGCGGGAATTCAATGAAACAAGGCCCGATATATTATTTTACAAAGCATCGATGAGATTTATGGCCATTTATGAATGTGTATATAATATTATATAGATATATATATTCATATATATATATATACAATTATATATATATATATATATAGATTGAACCGACTGTCTCTTTCATTTTTAACCAATTACCTTCTTTTCTATTTACTAACAATACTGATATTCCCACGGGGAAAGCATCATTATTATTATTCATTCATTCTCTTTCTGATGAATCTTATTTGAATATTTTATATTATATATGTGGATATATATATATACTTAGTTTAAAATATTTGGGAAAAGGAGAAGAAAATCAAGTTCATGATTTTTATAATGAACTTTATATATGTATAGAGGATTGCCTAATTCATTATACAGGTATATATACTTTCTATTAAATATATATTTATATATATACATAATATTTCTATTTATTATTATTTTTATATAAGAATATATATAAATATTATATATATATAGAATCTCCTGACAAGTATCCTTTTTTCTATTTATGTACGTTATTTATTTCATCTTCTCTTCTTCTTCTTTCATCTCAAAATCAAGAATTATTCTCTATATTACGTCAGTTCTATATAAACACTTCTTCTCTTTCTCTCTCTCTTCCTCTTACGCTTTCTATGTCACTTCTATATATGGGAAAAGGACAATTATTTATGGAAAATAACCACGGGAATCTACCCTTTCTATATATGTCATTTCTTCCATTTTTTCAGAATGATATTCATATACAATCTACATATTTTGAAGTATATATATATAAATTCTTTATATATATCTGATTATATAATAATAATTAGTATAATTATGATCATAGGAATGAAAAACGAAATATAGTTTTAATATTATACTTTTTATTATAGCCTTGCCGTTACCTTTTCTCATTATGTGTTACCCAATCAACTGTCACGACGCACGTGCTTCCTGAGAATACACAAATCTCAACAGATATTACTATAACGTTTAATGTATGTATTATATAATTTTTGAAAATATAATAAATTTTATTTATATTATATATATATATTATATATATATATCATATAGGATGGAAAAGAAATAAAAAAGTGCACACCCTATGTGATTAAAGATATATATACAATTCAGTCAATCTCAGTAAGCATTCAGTTTTTATTAATTAATATCGTTATCTATCTGTTTATTATAGTTCTTATTATTTTTTATTGTTGTTATTTATCTGTTTATTATAATTGTTATTTATCTATTTTTTATTGTTGTTACTTATATGTATATTCATATTATATATGTAATATATATAGGTGAATTCAAATGACTACTATCCAATAGAAATCAATTTTCAGAAAGAACCCTCATTGCGTCATTCTTTTGCTAAATCTCCAATTATCTTCTTAAAACTGCGGTTATACTTAAATGAAGAATTATTGATTTTACTAGATAATAACAAACGTTACTGTATATATATATATAATAAGTATAAATATTTATATTCTTTATAACATAATCTGTTTTTAAAACTCTCGTCTGTATATTAAATACTCGCAGATTATGATGAATATATGTAAATTGATTTAAGATATATTGATTTATGATTATTATATATATATTCTTTTTAGCGTCATTGTCTTTTTTCTCTTCTCTCTCTTATTCATATATACCTACTATTGTGGCTTCTATTAAACAATATTTCCCATTTTTATGGAACTCTATACAAGAGACACAAATGAATAGTGTTTCTGATGATTCTATAACACAATTAATACAAGCCAATAAAAACAGTTTGTGTTCTCATGAAGAAAATGAGTTATTAATACATGAAATATTAGATATATTACTATATATGTATTCTATTCAATCACTTGATGTATATATATATATATAAATATATATAAATATATATATATATATATATATATATATATATATATATATTATATTCAATTTATTTTTTTATATAAACCGTGATGATTGTTTTTTTATTATTATAAACTATATTCATCACATTTATTATTATTATTATAAATTATATTTATCACATTTATTATTGTTATTATAAATTATATTTATCACATTTATTATTGTTATTATATAGGGTTTTGATTATTCTTTATTTTTACTTTACTGTTGTTATCAATATTCATATAGCCACGATACTTTATTATTTTACAAACAAAACATTTCATATCAGTCAATCACATCATTCTTACAATTCTTACTCGTATATTCTTTATATAAAATTCAGTATCATTTTATATGATCTTATAGGTTGTTCATAAACGAAACCATATGCCGTTGCTTATTCCAGAGTCTCTTATACAACGATTTTTGGGGTTGTTTTCCACTTCTTCATAATTCTCTTCTTTTATGATTAATTCATTCATGTTTACATTCATTTTTCATTTTTTATGATTCTATATTATTTTTAAAATACTAGTTCATGGTGTTTTTTACAGTTGCAAAGCTCAATTTATTGATTTCCTTTTGTTATTTGATTTTATCTGCAATATACTATACTACTCACATCTAAATAATAAATCTATATATTTTAAATATAATTATTATACCAGTTTTGTAAAGTATGAACAAATATTGCGTACAAATAAATAAAACTCAAATTTAAAATATTTATGAACTTATACATACTAAGTAACTCTCTCTACTAGCCAAATATATTATAAATAACATTATATTATTATATAAAGAGACGAGTTGTTTGATCATGGAATTAAATAGAAAAATTCATGACTATTTTTAAAAAGTTGCCTAAAATTTCATAATTTTTAATCCTGTAAAAACAAAAATAAATAATTTTTTGTTTGATTATTTTCTTATTCTTATAAATCTAATGTCTTCCTCTATTCCTACAAATCAAACTTTATATGTTAATAACCTTAATGATAAATTAAAAATAAATCAATTAAAAGAAGGATTGTATTATTTGTTTGGAAGATATGGTCCTATCATGGATATTGTTGCTATCAAATCTCCTACTCATCGTGGACAAGCATTTATTGTATATTCTCAAGTTAATTCTGCTATTGCTGCTCTTCGTGATTTACAAAGCTTTGAATTCTTTGGCAAACCTCTTGTATTTATTTATATTTTCTTATCATAATATATATTTTTAAATTTATTCTTTTTGATACTTATATACAATGGTTTAATTTATTTATTATAAGTCGTTTACATATGATAATTTATATATAGAAGATTCAATATGCCAAATCCAAATCAAATGCTGTAGCTAAGGCTGATGGTACTTATGTAATTCCTAAACAACAGTAAATCTTCACTAGTATTCTTTTCTCCTTTTTCAAATTTCATTATTTGTTATGTGTTTTTATACAAAGTTAAAAATGCATTTAGTTTTCTTTTTTTTTTTTTAATGATGAAATGAATGTTAAGATTGATTTAAAGTATGTTTATAATAAATAAAAGACAAATATATATATACTAGAAAATATGATATATATATATATGACTTTTCTAAATAGAAACAATAGAATTTGAAAAGGAATTTATATATATATATATATAATATATAATATATATAAGAAGAAAACGAATATAAATAAAATTTAGAATTCTTGAGAGAGTTCATCAATATTGGGTCGAATAAGTAAATATTTTGATATATCCATTAATTCATAAGAAGCTATACAATCAAGTATATATGATTCAGGAATTAAATGCTGATTTTCATCAAGTGAATCAAAATTAATCGTGACACGTGATTCTTGACCACATACTAAAAATTCAGCATTTTTTTTGGATGACGCAATTGAACCATCAGCAGCACGAATTATCTATTGAAGATATATATAGAATTAAATATGAATTATATGTATATATAATTATATTTAGATGTAGTATATATATAGATATGGATTAAGAAAATTATATATCTTCTATTAATAATAATAATATAAATAATATATAATATTAAGATTAATAATTATATAAAATACATAGTTATATAATAATATAGTTATATAATAATATAACTATATAATATATAGTTATATACAGTGTCAAGATCTTTTGTGGGAGGTTGTGTATCAGGCATGCAATAAAAAGATCCATAAGCAGAGAAAATACCGCAATTATTTTCATTTCTTTTTTGAATAATAGTATTATAACATGGATATATATAAGGAGTTTCATCAATAATATCATTTTGTTCGATACAAGCATAAATATATTCAGGCATAACCACGGGAATTCCTAATGCTAATGCCATGAGAGACTATATATATAATTATAGAATGACAAGAATATAATATTAAATATTATTATAAATATAATAATAAATATAATAATTAATATAATATTAATAAAAATATAATAAATATAATAATAAATATAATAATAATAAAAATATAATAAATATAAATAATAAATATAATAATAATAATAATATAATAAATATAATAATAATAATAATATAATAAATATAATAATAATAAAAATATAATAAATAGAATAATAAATATACCTTAATACTTCTAGCTTCTTTTCCTAAGATGACCATATCAACAATTGACCAATCGATTCGATCATTTACGTTGATAATACAGCTACCAATGTGTTTCTGAATATTAAAACACAAGTTCTTTTCATCATCAGTTAACATAGATATACATATATATTTCTTAACAGTTGAATGCGATCGTGGTTTTTTTTCTTTGATAGCTTGTGTTTGTTTTTTCGATTTATTAATTATTTTTTTCTTTGGAATATTCTTTTTTACTTCTTTTGGTTGAGGAATCCTTGATAATAATTGAGATAAAGTTTCTTCTTCACTATCTATATCTAATGACTGTTGTTTCTTTGGGCTTTTATTACTTTTATTTATATCCTTATTGAGTTCTTTCGTTTTCTTTAATGAATTTACAGGAGATATACTAGTCTTCTTAGAATTCTGTTTCTTTATAACAGGAGATTTAGTATTCTTATTCTTATTATTCTTGTTATTTTTAGCATTATTATCAGGAGTATCTGAATGAACTGTCTTTTTTACTTTCTTATTACTATTACTATTATCTGATGACGAAGATGATGAAGATGATGATTTTGTTACAGACTTAAACGTATGTTTCTTTGGAGTATTCTTCTTAAGTTCTTTTTCAGTAGATTCTGAATTCTTCTGAATACTGGAGTCTTTAGACTGAATAGTTTTACGAGGAGAACTTTCTGAGCTATTTTCAAGTTCATTATCATTATTTATATCTTTATTTACTGTTGTTTTTGATTCATTAGAAGAAGATATCGCTTTTTTAGAAGAAGAAGAAGAAGAAGAAGAACGAGGTGATTTAAATAAATTAATTTTCTTTGGTGTTTCTGATGTATTGTTTTGATTCACTTTAGATTTATTTTTAAGAAGTTTAAAAACATCTAGATCTTCAGAATCAGAATCAAAGAATTTCGAGTCATTCATAAGAGACTCTTCGGTCGTAATTTCTAATTGTTCTTGAGTAAAAGATGAGTCATTTGATTGTGAAGATTTATTGTTTGATTTCTTTGTTGCAGAAGATTCAACTGCTTTTGATGTCTTCGGTGCTTCTATATAATATATTCATATCATAAAACGAATAAAAACAAAAATTTAAACTTTAATAAAATGATATACTCTGTATTTTCGACATTTTCTCCTGAGAAGGATTTGAAACTTCTTCATTTTTCTCACCTTTAGTTTCTGTGTTATTTGTTGTTGATTCTAGAGTATAAGAGTGAATAAGAAAAGAGGATAAAATACCAATTGGTTTTTTAGTTCCACACATCAAGCATTTTTTTGTTCGCATTTGATTTTCATATGTACCTAAGAATTAGCGAATAAGAAATACTTGCAGTGAATAAAATAAATACATGTTGTACACACCCATTTTCCTGAAGGTGTCTTCATCACTTATCTATGTCAGTATTATAACTTAAATAGAATCTAGTAAGTACTGATATGTATTGCAGAAGATAATATTTGATATCTATTCCAAACAAGTAAGTTTTAAAAACTATATCAGCCCGCCAAAATTTTCTTTTCTTTATTTAAAAAAATTTCTTTTTCTGTGTTTTACATTATGTATGATTTATTTGATGTGCGTGTATTTAGTCAGAGTTGGTAGATAAAGAATGATTATATATTTATGGGAATAACTTAAATAAAAATCAATGCTTAACAAGAATGTGTGATAAAGCTATAGAAAGCAACGTGAGAAAGTTATGAAACGATGATTCATTTTGCTTTGATAATAGGAGAACTTGAATAAATAGAAAAATACAGTAGAAAAAGTAAATGAAACAAAAGAATAATCTTTTGTGAAATGAAAATAATAAGATATATATATGTATAAATATAAATGATAATGAATAGTATCTTTAACAGAATCCACAAGTGAGTTTACAATTGTCAAACATGAAATCACCAGGTTTTGTGCTATTTGTACATTCTCCTTTTTCAGCTCTTGATCGACAATCAGTTTCCTCTATTGTTCTATAAGATTATTTAGTATTATTATATTTATTATTATTATATTTATTAATATTATATTATTATTATTATATTTATTATTATATTTATTATTATTATATTTATTTATATATATAAATATACCTTTGAATATAATTATAATTATCATAACATTCTCGTTGAATAAACGTTACAACTTCTTTTGCAATATTCACATTCTTAAAGTTATCTACCTATAAAATATAATATAATTAGAAACATAAATATTATCTATTCTATAATAAGTAGAAATAGGATATCTATATATAATTGTTCATAAAATAAAATGTTATAATATATGTATATATATATATATACAAAGACAACATTTCCGGGATGTGTATGATTATTATGAATAAACCAGTTATGAAGTACTTGATCTCCTGTGGTTTGTGTGAGTGATAATAAATTAGGATGTTCATAATAACATGGGATTAACGACGAAATAATAGTAGTAAACTATAATTAAAAGAATAATATATTAAATGATATAGAGTTCTAGACTACTATAAATTCTTATTATAAGCTTATAATCATAAAATAAATGTTTTAAAAATATAGAATAAGAAACATAATAATAAATACACGTGGTGTTAATGTGAACGATGTTTCGAAGAATATTCCATGACCACCCAATTGTTGAATCTAATAAAGAGAAACAAAACATAAATATTATATATATATATATATATATAAATAGATATATAATAGTAGTATTCTATTAAACAATACTAATATAAGTATATAATAGACTATACTTGTTTATCATTATGTTCAACCATGGGTTGAATTGTATCTTTATTACTATAGACTCCTTCTGTATTCTTATTAAATGAAAAATAACTATAAGTATATATTTATAGATGAAAGCAGCCAATCACAGATTTTTATTATTATTAATAATAATTTAATTATAATAACAATAATATTATACTTCTTAGAAACAGTGGTAACATCATTATATTCTAAGTTACAAATAACTCGTTTATTTGTTTGTATATAGTAACTAATAGGAGTTATAGAAAGAGAAGTAGAGGCAGGAATAAGATAAGAAGATAAATAACTATCAATAAGTGTCACTAACTCTGTTATATTATATCCTATATATAATAATAAAAAAAAATGAATATATTTTAAATTATTCTTAGTATAACTATAGTATCCTATATTATTATTAAAAACATTATATACCCTTTTGACTATAATCATGAATATGAGATACGTCTAATAACACGATTTCTTTTGGCTATATACATTATATATAATCAATAAAACGAATATATATATTATATATATATATATTAAAATAATAATAATAATAATATATATATACATGAATATCGAGAAATCGTTTCACATCTTCAAATACTACAGTCAAATAATTTCCTCGAAAATCATGATGAATATACCTATGAATTAAGATCAATAATATATAGGACTTGAATAAATATTAAAATCATTATAAATATAAAAATCAAAAAATAAATAAATAAAAACATACCACTCACCATCCCACATCGCTCGAATATCAAATGCACGTATTCCATACGTTAATTGTTCATAGATAGATCCACTGTGACATATAGCCCAAGGTTTCATTAATTTAGGTAAGTTAAAATGAAATCTTTCACATAAAGAAATATAATAATTATCATCTTCATTTCCAAAACCTCCAGGAGCCCATGTTGATGTCAATTCATAAGCACCACTATCATGTGTACCTGGTAGTACAATATCTAAGATCGTCTTATTTTGTATCTTATTATAATTGTCATACATCCAACTCTCATATTCATTAGCTTTGACACATATAAAACATATCAGTAGATATAGAAACTTTGATAACATATTTTTTATCTAATTTATTGAAAGTATATAACAAAGATATTCTAAAAAAACAAATTTATGTTTTACTTTATTTTTTCAACAAGATTTTTTTATTTTGATTTCAATTTTTTAAATTATTTTTACTAATTTGTTATATATAAAAGATTTATTACAATTAATTTATAAAATATAATACTTATCACTTCTAGATTTCATAAAAAGCAATACTATAGTCAAAAGAGACTAGAAAAATGAATTTCATTTAAAATAAAAACTATAAAACCCCTCTATAACCAAACAACGATTTAGTAAAATATTTATATCTAAAAAAATGAAAAGAATATATAAGAACGATAAATAAAAGATCATCATTAAATTTCAACTGTATGTAATTTCAATTTTGCTTCTTCTGCAAGAATCTCTTCCCTTATTTTTTGTTGAACTATAAAAAATAATTTAAAAAAAGCGAAAAATAAGTAATGAAAATGAATTAAAAAAAAAACATATCATTTCATGCCGAAAAAATCATAGGAGACAATAAAAATACCTTCTTCTGAACTGACATCTGCAGCCATATGTTCAATCATCCAAGTAATTAAACGCTCCACCTTTTTGTAAAACGTTTGATTATTGAGAATGGTCTTGATATGTAAGGTATCATCAGTACAATGTAATTCTAAATAACCTTTTTGATCATTATAACTTAATGTATATCGGAATTTCTTAGGATTACGTAAAAACAACTTCTTAGCATCCACAATAAAAGCGTTGAGATTTGTCTTGATCATGTTCTATAAATCATTATATCGAATATAAACAAAATTAATGCGTACATACGAATATAGTCAAATTCAAAAGAATGAAATTGTTTCTTTTAATGAAATACAAAATATTCATGGAAAAAACATTTTTCTTCATAACATTTTTCAAATAAACATGGTTATGTAAAAATAAAAAAAATGGAAGTTCATATTTTTTATTTTGAGCATAATGAATGTTAAATAGTAATGAAATTCAACAACAAAATAATATAACTAAAACTATGATTTATATTATTTAAATATATAGAAAAAAAACTAAAAAAAAAGAGAGGTAATATAGAATAGATAAACAGTTTTCACAGTTCATTTCAATTTTTTTACATGAATTTAAAGAAAGAATAATGTTAAATACATGCAAAAACAAATGAAATAAAATAAAAAGTAAAAGATAAAAAAAAAGATATAATAATTGAAAAAACATTAAGTATGCATAAGGAATACTTAAACCTCTAAGACTATTTATATGAGAGAATCAAAATATAAATAAATGTATCATATTAAAGTAATGTATATGTTGATCATTACATGTATACACATTAAATAATAAGAAATAAGAAACAAAAAATAAGATTAGTATAATTAATAATCCAAACAGAACTTTCCGTTATATGTTATATCTGGTCTTAAATGACTTAATTCATAAGCATAAGGAATAAAACCCATAGATGTATAATATGAATAGGAATCATAATAAGTGATTTGTTTAATAAGTGTACTCATATCTGGAGGTGTGATTTGTTTATAAGTAGGTAATAAATCTATTGGAATAGAAGTATAATTAGATCGAAAGAGATCCCGTGTACTATTATGTGTTTTCATTCCTTTAACATAACAATGTGTTCCACATTCAATAGAATTTGTAGTACATAATTCGATATCTTCCTAATTAAAATAAGTAGCTGCTTTATATCTTAAATTAATTTTTGACATTCTTGGTCTAAGAAATACAATAATTGAAGAATGATCAACACGATAATATTTTGGTGGCGTTGGTAAATTGCGTGTTTTTGAAACAGATAAGAAATAACCACCTCCACGACCATGTATATTTTCACTTTTAAAAACAAGTTGAATCATTTTTTTATTCCTTCTGGATCATCAATGAAAAAATCATCATCACTTGTCATAGCAAGTGTAGTATAGAATAAAGAAGGAAAATAGGTTTTTCCATGATAACGACTATTCCAGTTACTGCACCATATATAATAAGTAGGTATTATTCGATCTAAAAATACTTCTTTAGGAAATTCTATATAATGAAGATTTTGTAGTATAACAATCATATCAGGTTTCTTTGTTTGCTTTTCTAAATAAGGTAATATTTGTGAAGATTTTATTCTTTTATATATTGGAAGTAACATTGTAAGAGATTCATCTTCTTTTATACCATCATATATACATTGAAATGAACGTGGGAAAAGAGAAGCATGCTTATTATTCGATATTTTCTGTGTTACAAAAGAAAGATAGTTCATTCTTTTCTTCTCTACTTGAAAGAAATAAGGAATATAATCCATAACATTCATAATCTTTTGATTAATAGATGTATGAGTAAGTATCTTTCGAATCAATCCTTGCTTCGCTACTAAACATTATTCAACTGAATATTTTCTTCATCATCATCATTGTATATAACATGACTAGATAAACATGTAAATAAATTATACTTTTTCTTTTGAATGGAAGAAATCGTATTCTCTAAGCATTCAAAAGTCATCTTCTTTTTCATATAGGACGTTAAGCTCGTTTCATCAATATAAAGAACATAGTCAGCAGGATAGAAAATTGATAATAAGAAAGAAAAATGATCTGTTTGATCAAAATTAGTATAAACACAATAAGGAAAGGAAATATTCGAACATATATTGGATTCATATGGAATATAAAGAGATTGATCAGGAGAATTACTTTGAACTAGAAAGATTTGTTGACGATTTAGATTAGGAGAGTCGAATAATGATAAATCTAATGTATGACTGGTAATATTATTTGTTTTGACAACAATGACAACAGTAGGAAGTGGAGAAGATATAGGTCCTACACATTGTAAAGAATTCGATTGACCAAATAACAAAGATAAGTAATTCTGATTCTGTTCAACATCTTGTGAATAAGACAGATGACTGTTATTTGAATTGTTTGATGAGAAATAGTAGATCATGTTTTGTAAGTTTATTGATGACAACCGAAGTACATTTATGAACAATAAAACCGCAATGAAATAAACATAGCCAATAATTCTATATATATATATATGTTTATATGAATGATAAAAAGTGTTAAAGGAACTAATTTGCACGACTAAAAGTATTTACATTTTTTCATTCATTGCTACTATATAGGATATGCATAAATAGAAATAAATAGATATAAATTATGGAAAAAACATACATTTGAGTGATCAAATCAGAAAAAGGAATACTTTCAATAATATAAATGGTCAAAATAACTGTCAAACGCGTATTGTTTTTTTCTCAAACGCGTATTTTTATGTTTTTGTGTGTATTTTGTTTTTGGTTGAACTCAGTTGATATTTATTTTTTTTAAATAATTTTTTGCATAAACTCTTTTCTAATCTATCAGAGACTACTTCATAAATATGAAGTGTATACACATAATACACAATGAAAAATCAGTACACAAAGTTGCTCGTCTTATTTTATAGTACCAACTTTTTTAATGACAAGAGCGACTTATTAAAAAGAGTTAATCTAAAAAATATATAAGAATATGTTTATCTTCAAGAATATACAAATAATTTCCACTCAAATGAGTTTGAGCAAATATCACTTGAATAATGTTCTTTCAAAATTAGTCTATTACAACATAAATGAGGTCTATATCGTCTGCAATTATTGTTAACGTATCTATCTTAAAAATTAGTAATATTTTATCAATAATTTAGTGCTAATTCTCATATTATTATCATTAAAAATCATTATTTGTTGGATATTATAATCAACCCTAAATCAAGACTAATATAAATGATAAAATAATCACTGAACATTAAGAAATACACTACCTTTAGACACACAATTAACAACTGTTTTTTATAGTCTTATATATTGAGTTAACAATCCTACTCATAAAATAAATTAGTTAAAGAAATAATATGTCAAGTTATTTATAAAATAATATCTATGTATAAACATATAATAAAAATTAAGAATAATGAAAAAGACAACAAAAAATTTCACACTCATTCCTTTACTCCATGAATATTCCTGATTACTGAAGTTCATAGAATGATTAACTAGTTTCTATTTTTATATATGTATAAAACATAAGCCGTGCTTATTTATATTATTTATATTAAAATATTTGAAATTAAATTTAGTGTTTCAAAAAGAGGATTTTATTTTTTTTTTACATTTTTTATTGTTTTTCATAAAAACACTAACTAACTATGATATTTTGATGGTTAATAATAAGTCACAGAGTATTGAAATTTTGGTATATTATGCATCTATCAATCTATATTATATATATAAACCTTGAAAACAATTAATGAAATATTTATTGATTAAAGGGCACGATAACAATACCCTAAAAAGAGTTTTTAAAAAATGTATATTATGTCAAATATATATATGTTTTCTTTATGTGTTTATTTCTCTTTATTATATTTTTTGCAACTATAGTCGAATATCTATCATTTTTAAATAATTTAAAATTCTGAAATTCATTTATAATTTATATTACTTTATTGTCAAAAAGTATGAAAAAATGCATTTCATTGTGTTGTATCATAATGTATTGATTCTAGAATTTTCACTATCATAATGTAATAGCAAGCATATAAACAGTTTGAAACTGCACATACTTTTGAATTTCTATTTTTCAATATGGGAAAAAAGAAAAAAGTGTAAAAAACTCAAAAAGCCATATACATATAATTTCTTTTGTGTTAATAAATACTTAAATATTTATATATAAATCTATATTTTACTAAATAGAGATACTTAACATTGTACTAATTTAATATATATAAACTGTTCCCAATCTACCTGAAGAGATAGGTAACCTGACATTAATTAATAACAGAAAAAAAAACATTTTTTTCTGGCTTTTTCTTTCTTTTAGCAGCTTTCTTTATACCAGTAAGAATTATTTGTTTTTCAAATATCATTTGAATATTTATATAAGAGAGTGTTAAATATATAAGAATATCTTTTTTTTTGTTTTTAATTCAATAATTATCAAGAACTATCACTAAGTGTAACAACCCTTTTTTTAGAAAAACACTTTAACGTCAATTGAAAATGATTATTTTTCTCCGTAAGGAAAATATTAAAAAGATATTTATTAACATAATATTAAAGTTCACATAACATATATCTTATAACTATAAATTAAAATTATAAATAAATCAATTTGGTGAAACTAAACGCTTGCAAATCCATAATAAATCAAATTTTCTGTTTAGTGTTAATAAACTATGAAGAACTAATTTTTATGTTTTTTGCTTATTGTTGTAGTCAAAAGTATTTGGTACTCAAGAAAATATAATTATTTTTAGTTTGATGATATTGGAAGTTAATCATTTACAATTCAATAATTATAAAATATTTTATAATCTACAAAAATTATTATGAAAAATATTCACGTCATATGCAACCTAAAAATAAAAATATGACTGCCTGAAATAAAAGACAGAAACCTGAAAAATGAGAATTATGACATGACAAATATATTTATTGTTTTATTTATTTTATTAATTAGTTCAATCATTTAATCATAGTAAAATAGTTGAAATCAATTTGAGAAGAATCTGATTATTTATAATAGGGATTTCAACCCATTCAAAATTTTATCTCATATATTTAGCTTTTAAGTCATTACAATATATTTAAAGTACTCTGTAGAAAGTAAATCATAATGAATTAAAACAAACGAAGAATATGAAGTTCAATATCACGACCTAGAAGACAGTTTCAAAGACTTATTTGTCGACAAGATTATGTCAGAACTCATTCTCTATGTGTATTTACGAAATCAGAATGACCTAACAAAGTTTGATAGAGTACACCCTTGAAATGAATACAATTTGACTCTTATTTTTCTTCTTCATAAGGCACTAATGAAATATTTAATCATATGTTGTGTGTAATAGCACTGAAGCTTGACATAAAAAGTTATATAGCTAAGAAAAAAATATCACAGTTATTCTTTTATTTTAGAAAATAATCTTGAGAAAATACGCGTTTGAGAAAAAAACAATACGCGTTTGACAGATAATTTATGACAATAGTTTTCCAATCTGTGTAATGAATTAGTTTTGTATCCCAAGAAAGTTTTCTTCTGTCTGGTGAGAGGCTAAAAATACAGATGAAGCCTTTTTTGTGGGAGATTTCTACTCCAAAAGAGTCTTTGTTCGTCGCCGTGTTTCAGACATTTACGCAAAGCTGTATGAAAAAAGTAATGTATTTGTTGGTATTATGAAAATAGTTGGCTCGCATAGTTAGCGGTAGGTCGCCTACCCTACAAAGAATTGTTATAAAATTTTGAGTTGCATTTTTTTTTGATTCGATTCTCTATTTGTATTCCAAGAGAGTATTTATAGACATATCAGTATTGAAGAGAGATATAGTGAAATATATATGACTATTTTATATGTAAATATGAGGAAAATGAATTGTTTTCTTATAAAACCAGTTGAATATCATTATTTGTTTATTTTAAGAGTAGATACAACAACAGTATTTATATACTATGATTATGTATATATAAACACTTAAAAGATGATCAATAATAACAGAATATACTAAATTGTTACTTTATAAACAGAATAAGAATATAGAATTGATTTATATTTCGTGTCTAAATCGTTCATGAAGTGTTGCCTTCTTTAAGAGTTCCTCTACGTGCTGTCTCTATATATATATATATATATATATGATTTTAAACTGTTTAATTATTATACTTTAAAATGAAAGAAAAGGATTATTATTATATATAATAATAAGTATAGTAATAATTTATGATGATAATAATATGATAAGTATGAATTCATTTATAATGATAATAATATATATATATATATATATATATATATATATACTACAGCAGGGTCTACTTCTTCGAGAGAGTGTCTTTGTTCATGTTTATCTGCTTCGCTCTTTAAGGCTAATACTACATTATCTAAAGCTATTGGCTTCAAAGGATCCCAGCGAACCATCTCCTATATATATATAGAGAGAGAAATAGAAATAGAAAAAAACATAAGTTTATATATAGTAAATATTATATAAAAAATAAAAAGAACAATAAATATTCTTTATAATAAATTATATATATGTATAATATACATTAAGAATATAATTATATTATATTATTATATATGATAATAAATAGAAAAGTAAACAGATATCCAATAATAATAAAAACATAGTTATATATATATATACAAGTCTATTTCCTGTGATTCCCTTATTTGTGAATACACATCGTTCATGGAACACTTGTTGAGCTAACCAAGCGACATCATAATAATCTACTGTATTCTCACTATTATATATATATATATATTAAGGTATCGTAGTATAAATACAAATAAAAAGAGACATAGAATGATTATAACATGAATAAAGAGTTAAAATAAAATGAATTGATAATATATATATATATATATATTTATAGTTATAATACCAATTCTTATTCTTTTCTCTTTGGGTTAATCGACTATATAATTTCATTACTAATTCACGTGATAAAGTCTGCTGAGAAAGAGGTGTATATATATAATAATAATAATAATAATAATAATAATAACAATAATAATAATAATAATAATAATAATAATAATATATATATATACGTATATTCAATATGTCCTATTTTTGATAATACATATGCACACATAGACTGACCAAATATAGCAGGAATACAACCTATATATATAGTATTATTAGCTATAATAGTAATATAACATAGTATCATTAATAATAATAGTAATATATATATATATATATATACCCATAACAGGAATAACACGAGTGCGGAGATGGGATGTATTTATATCTTTAGAAACACCCTTATTGTTATAATCATCATATTTCTATATATAATATAACATTATATTATTATAATATAATATTATATTATTATAATATGAGACAAATTATAAAAAACAATAATAAAATAAAATAAAATAAAATAAAATAAAATAAAATAAAATAAAATAAAATAAAATAATATCATATAAAATAAATAAAATAATATCATATAAAATAAAAATAAATAAAATAAAATAAATAATATACTTTTGTTTCTTTGCTTTGTTCTAAAGATAGCATTTGTACAACTGGTTTTTCAGTACTATATATACAAGGAATTGAAATGAAAGGAGTAGAAAGAGATGGAGGATCTTGATAATAACCGTGGGATTTCAAGTGAAAACGAAGCTTTTCGGCTAAGCCATCACCTATTTACAGAAAAAGAATTATAGGGAAGAATCTATTTCAGAATATATATATATATATTAAATAAAAACCAATACAAAAGAATATTTATTTATTATAATATATATATATAAATAATTCATATTAATAATGATTCATATATATATATATACCTCTAGCATCGCTAATATCTCCTATATATATTCTCGTGGGATCGATCTTGGCAGCTGCTCCCATCGAAGAGAGAAACGGAATACTATTCTTAATACAATACTCAATAACCAATAATTTCCCTTGATAATCATCAATACAATCCAATACAAATGATGGATTACCTATATATATATATATAGACTAGTGAATATATATAAGAAATAATAATAATAATAATGATAATAATATATATATAATAGTGAATGTTCTATAAGAAATAATAATAATAATAAATATATATAGTGAATGTTCTATAAGAAATACTAATGAATGATATATATAAATATATATAATACCTTCTAATAATTGTGTATGATTTTCTTGGTTAATTAAACTATTGATGGCTTCTATTTCACAATCAGGCATAAACTCTAATATATGCTTTTTCATCACATCTACCTAGATTTATAATAATAATAATATAAAGATATCAATAATATAAATTATTTAATAAAGATATCAATATATAAATTATATAATAAAGATATCAATATTTAAACTATATAATAAAGATATCAATATTTAAACTATATAATAAAGATATCAATATATAAATTATATAATAATAAAAGATATCAATGATATAAAATATAATAATAATTAATGATATCAATATAATAGTTATATAATAATAAAAAATTCACACAATATAAAAAAAAGCTATACATATAAAAAACCTCAATAAAAAACATTGAATAACCCTGTGAATGTATATATATATATATACCTTATTCACTCCTATATCTGCACGAGTAGCACAAGAATGTCTATTTAATGAAGTAATACTAACAGTATCAAAATCAATTATTCTTATATGTCGAACTCCTGCTCTTGCTAACATATAACAGGCATGAGAACCAACACCTCCAACACCAACACAAATCACAAAAGAATTCTCAATATTCTTTTGATTGTCCTCACCGAAAAAAGCGTAATTTCTAGCTAACTGCTGTCTACAGATATCCTCTTCAGACTCTAAATAATTTATATATAAAAATATTAAACTTAAACACATGTATAGATGAAAACATACCTAATGCCTTCTTTGAGACTGGAGTTTGTTCTGGTTCACTGGATCGCTTCATTTCTATACTAAAAATAGTATAGTGATACATATTTAACAAAGAAGAACGATTCATTCCCTCATTAATTAGAATAATAGTTTATATAGATAGTATAAATAAAGAATATATACATCACTAATAACTTTACAACTAATAACTAGTTTTAGAAACCTTTTCTAATCTTCAATTAGTTCGTCGAAGTTTTGTTATTATAAAACACATTTCCAAGGAAGTTTCACCTCTTTTGCCTTTCATTTGATACTGTTGAAATAGTTGAAAATATTTTATTCAACACTAATCAGTTTTATTCAGAAAGAAATGGCTGAACCTCATTGAATCCTTCTGAAACCAAAAGAATAAACATTTTTTTTTCTTTTTGCCATATCAGAATGATCCATGATAACTCGTTTTATTAGAACATTTTCTTCTTATCCTTTTGGTCATAGTATAACACCTACACATTATCATATGAAAGTACGTTAGTTTTTTGTTCATTATTACTTCTATAGGGTGTTAATTATCGATCTCGATTTATTGATATATTCAACAGTAAAATGTGTGCACAATGTCAGTATTTTGGATTGTATATTCTTGATAGACCCTACTATGATCGACCTCCAGAGTGGGATGTTCCTCGAAAATTAAGAACTACTCATGTCAACGTAAAATGGGATTCACGAAAGATTATTCATTTGCATTGTCCTCCACAATATGATATTCCCTATAGACCAGGTATATATATCTAGATATAATCATAAATATCTGTTTTCATGTGATTTGAAAACATGTTGAATAGAATTTTAGACAATTGATTATTATACTATCTAGTTGATTTAACAGCTCGTTATATTCGTGCTGCATTCTTTGTGACAAAGAAGAAATGCAGTAAAGAAGCTGTAGAACGTAATAAATGTCGTCGAAAAGTTCAATATGCTTGTCAAAATACTTTATGTTATCATGCTCATTATGGTATATTTATATATTAAATAATAAGATAGAATAGTTACATTTTGTGTAATTTTTTATTTAATTAATAGCTTATCATTATATATATATAAGCAATAATATTATATTTATTCTAGGTTTTGATTATGGATTCTTTTTATATTCAAAATTATTAACAGCCACTAATGAAGAATTAGAACAATCTGTAGAGAAATGCATGCGTAAATTGAATTGCTGGGTTGATGTATTAGGTACAGAACAGTCTGTAAGAGAGATTATACAACGAAATAAACAGAAAACAAATGAGAAACCCGCGGTTATTCATCCTTTGGCTGTAGATGCTATTCCAAATGGAACCATGCTATCTCATTTTAATAAATTAATTTCTATATTAAAACAAGAAGAATATGAAGAGATGAAAAGAGAAAGAGAAGATGAAATGAAAAGAGAAAGAGAAGATGAAATGAAAAGAGAAAATGAAAATGTAGAGATGAAAAGAGAAAATGAAATAAAAAGAGAAAATGAAATAAAAAGAGAAAATGAAATAAAAAGAGAAAAAGAAATAAATATGTTGAATACAGAACATAAGGAATGAGGATTATTTGGGAAATTTATATTTTTATTATTATTTTTTTAAATGTTTTCTGAATTTTTTAAAATAGTTGATTTATAAATATTGTTTAGTTTTGATATACAAAATTTTTAATAAAAAATAAAAAACAAAAAAAAACACATTTCAACAATTGATAACTAACAATAATTTTACGAGGATAATTTCTTTTTTTGTTCTTCTTTTTCTAATTGTTTGATTTTCTATAATAATAATTGAATTATAAATTTAAGAAATATAGAATTATAATAAAGAATAATAATAATAATAATAATATAGACTATACATCATAGATTTGTTTGGGAATACCATCAATAGAGTCATTTATATAAGAATTCTCATCACCACAACTATTTGCATTACGTTCATTGATCAACGACGCTAAATTCAAATAAGCCTATATAGATAACATATATCATTTGAAAATAGTATCAATAATGTATATTATAGATTTTAATAAGAGAAAAAATAGATAAGTATACATCTTTATTAGCACCAAATGTTTGCTGATGTTTACGACGTTCTTCATCACGTGCTGCAGCACGTGTACGATCTTCTTCTGTAGCCCAAGTATCACTGTCTACAATTATTATATATATATAATAATATATATATATACAAACATCTTTTGAAAAATAATCATTTTGATCATCATAACTATATATATGTATATATATATAAAGAAAAATAAATATATACACTTTGCTTCTAGCTACTTGATTTTGATCATAATTTAATAATTTATCCTAATTCTATAAGTATACATATACATATATTTACTTTATTTTGTTCTGCTTTTTTATATTCATCAGTATCCTATAAATATATATATAGAATAATAATCATTTATATTATATACAAGGATATAGTTGTTATTAATAAGTCGTTTGCAGTAAGGACATTTTTGTTTGGTTTCGTCTGGATTCTTTTCTAATTCACATAATATATAACCACAGTAAACACAATTATATAATAATTCATGCTTTGTTGCTTGGCAACCACATATATATTGATCTTCTTCTTTTTCTTCAACTGGTTGTTTTTCAGTCTCTTTCTTGGAATCTTCATTTATAGAAAGTGTTTTTGCTTCTTTACGCATAATTCTCTTATTCTTGGTTAAATTTTCTTTATTTTGTGCCTGCTTTAATACAGGAGCAGTACTCATATCACTAGAATCATTTTTTCTTAATTGATTTCGACGAACGCGAGGAGTGACTTTCTCAGGTGTTTTTACTGGTGACACAATAATTCCACGAGCTTTGTTAATACGATCAGTGATTCGTTGAGCTTCAGACTTGTCACCAAGTAAACCCTCAAAGTAAGACATCATGTCGTCATTTGATGTCATCGATAATATATAATTTATAATATCATCAGACACATCTCCATTTAAGACATCAGATAATTCTTCAAGAATAATTTTACGAACAGACATAACTGAATACTTTTTAATAATTAAAAAAAATGTTCGTTTTCATTTTTTTTTTGAGTGGTTTCTCGGTGGTTATTTGATATTTTAATAAATAGGTGATAGATTTGTTATTCACATAATTTATATAAGTGAATCTTGAATTAATATACTTTGTATAATATGCAAATTAGGTGATGAAGTTGAAAATGGTTATTTTTGTTGTTTTTTCTATGTAGAAAAATATGGTTACATTTTGATTGAAAGAGATTAAGGGTAAAAAAATCAAAAAAGAATGGTATGACAACAAGAATGTGTGAAGAAAGATGAAAACAAAACAATTATGAAGCTACAAAATGATAGTTAATGCTAGATACGTTAATATAGAGATATTTAAAGATGTGAATATATAGAAAGCTATGATTATTAAGCAAAAATTAATAAAAAAATGAATAATTTTAATAAATAATAAGAATTAGAGTTTATTACTAAATCCTAATAGATTCCAGGCTAATATAGAAAGAAGAGGAGTAGGTAATATACAGAAGAATAACTTTTGATCAAATTCTCTTCCAAAAATCATGATTTTCTTGTTATTTGCAGGATCCGTAGGAACAGGACTATCAGTATTCACAACAGTCTTTGTACCACTACCGTAAATTAAATAAATAACAAGCCAAATAACATGAAGAGCAATGAAAAGTACCCAGTTCCAGAACACAAATCCAGGCATAGGAGCAATATTAGGACCATAAATGATACCTTTTCCGTCTTTAATAACAACCATGACTTCAGTGAATGCTAATAGAATGGCTGTCCAAGCGTATGTACCTAATCTCTTTCCAGGACCCTCCATAGAGAAATAATTATAGATTTCCGTAAGAGCAGAAAGAGCTAATCCAAACCATATAAGTAAACGAATAATATTCAAGTAATGCTAAACATAATTGTTAATAGATTAATAATAATAATAATAAATAAATAAATAAATAATAATAATAATAATAATAATAATAATAATAAATAAATAAATAAATAATAATAATAATAATAATAATAATAATAATAATAATAATAATAATAATAATAATAATAATAATAATAAATAAATATAATAATAATAATAAAAATAATAATAATATATACAGGAGGTTCAAGATAGAGTGATGATTTTAAGAAGAATGCATCCATTTCAACGATTTCAAAGAGAATAATAACACCAGCACATTGAACATAACGACGGAAGGAACCAAACATATTCCATTTATAAGTAGTCCAACTCATAGGAGTGAATTGAGCAACAATACGTTTCATTTTCCCCCAGTTATTCGGTATATCAGGATAATCTACCCAATGATAATCACGTGCTTGGAGCTTCTTTACGATCCACATACCAATAGCCCTATATATATATATATATAATTATATATATAATTATAAATAGCTATATAAATAATTCTATACATAACTACATAAAGAATAATAATATTAATAAGTCTAAATAATAATATACATGCCAACAAAGTTGCATCCAAGAACATCCGCAAATACTTTATCCCACCAGCATTCCTTAAAGTTAAATAATATATGTTCACAAGATACTTCTAAGACTTCAAATAATATAGATAATATCCATAATATGCCCCAATCTCTAAATATTAAAGCCTATATAGTATATATATATAGTTTGTATGTTATATATATATAAATAATAAATATAATAATAATAATAAACATAATAATAATAAACATAATAATAATAAATATAATAATAAAAATAAATATAAAATATACCTTAGCAATCCACCCTAATAAATGAGATAAAAAGAATTCGTCGAAAACAACATCTCGGACATTTGAGAAGGGGAAATCTTTTTCAGGTGTATATACACGACAATCACTAGCATAATCACGATATGCAAGTGGAACACCTATTCATAAGAAATATAAATATATATATATATATATATATATATATATATATATAAAGAGCTTAAATATAAAAAAGAGAAAAACAAATAAAAAAGAGAAAAATAAAAATAAAAAAGAGAAAAACAAATAAATAAATAAAAATAAATCTTTATATACCTAATGAGGGATCTATATATTTTAAGAAAAGACGAGCGTCATCTTGAGTTAAACATAATAAGAATAATAAGAACATTTCATAGATTAATGCAAAAGATAATAAAATCTTCCAAACACAAGGATGAGGACGAGTAAGAGGACTGTTAGGGAACTATATATATATATATAAATAATATGAATCGACAAATATATTTATATAAAAACAAAAAAATTAAAAATATTAAAAAAAAAAAAATACATTTAATGCACCAAAAATAGTGAAGAAAACACAAAGAAGACAAATACCTGCTTTTATATCTTGTTCATAAGTTCCTAAAGGAATCAAATTCAAAATAAAAATAATATATAATAATATTTAAAAAAAATAGATACCAGGAGTACGAATGAATCCGAAATAAGTCACACATATACATAAGAATAACATTAACCAAGTAATCGTGTGAGGATACTTAACTAAATAATAAGCATCTCCTAAAACATATCCAAGTAATTGTTCAACTCTTCCTTTAAATGTCTTTTTTATAGTGATTGTTTCTGGTTCAGATACAGCATTACTAGGAGTTTCAGCGACAGAATCGGAGTCTTCTCCTGCTGTATCTCTTTCTTTATTACTATATTTATAAAATATACATAGCATTACATGTATATATATCGATTTACAATCTGTTTCTGAGTTCAGTGGACATAACTCCAAAAGAAAAAGAAATATATCTCAAAAACAAAAATATAAAAAAATGATATTCTAAATGAATTCTTCTAGTACAAAATGGAAAAATCGATGATTTCACTGATTTATCATAAATAAACACGATTACGTCGTTAATCAGAATTCTTAGAACTTGCTCTTTTATAAGAGACACGTCACTATTTTCATCAATATCTTCTGTTCTATTGTAAAATGTATAATTAGAATGACGTATTCAAAATAAGGATTCTCTTACTCAGAGTATGAATGTAATAATTTTCTAAAATAAATGGAATTTTAGTTTTAAAACTGTATTTGATCATTTATTTTTGCATTCTTTGAATTTCATTTAATTCTTGAAACTATTTAATGCTTATTTTATATATTATTTCATCAATATAGTCTATTGATTCATATTTTTAGTTGTTATTAAGTATTTACTTCTATCATTTTCTTGTCAGAATTACTATGTAACTATGAATTGAATTTAATTATGGATTATTTTCAACAAAAATCATACAAATAATAAGGAAATGTAATGAAAACTATTATTTGAAAAGGAGAAAGTGATAGAAAAGTATGAAAAACAGAATGGGTTTCTTTCAATTGAAATCTTAGTTTTTAAGAAGATGAAAAACATCATTGATGAGGGTCATTTTACAATTCATTGAAATAGCTATTTGTTGCTTTATATGTTGAACAGCCTCTTCTTCTGATACTATAGAATATATAGAACAGATTAAATAAATAGATATAATAAATGAATACTATTTAGTTCGAGTCTGTCCATCATGAATTTTAAGTCTTTTTCAGATTCGATTTCAGGAAGACCAGATTCATAAAGAAGTTCAAATAACGAATATAATAAAGTACTATTTCTTCGAAGACACAAATAAGCTTTACAACATAATTCTACAAATAATTTAAATAGAGGATGTTGAGGAGGACCTAAGACTTTAGCAAAGGACTTTGTGAATATAAAAGGAGATTTCTCACGTTTTATACCTATTAGAATAAGATATAATAAGTCAATAATAATCATAATGTATAGATTAAAAGAATATATATAAAAAAAATGAATTGTTTTTTTCATATATATCCATTAGTGATATATATAATAATAATATATATACCAAATTTCTGTTTGAAATGTCCAAGAATATGTCCAAAATCAATATGAAATAATTGTCCATTTGTTTTTATCATAATATTATCATTATGACGATCACCAATTCCAAGAACATATGTAGCTACACAGTATCCAGCACAACTCTTTGCAAAGTTTTCAGCAGCTGTTGAAAATGACTGTGTACCTGTTTTATTCATTTCAGATATAATTTCAGGAATAGGAAGAATATGATGTTCTCTATATATAGAAATATAGGTTATATATCATAAATTATTATTTTATATATGTTATTTATAGATTATATTGATTAATAATATATTTTTGTTATTTATAGATAATGTTTGTTAATTATATATATATATTATTTATAGATTATGATAATTAATTATATATATATTATTTATAGATAATGCTTATTAATTATATATATATTATACTGATTATAATCTCTTTTTCTTCGTTGTTCCATTAAAGACCCCGTGTTTGTATCGTGATTTAATCCTATTAACCATTCTAACACACAATAATCATCATATAGAACTCGATGAGCAGACTCCAATTTCTTATATAATTTAGATACTAAAGAAGAGAATGTAATATATATGTGATATTCATATTTATCTACTGTTTTAAATAAGTAATAATCATGAATAGGATTAAAATAAGAATATATATATATGATATTCATGTTTAACTACTATTTTAAATAAAATAATAATCATAAGATATAGAATTACACTACAAATGAAATAAAATATACATTTCTTTTCATTATGAATCTTCAGTCGTTCCTCACGACTCTCTCTGTAAATAGCACCTACTGTTTCGCTCTCTTGAACTACTTCTAATAATCCTTCTTCATCTCCTGTTGGAATACCTATTTATATATAATTATAATTCTACATACAAAAATACATAAAAAAGAAAATAATATATTTATGAACAAAAATCAAGATATATATTTATTATATATATAAATAAAAATAACGATATCCTTAATTCTAAAAACACATACAATTATATATATTTAACAACATATCAAGACCTTCTTTCTTCCATAATGTATCGAATACTTTAAATATTTTCAGAACAATCTGATCTTGTCTTAAATCATCACCTGTTTTCACAATTACTTTTATTGATTTTGGACCTTCTTTTCTATTGAATAGATAATGGGATAGAAAGTATCATGTATATAGATTTTATTATTTTTTTTTATTATAATATATTATATTATTCTTATAAAGAATGCTTTCTAATATACTATAATTATATAAATACTGTTTAGCACCAAACATCCATTGATCACTGCTTTCATTTCCGCGGTTAAATTCAATAAATAATGGTCTTTTCTTTGATTTCATCACTTTACATGCGGGTATATTAATACCTGTTAAAGGAATAGAAGGAGAAGTAGGCAATGAAAAGATTATGGGAAGAAGAAGAGAAGAGAGAGAAGAAGTCAAATATTTCTATATATATACATTGTAAATATTGAATAATTGAATTAAGATTATTGTCAATCGTAAGAAGAGATTTCTATATATGTACTTGTCTTTTTTCTGGATCTTCTTGTTTACGTATCGAATCTGCAATTTGCATCAATTTACTAATAATAAAACACTATGTATTATAATTATTAATAATGACTATTATTATAGATAATGAAATACTTCAGTACCAATAGATTCTGAGAAATCACGTGAATAATTGATATACACTCGTAGCATTATAGAGAAACCCACATTCACAAAAGGATCAAAAGTTTGAGACTATAATAAAATAGTATATTATTATTATATATTATTTTAATAATTTTTAAATATTTAAATTATTTTGAAAAGAAATCATGTAGATCATTAAAGGATACCTTTAGTTGCCAAAAGAATGCATAGCCAATTGTTGATGGGTAATTAATTGATTTATATAATAAGAATCTTGCTAAAGGACTATTCAAATGATACTCATATTTCAAAGCCTGAACCAGTTGCAACATATATCTATGTATATTCATAGAAGAATAGAATAAAATGAGTAGTATTGACTATATGTAATATATTTAATATCAATGATAATAGTATAGTATATAGAATAGTTAAAAATATAGAAAATAATTCGTATACAATTCTATTTCTTTTTCTGACATTGAATATAATCGTTGAACAGCTTTCTGTCTGACGATAGGGTCAAGGACTCTGTATGAGAGACAAAGGAATGCTTCTGATAAAGAAAGAGAAGGCCATAAGGCAATGTATCGATAGATCTCTTTTGTTTCATTTATATTCGAATACTAGATAATGAAATTAATACACATAAGATAAATAACTGTTTTATTGTTAATAATAAGATTCTAAAGTTTATATAAATAAGTATATAAATATATATATATATTTATACATTCATAGATTCGGCAACTCTGAAAAGAGCTAGTTCATGATTCATGGCAAGAGAGAGATAACGAAGAAGGTGACATTGATTTAAAAGGGATAAAGGTTCTCTATATAGATGCTTTTATATAGAAATATATATAAATATTAATTAATGCTGGTGAATAATATGTAGAGACTATTAGAGATACGTTTATAAAAGTAATTAATAGAATATATATTGATTTAAATAAATGTATAAAATACGTTAAGGGTGTGCGAAGAATATTTTCTATATCAATAGAATCTTCATTGATTTCAATCTCATTTTTCTTAATAGTTTTTCGGACAATTCGATCGAGAAATGGTAGATCTCTATGAAGTAGAGGATTATAGAGAGATGAAGGAATAGAAGAATGAAGAGGAGAAGAAGGAGAAGGAGAAGATGATGATGATGATGATGAAGGAGAAGGAGAAGGAGAAGAAGGAGAAGGAGAAGCGGAAGGACTTAATGGAATATCAAATGTAGGATATACTACATTATCATATGTATATCTAAAAAGAGATTATATTAATTATCATAAAAAACATAATAATAAAAACGAATCATAAAAATACTTAATTGGAGAGTCAAATGCTTGAATATTAAGAACAAGAGATCCATATGATTTATTACAATTCCAGGTTATAGGCATATGCTCTTTAAAATACTCAATTGGAGTTAAATAAAATGTAGTATTTCCCCAATACATATATCCCTATATATATATTATTAATAATAATGATTTCTATCAAACATAATAATAAAAAGAACTAATAAATATACATATTCATTATATATAGGATGTGCAGCTTTATATTCTTGTCCATCAATCATAATTGTTATGTAGATATAGGAGTGAAGAACAGTTTTTGAAAGTGAAACATCAAATCTGTGTACACTATATAAATAACAAAATAGTCAACTAATTTTTATATTTAGAAATATACATAGAATCAATTCATATGTTATATACATACATATTCTTCATATTATCTTGAATCAAATATTCTGTATCTCCTTTTTGAGCTGTAAAATGAATAGATAAATCAGGGCATAATTTACAACTGACTGACGATTTCAAAGAGGCATTCAATTGTATCTATAAAAAGTGTATTCTATATCTATGTTTTTTGTAAAATATATATTCTAATTGATTATATACATATAAGAAATAGTATAAAGAATATCAATAATATTTACTTGATTTCTCCATGTTCTCTTTTTAAGCGAGGCTTTGTCTTCACTTTTCTTATACTTTATATACACAAGTTTAAAGGATAGATTATCAGTAGCGCTAGTATCTTTTGTATATATACAATTCTCACTAACTAGTAACTATGATTTTATGAGTATAAATTATTATATATAAGTATCAGTAACAAAATAAAGAATATAGAGAAGATTCTATAATATATAGTATATACATTCTTATAAGCAGAACAGATAAGTCCAATTTGTTTATAGAAAGCTACTTCTTCAAGTGGAAATATGAATTTTTCATTTGAAATCTTACTGGCAACCTATATAAATTCATTAATAATTAAAATGAAAAACGAAATGTTATTATTATATATATTCAGCTATTTTAATTCTATATTTAAATAATTCATTGAAGACTAATATAAGTATTCTATCTGTAAATACTTGAATTGTGCCTATCACTTTATTATCATCATTAGATATTGGTAGTATCAAAGCATTTACAGAATAAAAACGATCTTTTTCCCTATAATGAAATTAATGAATAATAATGGTTATATATTATCATGAATTAAGTTAAAATATAAAATAAATAATATACATAACAATAATTTCTTGTTGAATAAGTTTTTTAGTTGAAAACACTTCTACAGATATTTTACCATCTTGCAAATAACCATAACTACCCTATATATATATTTAATATTTATTGTGTATGATTATACTAAACTGATTAAATAGATGAATTGATATATATATAAATATATACAACAACTTCTAGATCACCATTCTTATTGGCTAGAGATACTTGAAACCCTCCTATTTGTAACAGTTCACATATATTTTTAACTAGTAAAATCACTGGTGGAGGAGTATTTATATTCAAAAACAATGTATTCAAAATAGTTATAAATGAATGCTTTTGTATAGGACTATATATAGGATATGTTATATATATAATATGTTATATATAATATGTTATATATAATATGTTATATAAAGATTACTTAATTATATCTACAGACTCTGCAACAAGAGATGCAAAACTAAATAAATCTTGACATTTCTGACTTGTGTTAAAGTCTAAATCAGCATCTATATTCTCATTCTATAAGATATATATAGATTTATTATAAAAAATATTTCATAGTATTATATATATTTTTAGATTCTATTTTTAATAATAATCAATATATTATATATTTATGTTATAACAATTATAATATATTATGAAATCAATAGTATAACAAGAAATATTATATATATCTACATAATACCAATAAAAATAATATATTTTTATTAAATATACTTCAGCAAGCACACTAAGGAAATGATTTCTTGATAGCATCAAAAGAAGACCATCACTTGATCCTCTATATGTATTTCCCGCGGGGATCTTACGAAATAAATGTTCATAACAAAATGAATCACCAGGTTCCATAATACCAAGAAATGTATCTATATATATAAAGAGTAATATATATATAATGATTCAATAGAAGAATAAACTATATATATCTACTTTCTTGTTTAGATGGATCATATACATATTTATTAATATATCCATCAATTATTATAAAATAAGTAGATCCTAATTCTCCTTCTTCAATAATAATACTATAATTATGATTATATATAATTGATGATAATAAAAAATAATTTAAATGAAGAATCAGTTAGAAAGAGAATTATATAATTATAAACTGATTCTATAAGCATACCTATCTTTAATAAATGCTTTCTCTTCAAATAATAAAGAAATCTTTTGTATCTGAATACTACTATATTTTTTAAATAATGGACTACTTTTCAAATAAGTTTGTAGTATATTTACTAAAGATTTAAAGCTATTCTATAAACATATATATATATACGTTTTTGTTTCTTTCCTTCAACCTTATCGATAGAAGCATATAATTGTAACCAAGCGTTGGAATCATTATTTAGAGATCTATATGGTAAATTATAAATATATAATAATCATTTAATAAGTTAACATAAAAGAATATATAAAAAACATAACAACAATTCTATATACCTTTTCACAACACAAGAAAGTGATTTCATAGTACCCGTGATAAGTGCTTGAGATAGTTCTTGGGGTAATGACGTTATTCCTCTAGGGTTCTGTACCAACTTATCCATTGAGATCGCCTATATAAATGAATAACATTAAAAATAAGTATATAAAGACAATTACCATTAATTGGTTGATTCGTTCTCCATCAGAACCCATTGTTGGCAAACTTTCTTTATTCGAATCAGATATCAATGGTTTCCTTCCTGGATACCTATATAACACAATATTAATCGAAACAATTAGTCAATTATAGAATTAATCATAAATTTAATAATAAGAGACAAATACATTTCACAACGACGTGAGAATTCTTTAATAAACGATTCTAATTCTTTTCCATTTGTATCAGAGAGATCTTGAGTGACATCAACAGAAACTAAACTTTTCCTAGAAAGAGTCGATTTCAATGTATCACGAATCGAATTATTGCTCTTTAAAGTTCTCAATGTATTTGTTGGAGGTATTGACGATTGAGTATCAAGTGGAATTACGTTATTCTCCAATGTTTCTGTGCTTTTTCTAGGTGTTTGAATTTTCTTAAACATATTTACTTGATCACTGACATTCTGAATTGGATAAGACCAAATATCAGAGAGTCGTTGATACTCATCATCTAGATCAATTTCCTCTTCGTTTTCTTCGTTTTTCAAAGTGATAGAAGGGTGTAATATGTCTTCTATATCAAATTCATTCATACTAAGCTGATCTTATGTAACTAGATAATAATTTCAAAGAGAAAACTCATCTTTTGATAATTCAAATAAAAGGAAGAAATTCGTTAGAATCTTTGTTTTTTAATGAAAAACTAATCCAATGACTTGTCTGATTCTAAATTGAGAACATGTTTTTGATCCAATTATTTTTTCGTTTTTTTTTCATTTTTATATTGCTTGTTATTGTTGATTTTATTCGTATTTGAAGATATATAAGATTGGATTGAGTTAGTATCATCTAAACTAATAAAGTCATCATATCAAATTTTTTGAGAAATAATCAAATTTGACATTTTTTTTGTAATCACAACGTTGTATGTTGTAGAATAATGTTTATTAAGTGGTGTATGATTATTGTGCAATATGTAGTTGATTAAAGAATAGAGTAATGGTACGTTTCTTTGTATTTTAGATTAAAAACGAAATATAACACAAAAAAAAAGAGTGACTTTTTCAAAAATGATTTGACATAATAGGACACTAACACATATAAAATAGAAGATGAAACGTGATTTAGAAAAGGTTGCCATATATATATAGTTAAATAAGAATCAATCATATAAATAAGAAATAATAAACACACATATATATATGACATGAAACATTATTTTTGTGAATGCTGGAAAAAAAGGTATTTATATAAATAATATGAAACAGAGAACAGAAAAATGAAAAAGAATTTTTTTTATAGAAAAAAAAAGAATTGATATTGATAATAATAAATAAATATTTATATATATATTTATTAAGGAAAAACTATTCATTTGGAAGATGATTCGATGAGAGAATAATATATATATATATATATATATATATATATAGAATGAAAACCAAAAGAAAATGAGTGTGAAGATTAAACACTAAATTGTTCAGCCAATAAGAATACAGGAAGAGTAGATTGAGGAGTAATTGGTAGAGACTCAGTCACATTTTTCTTCTTCTTTAATACACTATAATATATAATAATAATATAATAAATACAATACATAATAAATATAATACAATATTTAATAAATATAATATATAATATATATATACATAAAGTACGTAACAAGAAGAATAACAAAAATAAAGATTGAAAAGAATATAAGTAATAATATCTGACTTAATGCGCTATAATGAAAAGGACAACCTTTTGAACTTATATATGTAGATGAAGTATTATTAAGAATATATTGTTTATCGGTTTTTTGAGTGATAGTGAAATTTGTTTCTTGTCCAATCATATTACGATATATAGTTAAATCATCTCTTCTTGTAGTTACACATGACAAAGTTTTTAAACTGTAGTATCTATTTTCAGATACCAGTTGATTACATTTATAACCTTGAGATAAAAATGATGATATATTATACACAACAATCTGAGCATCTTGAACATTAATCTTTAGAATATCTTTATTATCTTGGGAGATCACTGTATATTTTGTAATAATTGCAAATATTTCAGTGTGAGAATCCTCATTTGGAGTATAATAGACGATTTCTTTTTCTATAGAACTTATACTTCCATCAGTAGAGGTTTGAAAAACATAAGAACAGGATTCATTAGGTGTAGAACTCGTTGAGCAAGAATATTGTCCACAATCAAGTGCTTGACAACACAGTAATAGCAACCATAAAAAGAAACAGAATTTCATTCTAATAAAGATCAGGGAGAAAATAAAGATTCTTATATTAATAAAATGATTTCCTCTTTTTATCTGTTTAAATAATTTGTGATTTTGATATGAAGTGCGTCAGAGCCTAGTGTCATAATCACAAATATATAAATAGAGAGGTGTGTCATTCAAAAAATAGTTTTTTCTTTTCGAAAATTAATTTACAGTGGATTTGATCAATATATTCGTGGTTTTATGGTTAAATAAAAAAAGAATTGTAATTCTGCTCTTAATGACTTCATACGAAGAACAGGGAAACGATTCTCTTTTAATTTATTTTTGATTTTTCTTCAAAAATGCATTGAATTTCCATAATAATCATATAAACATTTTTTTTTTATACTTTATAAGTTTATTTGATAAAGGAAGCAAGAAATGCAATAAATTTGATTTAGATTCTATTTATGAGAGAATTAGGATATTAGTATATAGTTTTTAATGAGTTTCTTGAATGAAATTTTGTTACTTCTTGTTAATTTTTTCATATGTTTAATAAAATATGGTTGTGTGAATAAAGGAGAATGATCTGAAACATAAAAGAAAAGATAATATACCAGAAATCGAAACATAATAAAACAAAATGAATTTAACATAGGTTACGACTTTAATAAATTATACAGTTACGATATTTATATGCAGAGAATAGTAAATAAATATTATAACCTATTATTGAGTTATTTCTTGATGATTAAAGTGCTTTTTTTATTACATAAAACAGGACAATTTCTTATAGTTTCACTAATCCATATAGCTAAAAAGCATCAACTTTTTTCTATGGTAAAAGAAAATATATATTTTCTTTATAGCCTAATCCATTCTTCTTTTTTTTATGGAATTCATTCGCAGTGTTGTTAGTGTTATTTAAAAGCAAATACATATCTTTTTTAAAGTAAAAAAAAAATCACAAATTTAATAAATAATATTGATAATCACTTTATAAACTTTATCAAATAATTTAACAGTATCTTATATCAATAAACATATATTAAAAACTGACTTACAAACAAACAATTGTTTTCCAGAACACAATTTGTGTTGATAATTCGGAAATTGATTTCCTTTATAAACTTATAATAATCAAGTCATATCATATTTGATATCAATCTAAAAAATTATCATAGTTATAATAAAAAAATTTAAAAAACTGAAATAAAAACGAGAAAAGAATGAAAAACTCCACTTATTTTCTATAATTTCATAAAACAATCACATTTTTAAATTTTTTTAGCATCAATAAATAAATTAAAAGATGGTTCGTGATCTTACGAAAGAGAGATTGGTTGCTAATTCTTCTTTAACTGATGAAGGCTATGTTGTTTTCTTTGGTGATAACGATAAATTACGTTGTAGTCTTTCTGTGGAAAGACTTAAAATTCTTTGGAATGATAGTTTCTTTTATCAATCCTGGCTAACTTCATTTATTCCTACTAAGAATGGTGTATATATAGGGAAAAACGATCGAAATCTGGATTTGATACTTGAATATATGAATGGAAGACCAATTTATCTTGATTTAAAATCAAAGAAAGAGCTTGAAGAATTAAAAGATGACTTTGATTATTATCTAGTAGAAGCTCCGGATCAATTAATTAATAAATTGAATACTGTTTCTTATAGAAATGATGATTCTAATGGTCCTATTGATGATATAACGTATACACGAAAGGAAGCCATGAATATAGACAATAAAATGGATTCTTTAACTAGTAACATGTCTCAAGTACTATTAAAATTGGATCAGTTAACTAAAGATAATATTCGGTTAAGAAATAAAAATGATGAAATGATGAATAAAATTCAGACAGTTTTGAGTGATAATGATGAATTGAAGAAAGTTATTCAACAACAAAATAATGAAATCAATGGAATAAAAAATAGTATTGAATATATTAAAGATGGAAATGATAATCAGAAGAATCCTATATCTATAATTAAAAAAGATATGAATCAATTTAAAGATATAAATGATAATATTAATAAAATTATTAATGATAATAAACAGATGAAAGAAGATATAAATGAAGTAAAAAAGAATATTATTAGTCTTTGTAATAATAATAATATATTAAATAAAAATAATAATAATATATTAAATAATAATAATAATATATTAAATAATAATAATACTATATCCAATAATAATAATAATACTATATCCAATAATAATAATATATCATATAATACTGTTAAAGATATTAAAAAAATGGAATCTACTGCTAATAAAGTAAACCAAATTGTGAATAATAATGCAAATAATAATAATACAAAAGATACTAATACTTCAAATGAAATAAAAACTAATAATTCTTTAGAATCTTCTATTTTATATATTGATAATATAATAGATTATTTATTAATACCTTCTGTTATACCTAATAATAAAAATTTTGTGGATAGTATTATTTTAAATGGTAATAGTGAATATATAAATATTCTTAATGAATGGCTTGGTAAAGAAAAGCAATGGAAATTACTCTTTAGAGCAAGTGAACATAAATATAAAGCAAGTGAATTTCATAAATATTGTGATAATAAGTGTCCTACTGTGACTATTATTAAGCATATAGGTCATGATAATAAGATCAATATATTTGGAGGATATACTACTCAATATTGGGAATCTCAAAGTGATGATTGTTTGAAATATGACAGTGGATCTTTCTTATTTACTTTAAGTAATGAACATGATATTCCTCCTACTAAATATGATATATTAGAACATGATTGTGCATTATTTTGTAGTAAGAAATATGGTCCTCATTTTATGGATATGCGTATTTGCGATGATTGTAATAATAATAATAGTTATATTAATGGATATATTTTCCATTATGCTCATCATAATACTCCTCAATGTACATCATTATTTGTAAATACAGCTGGACCAGATAAGCCTAATAGGTTTACTGTTGATGAATATGAAGTATATGTATTAATACCAAATCCTCATTCATATTTACCAAATTCTATTCTTATTACTAAAGAAATGGGTATTGAGTTAAGTAAATGGTTTGATGAAGATAAAAAATGGAAATTATTATATAGATGTTCTGATGAGAATAGAAGTGTAAAAAAATGGCATGAGAAATGTGATGAGAAAGAATCATTAATAATTATACAAGGAAAAGGAAAAGATAATAAATCGTATATATTTGGAGGATATACTAGTGTTAGCTGGGGAAAGAATCATAGTGATTATCCAATTTCACTTCGAGAAGCTAAAGGATATAGAGCAGATCCAAATGCCTTTTTATTTTCATTAACAAATCCTCATGGACATAATTATACAAAAATAAATATTAATCCTAAATATACAAATAGTGCATTAATTAGTAATGATTCCAATTCAGAACTAGTATTTTGTGGTAGTATATATTTACATTCTCAAATTAGTAAAGATCAATTCACAAATGGTAGTAATGATTTTTTATGTAATGAAAATCCAGTATATATTTCTCCTTATCCTGAATTAGGGAATAGTTTCTTTGTAAATACTAATCAACCTGATAAATCAAATGATTTTGATTTAATTGATTTTGAAGTATTTACAAGCCAATAAGAAATATATAATTATTTTATCTATAAATAAATTATATATGTATATACACTTAAAAAATTATTTTTAATTATTTTTGTTTTCATATATAGTTTTATTCACATTATTTAAAAGTTAATTAGTATTTTGTTTTATTTTACAAACTATATTATTAATTATTTTTTATTTATTCATTTTATTTAATTATTCTTTATATTCTTATATACTGTTATTCATATATAATACAATATTTACAAATAAATAAATTATATGTTTATTTTATATATATTCATTTATACAATTTGTTATCATCATAAAAATTTTATATATATTAAATTTAGTTACATATATACTATATAATGATTTTTATTCATAATAAAAACAAGGCAGCCTATTTAACAATTAATAATAAATAAAATATTTTATACTAAACATACTTTTCTTACAATTAGGAATAAAAAGGATAATGAATATATATACAAATAAATAGAAATATCTTTTAGTTTAAAAAATAACTAAGAGGATATACTATATATATCTATATATATATATGTAAACTTATATAATAAACTATATATAAATAATAATAGACTAGGCATCTATTTTAAATATTGTATGAGTAATATATACTTAGTCTCTTTCCTGAGGCTTTTTATTTTTGCTCTAAAACAACTACAAAAAACATTTGTGATACTGTTGTTTATTATTGATACCGTAAAAATATTATCTCTGTATTTATCTCTATTATATCAGACTTAAAATTTTATTTTTATGATAGTCACAATAAATATCACAAAATGTTTTAAAAATATTGTCTGTTTTTCTAAAGAATATACAAATGAAATTCTATAATTAAATATATATATAAATATTTTATAACAAAAATATTTCAAACTTAAAAATATAATATAATTAACATGTACTAAAAGTAATAATTATTCTTTAAATATCTAAAAAAATAACATATAATAATCATTATAAGTGTATATATATATTCTATTTATAACAGAACAATATAAATTTGATAGAAATAGAATACATATAACTATTGTCTAAAATCTATATATATATATTAAAAACCTTCTTTAATAAAAAAAATAAACCAATGATTTGATGTTTTCATATAATTCTTTATTAATTGTTCAATTTCATCTATTTTATTTTCTTCTATATATAATATATAATAATATAATATATAATATATACCACATGATAATAATTGAAGTTCTTTTAAAAATGGAAATTTTCCATTAACAATCAATTTTATTATTTCATCAGAAAAATGATTATTTTTCAGAACTATATATATTATTATAAATATATTAAATATATATCTAATATACTATACTATATATTTATATACTTATATGTAATTTAGAAACAGTTTTTGTATATTCCATCTGTAATTGATTATATATATATTGACAATACTCAAAAGATGTTTTTCTTAATTTTCCTAATTGTGAATGCATATATATTTCAGTTATAGGTATATGTAAATAAAAGGATAAGGAAGGAAAGGATTTTAATATATTATAATCAACATGTTTAACAATAGAATCTATATATATATATATATTTATTATTGTATTTTTTATTCATAAAAGAGTTTGTAGTATATATATAATATAATTCAAATAATATAATTTATAATATACTATCTGGGTCAGATAAGTATTCAATATAAAAAGAATCTAATTTAGGAAAAGAGAGAGATGGATTATTATGTATATTTTCTATGAATGATAAAATTGGCTGTATTGAATCTACTAAAGCTATATATATAATAATAATTATATTCATTAGTATTAGTTCTAAAGGAAAAAATCTATAAAAACAATAATATATAATTATTTTATTTAAAAATTATTCCTATTGATAAATCTTTGAGTTTTAATAATTTATGATTATTAAAATAACGAATAAATTGATCCAATATATCCTTTAACCTATTATTATCTATATAATTATAGTATATTAATAATATAATATAATAAATATATTTATATATACAAAAACATATTGATAATTCTTCTACATTTATCCAAAGTGGAAATTCCATAATATTTTGTAATACATAAATCATATCACATAAACATCCATCTATATATAGTGAATTCATATGTTTTATTGAATAATAATGCTGATAGAAATAATCAAATAAATATGATGAACAAAAATAATTAAAAAAAAAATAGAATCATATTTTAAAATAGAGTATAAAATAATACAATTTATTTTAAGATATTTAATATTTGAAGAAAATAATGTTAAACATTTTTGAAAAGAAATAATATCTGCATTACTAGAAGATTGATTATCATCATATAAATAAGAATATGATTTTGTGGCTATATATATATAGCATAAAACACTTAAAATAAATAATATATATATATTATATAATTAGTTATATAGAAATTTAGTTTATTATATAATTATAAATAATAATGTGATATATTATAATAGTAGATAAGAATATGTATATACAGAAAGAACATATTGATAAACGGGTAACTGTATTATAATTCAAAGAAGAAAAAAAAGAAATAAAATTAATTGATTTAATCATTTGAAATATATTATAATAACTATGTTCCCTTGAATGATTTACTATAAATAAAAACAATCAATTAATAACAACTAAAATTAAAAAAAAAATACAACTGATGTCAATTCGAATTTCTTCAAGTTTTTGGCAATTTATTGTATTAATAGTTTTTATTAATTGTTGGTCACAATTTTGAGAAAGAGAATCACGAATAACTATATATATATATGTTAAAAGTAATATAAGAAAAAAAAATATGAAATAATTTAAAAAAATATAAATATTAATATGAATATATATACAAAAAATTATTTCTTTGAAATAATTTTTAGAAAGATCAGGTAATATTTCTTTAGAACCAAAATCACATATAGATACAGCTATATATATATTAAATTAAAAAAATAAACTATGTGTAGATAAAAAAAAAATTATAGAATATATTTATATGTTAAATAAATAATAAAAATACTGCTTAAAAATAAATTTTCACATAAAAGAATATTAGATTTTAATAGTTGTTGCCAATATATTGAATATTCGCTCAAATTTAGCACAAGTACTTTTAGAGTAAATTGATGTCTTTTATATGCATTAATAAGTACATTTACAATTTCTTTTCCATACTTTTTGATATAATAACAAAAATGATAATCAATAATTATTGTGTCTATTAACTCAAAGAGTGAGCTATCAAATAATGTATATATATCCTTCATTGATGCTACTAATGATTCTGAAAACCTATTTGTATAATATGAAGATATATTTAATATATGTAACTGAGGAAAATGCTCTCTTGAAAATGATAAAAATAAAGATTTATAAAATATATATTGAGTTGAATCTTCCATATTATCTATATATATATTGTATATATATATATATATATATATATACAAAAAACTGATAATGTCGTCACATTTGGAAATGTATGTGAATATATTATTGTCATAAATAAATCTTTATATTCTTTATAAGATTTATTGTCTATAACTATATATATATAAATGAAAATGAAAATGAAAATATAACTAAATAAAAATAAAACTAAAATAAAAATAAAGTAAAAAATAAAAATAAATAAATTCACTTTTATGGAGTAAAACAACATAATTATAATATATATACAAGTAGATATATTCATCTTTTCTAAATTATCAAATATTCCATTGTTTAATGCTGATAATAAAGCAGGTATAGATAGTGATAAAGAGATACATTTATTTTCTGCTTCTTCTTTATTTGTTCCACTACATTTAATTATATTTAATTGTTTACATTGAGGTATATTATATATATAAGATGCTATTTTATCTACATAATAATTCTCTCTATATATAATTATATAGATATATTTTTATAAAAAAATAATGTTTTATTTATTATCATATTAATATTTATATTATTATACGAAAAAGTGAGTAGTCCAATTAATTTATTAGGAAATTCTATAAATAAATATATATATATATATATATATTAATAAGACAAATAATAAATAGAATAATAATAAATAGAATAATAATAAATAGAATAAATATAAATATATAAATGCATATAATACCATTCTTATTTTGAAAATAAAATAAAATAGAACAAGATTGTTTATCATTTAATTGTTTTTCATTTTGTTTATTGTATTCACGGGAATAGTCTGAATAACATTCTACATATAAAGGTGGCATATAATCTTTATATTCATCATTATTATATTCATCAGGAAGAGTTCCCCTAACTAAATGTTCATCTACATTTTTAATTTTATTTTTTAATTGTTTCCAAAAATCTATTTTTGTATATACAACTAGCTGTTTTTTAACTAATTCTAATAATTTCTCTTCAGTTAATCTTTTTAAATATGTGTTATATAGTAATAAACTGGACATATTATAATAGTTTTGTTTATATATTGAATATAATCTTTTATAATGAAGATCAGAATAAGGAACACGAAAACATTCTAATTCCGGATAATAATCAACTATATATATACATATATAAAATAATTAATAAAGAGAAAATATACATATATAAATATCATAATATATGCTTACAGGAAATTCTATAGATTTGAAGTTTTGGAAATATTTCATGTAAATTAGAAGGATATATATATTCATAAGGAATATCTTCAGAAAATTGATCTTTATATATATGTAGAATTATTATTATATTATTTTTTATTATATATATATTATATATATATTATATATATATACATTTTAAATCTATATATTTTACACTAAAAAAATCAAATAATTCTGAGTATTTTTGAAATAATTGATTTCTTGTATCCGTAAAAATATCTATAATACATATATAAATATCATAATATATGCTTACAGGAAATTCTATAGATTTGAAGTTTTGGAAATATTTCATGTAAATTAGAAGGATATATATATTCATAAGGAATATCTTCAGAAAATTGATCTTTATATATATGTAGAATTATTATTATATTATTTTTTATTATATATATATTATATATATATTATATATATATACATTTTAAATCTATATATTTTACACTAAAAAAATCAAATAATTCTGAGTATTTTTGAAATAATTGATTTCTTGTATCCGTAAAAATATCTATAATATAAAAATAATAGTATTTTATTATAATTTATAATATATACCATGTATATATAGACTATAGATACCATCAAAAGAAGTTCTCTCTCTAAAAAATTAAAAAAAAACATATAATAATAAATATATATATATATATACATTTCACAGTCAGTTTGTTTTAATACCATATAAAATTGATTGACAAGATAACTAAATACTTTTCCTTCAAAATCAGGATGTTCATCAGTAAAATAAAATTGTATCGTTTTATACATATTAATAATATCTTTATATGTCATAGACTCTAAGAAGATCTCTTTTGCTATGAATTGTAATAGTGTGCTAATAGAAAGACATGGACAATCAATGTAATAAGCATTTTCATCATTTAAGTAATTGTTTGGATTCTCATAATTTACTGACAGGAGAGATTCTGGATACTTCTTTATTATAGCCAAAGGAACGTCTACATGGATTTCTTCTTGGAATATGAATGTTACTAAAAGATTCTATTATGACACTGGTAGGCATTTTTCATGGGACTAAAAATAAGACAAACTAGAAATTGTTGCTAAATATTTTTAAGACTGTTTCAGATGTATAGAATTTCTATGTTCTTTCATAAAATATGATTAGTTTATTAATGATTTTTAACCAATAAAATAATGAAAATAGTCCAATAGTATTATCACGATTTTTCTGGAAAATTATTGCTAACGATAATATATAATATTTCCAGAATTCTATAGAATATTCTTTAAAAGAGTTATTAATTAAAAAAATAGTTTTTTTTTTAGTTTTAATATACATCAATATAAACATTAGTAAAAACAAACAAAACAATGATTTATAACTAAAATTTATAATAACAACAACTTTTTGTTAAAGAGCATTACATAACTCATATTTAGTTAACATATAAAAGAAATATTAATCAACTATATAAATAAAAATAAGAATGAATAGAAATAGTAATAGTATATCATACAATAATAAATATATATATACAATTAAAGGCACTGCTCATATTATTGTGGAAGAAAAACTGATCTATAAATTATATGAAATAAATAATGTATAGAAATATTTAATATATATATATATATATACATAGAATAGATTAAACTGGATGTAACGGGCAATTATACAATCAAAAAGAATCTATTTAAAAAGAATTAATAAAATAAATGAAAAGATATATACTCAGAATGCTTTATATTTACAAATTGTAATAAATCTATATAAAAATAATGAAAATTAGTATATATATATATATAATACATACATTTTAAATATATTATTATAATAAATGAATAAGTTTTTAAGGATCTAAGAATTCATGACGTCATAACTAATGTATATTTCATTACTATATAAAGATAATTATAAATAAAGAAAATATTTTATAGTATAATATAATATACAAAACCTAAAAGAATAATAATAATAAAATATAAAACAATTTATATCTTAAATATATATGAGATTCAACTGCGTCAACTTATTTTAGATTTTTATAAAATAAAGAAACAATAATAAAATAAATAGCCAATAGGATATACTTGTGAATGACGAAGACTGTGTTCCATAAGTTTGTCATAACTATTCTGCAATCTTTCGATGACTACGTAATTTGTTTTATACGCATACGTAGTTTTATCAAAAAAATCTGGATTCCTTTTCCATTGCAAAGCCTATATATGATCATTCATCTAAATTTTTGTGTTAATATAGAATATATAATATATACCAAAAAATCACTTCTTATTTTTTTTATCTTCTACTTTATATCCATCTTTATCTAGTAATAAAAACCCAAAGGAAGACGCAAAGTCTCCATGAGTCTTTTTATCATAAAGAGATTTTTTCACACATCTAATAATATCGTAATCACTTAGTGATTCGACATTTTTATATTGACACATATAATCCTTTACTATTTTTAAAATAATATCCAATAATTTATTTTCATCATCAAGAAGTGTTTTACCATTATTTTGAATAAACATATTCTTTGCATCTATTAAGTCTCCTTCATTAATAACCTAGGGTATGTATTTTAAGCAATTCTATAAATTTTTAATAGAAATTATAGTATTGAAGTCTAATATATAAGAGTATAATATACCTTTATTTGTTTTGTCGAAGCTTTATTAGCTGACACATTTATATTTCTTTTGAGAGCTTCTTTCCGAAAGAATGTTTCCATGTCATATGTCAAATAATGACATTTTTTAGTTTCTAAAAATGTAATATAATTAATAATTAATATACTTAACATTTCAGGATATAGTATAGAACGATAAAACTCATGAAAAGCTCCAAACAGTTTCAATTTAAATTTCTTTACTCTTTCAATATCATTTTTTTTTGCAGTATTTCTATAATTCCCAGTATAAACATTATATAAAATAGTTTTATGTTACTTTTGTTGCATGGTTAACGATAAGTTAAAGATAAAAAAATATATCTTTTTTTATTTATTTTTCTATTGTTTGTCTTAAAACAAATATAATAATTTTATTAAAATATATTTTATTTATATTTATGTAATATATTTATTTCTGTAAATCTTATAATTGATGATCTTGTTGCAAAAATTGGTTTATCAAACAAAAAGAAAATTATACAATTTTGTATTATTAATAATATACTTAATATACAGGATATAGATAAGAACAACGTTAATATGTTTCTTAGTATTTAAATGAGATATTCAATTAAGAAGATGATAATATTAATAGTATACAAACTATCATTTTTAATATTATTTTCATTTGAAAACTATATAAGTTAAAATAAATTATATAAATAATCAATCTAAATTAGAAATAAAAATGAGAGGAAGAATTGCTATAATAAAAGGAATTATATATATATATATATATATATATATAATTATTTGTGTATTTTCAATTACTTTCTTATTATTTCATTTAATTAAATGATTTTTGTAAGATACTATCTAAACTATATATAAAATAAAAAATATTCAAAGATTTATTAACACAAAATATGAAAAATATTATAGAATATAATTAAAATATATTCTAGTATATAATAGTATATACTACTAAATCATATACATCTTGAGAATTCATATAAGAATATATCATATTGCTTAAATTTACAGTTTGAATCATATAGTAAGCATTCTTGTAATTGTTAATATAGATATAAATATATTATTATCATTTCTATGTAAACAAATTATTCATAAAGAAATATATTAATATTGAAACGCTTATTTATGAAAATAATTAGTTGAAAAAAAACAAGATAGAAAGTAAATATGTTCTCTAATCATTTATCCATGAAAGTAAAAACTTAATTCAACTTATTCCATATTGAAAAATTTGGCTATTTTGAAATATCAGCAATAAATTAATTCTAATATAAATCCAATATTCTCTAATATTTACATTTGTAACATTATTTTGTGTTTAACTACCTAAATAAAGATTAAGCATCAATTTTTCATTCAAATAATCTACAATCATAAAAATCATGCCGACATTAAGTTTATGTAATTCCAAAAATTGTTAACACATAACCATGAACTTCATTAAGAAACCAAAATTATAGGGAATAATTGCTATAAAAGTATTTCTATCCATGAAAAAAAAGGAAATAATCAGAAAAAATTAAAAAATTATATTCAACATTACTAATGACAGGACGTCAATATGATCTTCCTGGGTTTCCATCAAAACGTAGATGTAAGAGACTTTTAATTTTATTTATATATTTAGCAATTTCAACTGATCATGTCTTTCTTCATGAAGAGAATATAATCATCGAAACTTCTCACTTGATGGAAGAATTAGATTCAGATGAAGACGTGAACTCAAACAGTACCAAACAAATATCTGATGTATTTTTGGAAAAAATTATAAATTCGGTATTTTAAAAACATTATAATATTTTATTTTATATATTTTTTATTTCATATAACTCTCTTTAAACTATTTAGAAGCCATCATCAAAAAATAATATAAATGATAATTCAAGAATTGAAGATTTCGTTTATGATTGTTGGTGTCAGCTTAAAATAAGTACGGAGAAGATTAAGAAACTATACGAACTAATAAATGATGTCATAAAACTTTTGGTTCCTGAACATGAATTACTTTTTGTTCCCAAGAATGGGCAGGATATAATACGGAAATACTGTTCTTGCCATTCTGAAACTCCACTACATAAAAATATCTACATATGTGATAATTGTAAAGAACTAGTATCATTTAATGGAGGAAGAAATCTACTTAATAAAGAAAAGACTCAATGTAAAAACGAGGAATGTAGTGAAAGCAAAAGTATATATATATATATATATATATATATATATAATTCATTTCTATTTGTACTACTATTATTCTTTTTATTATTATTCTTTCTATTATATTTATTTTCTTTTCTTCATATAATATATGACAATACAAGATATTATTTATTATATATAACGTTTTATATATATTCTTATAGTATATGATACACTATTTATATGTGAATATAAATTAACTTTCATTATTCTGATTAATATTTTATTTATATAAAGGCATAAAAGTGTCTGTTATACCTTTAATCCCACGTATACGTTACTTGATGTCTTCTAAACCATTAATACAAGATATTAGTTATTACAAGAAGGAGGAAATTCAATACTATTTATCGATGCCAATAGAACATTTGCCAAGTACAATTCCAGAATATATGTTAGGACAAAATTATCGCAAATATATGAATAAAGTTATTAATAATGGTGATATTTTCTTATTTTTTGATTTAACTTGTGATGGAATTTGTGTCTTTTCAAATCCTATCTCTGATACTAATCAATCATCTTTTCCTATTCTTCTTAAATTATTAAATTATAATAATACTAGATTACATGATCAGAGAGTATTCTGGACATATTGTATAACAAAAGAATCGCTATCTAATACTGTTCTTTCATTACTTATGAAAGAGTTAATTCTTTTATCATCTGGAATTGAAATGGATGTATTTATTAATGAACGAATTGAAAAAAGGCGAGTTGTAGCAGTTCTACTAAATGTTTATGGGGATTGTATGGCTATTACAAGCGTTGGAAGCTTTACTGGACCCTCTTCAACATTCCCATGTAGATATTGTGAGATTTCTTGGAATAGAAAGAACGAAGGCTTTCACGAAGGTATAAAATGTGCTTATAAGAGTATAAAGAAATATATTCATTTAACAGAAGATAAGAAAAAGATAAATGAAATTCTATATCCTTCTGTTTTTGTAGCCATAAATGATTCTAATATATCTCCAACTACTCCTCTTATAGATGATTTACCTGTTACTACTAATACTATTATTGACAAATTTCCTAATGAATGTATATACTATGATGCTTTTGAAGAAAAGGAATATTCACAGAGAACACAAGAAACAATAAATATGAATAGATGCAATTCATCTGAAAATGGATCTTTCTTAGGTATTAAACATAATCCTGGTATCTTCGAATCATTGGCATACTTTGATGCATCTACTAGTTATTTACTAGATCCCATGCATCTATTCAATAATATTTGTACTCTAATTTTAAATTTATTATTTCATTACAATGTAGCTGATTATACTTCTAAGATATCTAAAAATAAGGCATTAAACACTGAATCAATTTTTAGTACATTTTGTTTAAAAGATGAAAATATATCAATTCTTAACTCCAGAATTTTAGCCATTAATACACTATATAATGATAATGAATATGAGTTTAGGTATATTCTAAATGAAAAAAAATTTTGGAACATGTCCTCTCACACAAGGATTTTCTTCACTTCTTGTATTCTTCCATTAATAACTTTAGATTTTAATTCCAGTGATTCACCACTTGTTGTACTTATTGACCCTTTAGCTACAATAATACGTCAAGTATACCTATATCATGGTAATACATCAAAACATTTATTGGAAGTGTTTAGAGATCAATGTAATATATTTTGCTTTTTGTGTGAGCTTTTGATACCAAAGGAGCTTCTAAATACTCAAATTCATCTTGTACAACATCTTTACTATTCAATAATAAACTCTGGTTCTATCTTCTCTGGATCTACCTATCAATCAGAAAGGTTTTATTCTTTTCTTAAAAGAATTTCTTTTGGAAGAAAGAATTTTAATGAGTCGTCTATTAGACGTATTATAGAAAGAGAAGTAGCAGATATGAATACAACAACTAATATAAGTGATGATATAACTGATGAAACGCAACTAGAGATTAATAAAGAACTATATAATGAAGAGGAATCTATTATTAACGATGATATATCAAATAAGGAATTAGTATGTGAAAGTTACAATACCATTATAGTTAATAGAAACAAAATTAGTACCGTTAAAGGAATTCGAGGATCAGAAAGAATTGACTTATCTGATAATGACATGAAAGAAATAATAAACATAATTCTAGCATCAAATGATGAGTCACTCAAAGAAATACTGTTCCATAATGTAAATAAAAATGATATTGTTCCTTATGATATTCTAACTGATTCAAACATATGTAATCATTACTATATATATGAGAATAGGCAAAAAAATTCCCATTGGTCAGTTTTTGGAAAATTCATTTGATTGGCTACTATATACTAGAGTTTGTACCCACAACTCCTCTAAACTTACGGGGAGTTAACTTTTCGTTGAAACACAGTTCAATAGGATATAACATGTAGTTGTGCACCATATATTTGGTTAAGCGATATTATTTATAATTAAAAAGTTATTAATAAAAGAACAGAAAACATGATTTTTGAGTCGTTTTTGATTGGCTCTTTGGGATGACCCCGATAAAAATTGTTGACCAGACAATTGGAAAATAAACATGGGGTAAACTTGATTTTTTCTCAATCCCACAATATACGTTATCCGTGTTTATTCTTTATATTTATCTACTTTTTAATACTTTTTCATATTGAACACGTGAGGCCTTAACGGTCAAATTTAGATTCTTATTTTGACATGATATTCTGATTCAGGAGGTCGAAAAACCTAGGTGTGCCAATTTTGAGCTCCTGAGGACGATTTTTGAGTGATCGATATTTTCTTCGATCTTCTTATAATCAACTAATATTACAGTATTGTAATTGATAGGTCCTCAAACTACTATAGTTAAAACAAAGTCTTAAAATAACGAGTTTAAAAGTGACAATTTTGAAAAATGTGAATTAAGTGGTCTTAGAGTGAGAGATTCAATATAATGACTTTTATTTAGTAAACTAGAGATAGTACTCTATACTATATTAAAAGGAGAGTCAAAATTATGAAGGTCAAAATGTATGACCAAATGACAAAATGTGTCTTAAAAAGTAAAAGGGTTTATATATGTGTATAGAATCATGTATTAAGTTTATTCTATGAATAAGAGCTTTAAATAAATAGTTTAAGGTTGTCAAATTTAAAAGAATGTATAAAACATAGTCTTAAACTATGAATAAAAAATTTAGAGATATTAATTAGTGTACAGCTGTAGTAGCTCTACAACATATCAAAAGTTCAAAGAAAATAATTTTTAGAGAGTGGATGTGTGAAGGGTTGTGACTATTATTTAAAATTTATTTTTACTTCAGTTTATATAAAATCGTGAATTTCGTGCACTGTAGAAAAATTGAGTCAAAAAATCAACTCTAAGGGTCTTAAATTTAAAAAAATGTAAAAATGAGTGACTTAGAGGACGAGATTCAATATTTGAGTGTTTATTCATTAAACTAGAGTGTATGACCTATATTATGTTAAAAGAAGGGACAAAAATATTTTGATCAGAGTGTATGACCAAATGGTAAAGTGTCTTTAAAAAGTCTAAAGTGATGACTAATGTGCTTATAGGGTCATATAGAGTCTACTATGAAAATATTAGCTTTTAAAAATATGTTTAAGTCTTTCAATTAGTAAAAATATGTTCAAAGAGAGTCATAAAATGAGAGTTTTAAGAAACGAGATATTGTTCAGTATACACTAAGAGACACTCTACAACATATCAAAAATATAGCAAAAACTATTTTTAGAGAGTGGATGTGTAAAGGGTTGTGAGAGTTATTGAAAAAATACTTTTACTTCAGTTTGTGTAAAATGGCGTTTTTGGAACACTGTAGAAAAATTAACTTCAAAAATCAACTCTAAGGGTCTTAATTTTTAAAAATGTGAAAATGATTGACTTAGAGGACGAGATTCAAAATTTCCCCTCACTTTCATATAACTAGACCACACACTCTATATTATGTCAAAAGAAGGGACGAAAATATTTTGGTCGAAGTAAATGAGCAAATGCAAAAGGTTTATAAAATGTTTTAAAGTGATGACCAATGTGTAGCTATGGTCATATTAAGTAAAGTGTGTAAATATTAGCATTTAAAAATGAGTTTAAGTGTGTCAACTTTTCATAATGTGTCAAAAAGGGTCTTTAAGACAGAGATTCAAAACATTTACTTTTATTTAATAAATAGTATGATAAACTCTATACTATATCAAAAGACTGACGGAAACTGTTTTGATACAGTGGATCTTGAATGGGTAAAGTCTCTTTAAAAGTTACTATTTTGAGTTATTTATGTTTAAAATCATTATTTGAGACGAATATAAAAATATTAACTTTTTAAATAATGTTTTAGTTGTCAAAGTGAAAATGAATGTTGACTTTGTTATACTTAAGACTTCAAAATTCTTTTAAGAAGTATTAAAATGAGTTAAAATTATTTTATTACGTTTATTTAAATGAATTTTATGAATTAAAAATACTTTACACTACTTCACATTGGTACTCATTTCTAAAGTTATTGACTTTAAAAACTCAAAGAATGTTTTAAACAGTTGTTTAATTATTACTAAATACAAAATATATTTTAAAAATAATAAATAATATGTATAATGATTCAAAATAGTTTTTTTATTTTCTTTCAAGTATTGTTTTTAGTTTTTTTGATATCATTTAAAGAATTTATTTAATTCTTATATCAGGAATTGAACCTGATTACAATCAATAAATGATTGTAACTCTCCATATAGAGTATAAGAAGTGTTATTAAAGTAATATATAATATATAATATATAATATATAATATATAATATATAATATATAATATATAATAGATAATAGATAATAATATATAATATATAATATATAATAATGAAAAAAAGAAAATAAAAGCCAAACTGTTATTATTTTATGCAGCCGCGGTCCGGTGCCGTTAGGCCCCGGACCTGCGGCGTGACCCTAGTATTATAATTAATAATTTAAGAAGAATAACTATGACATTTTATTCAGAAGTATTAATAAACGATTCAGTTATATTTACTTGTTCAGATATAGATGAAGGGATTGAAACCACTGATAACTCATACATAATGTATTTCACACATGATCAAGAAAGAGAAAGAAAGGTACATTTAATTAAATCACTTTGCTACATTCAAATAGGATCGTTGGTAATAATAAAACAACAAGCGTTTCACGGCCTGCCTACGCAGGCCTACGCTTGAGTTTTATTTTAAAATATCTATTTTTAGTTTTTGGTTTTTAAGTTTTAACAAAACAATAGAATATTCTATATTTAACTTTTAAGACAACAAATAAAAATTGAAAAGAGAAAAATAATAAATAAAAACAAATATATTAACAGACAATAACAAATATAAAAGAAATCAAAAAACAAATAAAACAAATAAAACAATAACTAATTTAAAACTCCATCAAAAATGCAATTAGTCGTAAATACCTTATTAGGATAGTCTTTACTAAGATGTCCTTGATTATTGTTATTACAATTTTCAGCATAAATATGTAAACCATTAAAAGAACGAACTCTACTAAAAGCAACATATAATTGACCATGACTAAATACAGGTCTCTTTAAATATAATCCAACATTTTTAAATGTTTGACCTTGTGATTTATTAATAGTCATAGCAAAAGCTAATCGAACAGGAAATTGTTTTCTTCTCATCTTAGTAGGAAGTGAATCATCTGAAGTAATTAAACTGATTCTTGGAATAAATACAATATCTTCACCAGGTAATAAATTATCTGGCTTATTTAATAATTGAGCACGAATAACATTATTTAATGTTTCAAGAACAACTAATCTTGTTCCATTACATAAACCCTTCTTTATATTAAGATTTCTCAATAACATAATAATACAGCCTTTTCTTAATCTTAATTTATGAGGAGGAAATCCTTGAGGAAGAAGAGTATTAAGAAATTCAGGAGAATAAGCAGCTCTTTCAGAATCATTAACTATTTCATCTTCTAAAGTATCAAAACTATAATATATTTTTTCTGATTCTGAAGAAGGTATTAAATCTAATACTTTCTCATTTATATCAAAAGTATCTTCATTCGTACAACATAAAATACAATTCTCAGATAAATCTTTTCTATGTTGTTCTGATAAAATATTTCTATTATGAAGTATATTCTCCCATATCTCTTTATATAAATTTTCTGTACTTATACATTGTGAAGGTATTTCTACAATATTATCATTCAAATCAGATTCATTATTTAATCGTTCACCATTTCCTACTTTCATTAACCATTCTTTAAAATCTAAAGCATCTCTATCTGCTCTCATATTCTGAACTAAATGACATTGTATAAAATTATTCCAATATTTAAATCTTTTCAAACATACACCAACAGTAGATGATTCATTTCCATTTTTAACTACTGGTAAACATTGTCTAAAATCTCCACCTAAAACAATAGTTTTACCAACAAAAGGATATTGAAGACATGGATCTTCAGAATCTATTGAACTAAATAAATCATGTAATAAATTATCAAGAACTTCTAAAGCATAAATAGAAGCCATAGGTGCTTCATCCCAAATAATAATAGCACATTTTCTTAAATCATTTGCTTTTGCACTACTTCTTGTTATATGTGAAATAGACATTTCATTTAGATCAAGTGGTAATCCAAATACAGAATGAGAAGTACTTCCTCCTGATAATAAAGTAGCTGCTATTCCTGTGAATGCAACAGCTAATACAGGTTTTTCTCTTGTACGAATCATCTTGATCAAAGTATTATATAAGAATGTTTTTCCAGTTCCACCAGGACCATCAATAAAGAACATATTATTATTATGAGGTTGAGTATTATTAACAGATACCATAATTCTATCAAATATTTCTTTTTGTTCTCTATTTAACATTTGATAATTTCTTTCTGCTTCTCTATGTGCAACATCAAAATCATAAAATTCTAATGTAGAAACACCACTATTAGGATTAAAATGTGAAGTATATTGAATAGTAGGCATATTAGTATATTTACCTCCATTTGATTCTATTAATGTTTTGATATTATATAAAGCTCTTGGATAACAATAATTGATTACAATAGGATCTTGATCAATAATATCAGGATCAGTTGAAAGAGAATGATTAATACGTTCATTTATAGTAAAATGATCTATTGTATATTGATAATATATATCAGAAATCATTTCATATTTAAATTCATTCCATAAATCCATTGCTTTATCAGTAATATTATAATATACAAATAATAAAGCAAATACTAATCGTAATTGAGAAGGATGACAATCATGCATTACTTCATCTAATATATGTCTATATTCATTAGTATCATCTAATAATCCTCTTGCTATACATACTCCTTCATAAGTTGGATAAGGTAATTCTCCATCATACATTCTTAATGATTCAAAACTTGTTGGTCTATTTACATGAGTTAATAATAATTTTAAACAAAATGCTTCTTTATTAGTTGGATTTATATAAGGTATTCTTCCAAGTGTCTTCGAATTCTTTTGTCTTGGTTTCCATATATGTTCTCCTTTACACCATGTATAATATTGAGGAAACATATCATATGTCATAAACTCTGGTTCTTCTAAAGTAGGAACATATAAATGATTATTTAAATCATCATTTGCTTTGAAATATGCTTCTAACATAGATAATTTATTTCCTTGTATTTCTTCTGCTTGTTCTTCTGAACCATCTGTATATACTATATTCTTATCATTCTCATCATGAATCAATAATATTTGAACAGCTATATTTGATTGTACTATAGGAAATCCTAATATTCTCCAAACTGCTTCAGTTGATGATATATATCTTGCATCTAAATATTGTTTAACTTCATTATTATTTGTTTCATTTGAAGAAGCTGATAATTCAGCTCTCATTGAATCATGACCTTTTGTTGTATATTTATATAGATATTTTACTGTATGTAAACTATAAACTGCTTCAACATTAATATGTGCTTCTAATTTGAGTGATAAATATGGATTATATGGAACAACATATTCATTAGTAGCTTCTAAATCACCATTAGTACGATGAAATACTACTTTTCTTCCATCATTTGGTCTAAAATATAAAGGATAAGAATCATTAGGAATTGTAGTACATTCTTGAAATGGTTTAGGAAATCCTTTCTTACATATTCCATGAGAATCTAAACATGGAGAATTAGATACATGAGGACCATGTATATTCATTGTACTTACTATTTTAAATAATCTAGGATTCTTTTCTTCATCAGGAAGATAAGCACATATAATAGAATCAAGTTCATTAGTATCATGTATTTTATCTTGTTGTTCAACATTCAATAAGATATGAGCATGAGGTAATCCTCTCTTTTGAAATTCAACAGTATAAGTAATAGCTTGTGCTTTACCAAATACATTCTCATCTTTTAATAAATGATATAAATATTTCAATTTAATTGCAAATACTCTACAAACTAAATCAGGTCTTTCCCATGCTTCTTGATTAGGATATAAATTATCTACTATTTCTTTCCATTTTGGATTACATGTAAAAGTAATAAAATAATCTGGTTTACCATAATATCTTACTATTGTCATTGCATCTAAATAAGCTCCTTTCATATATCTAGGTCCTCCTACAAAACCACTATTTAATATAATAGGTTTTCCTATTCCATTTGTTACTTCTTCATCTGTTACTTGTTCTCTTCTTCTCTGATTATATTGTCGTAACACATTATAAGATTCTGCTCTTAATTTTGATTGATTCATTTCTATAAATGATAATCGTTGTTCTTCTATTTTAGAATAAGCATCTACAATATATTGTAAGAATAATTTTCCTCCTGATAAGAAATAATTCTTATTAGGAAATGATCTTGGAAAACAAAGAAAAGAATAAAAATCTTTTAAAGTAAAAGATGATTTCTCATATACAGGATTTCCTATTAAATCTATAGGATATCCTTCATTATTAAATTGTTGATAATTAGCTAATAAAGTAATTGATTTTGAAAAATCATCATGAGTTTGTCTTGAAGACTCTCTATCATCATTATCTATTTCATCTTCTTCATTATCTAATAATTGATTTCTATTATTATATCTACTATTTCTATTTGATTCTCTTTCTATTTGTTCTACTTGAATGTTAGTATTTTCTATTGTATTTGAATTGATTTGAGAATGTATTTCTATATTATTATTTCTTCTTGGAATATAATTAGGATTTCTTCTTAACTCACTTTTAGATGCAAGAATAAATAATGGAATTCCTGTGGGATAAAATATAGGATAAACCATAGGATCACAAAATGGATTATCATATTTCATTCTTGTGAAATGTTGTCTTATTTCTTCATTCATATTCATATGATTTGTATTATTATTATTATTAAGATGAATTCTTGGATAACATCTAAATTCTGTATGAGGAAATGTTTCCATAGAATTAATAGGAACTATAAGTGCTATTTCATGAGAAGCAGAAGGAGTATTATATCTTCTTTGATCATCTGAATGTAATGTTTTGAATTTTAATGAAACATCTACTTGTGATATATGAAGATTATTATTATTATTTGTAGCAGTAGTTACTTCTTCATGTAATGTCTTAAAAGCATTCATTAATTCATTATTTAATAATGAATTATGTAATACTCTCATTATTTCTGTATTTAAATTATCATAATATTGATTATTTGATCGAAGTTGAAAAGCTTCTTCTTGATCATAAATATATATTTGATTATAATTAGGAGTAATACCTTCAGGAGGATATAAATCTGCCATAGAATGATATATATTTCCATGTACTTTATAGAAATATATTCCATTATTATCTAATCTTGTTTGTGTATCAGTACATGACATAGAAGCAAAAGCTATTGAATTATTATACCTACGAATATCTTTCTTAAATTGTTTTGAAGAATCTGTATTATCATTCAATAAGTTTTGTATTGATATATCTGGCTCTGATAATGAACCTAAACGTACTTTTCCACTACGACAACAACCACTATATTGACTATTCTTTAATATAATATTTCCTTCTGTGTCAAGTGTCCATTGTCTTCTTCTTTTTGTATATATTATTGTATTATTTATTGTATCATTATATGAATTTGATGGTTCTTCAAAAAATGTTGTATCATAATTAGTTGAAAACTTAAAGTTGTTTCTTTCATGTTCAAAATGTAAAGCATTACAACATGAACATTTAAATATCATTTTACCCAAGTCATAATAGTCATACTTATTATCATTTTCATCAATTATTTGATATGAGCTTCCTATATATAAAAGAATTGTTTAATATTTTTCAAGATTCATATTTAAAAACAATATATTACTATTATTCATACTTATTGGAGAAAAAGCCAAAATGTCTCTTCTTGTAAAAATTAAATTATTTAATTCATCGTTATTGTCTAGAAGTATATCTATATATTATTATTTATAATTCATAATTATATCAAACATATAATATATATTTATATTAAAAAAAACTGTTATAAAAACAAAAAAATATAATTAAAGTTGTAATTACTTGATAGATTTTGATTATTCTCATCATTAGTTAATTGATCACTAATATCATGATTATTTATTATGTAATCATCGTTTTGTTCACTTAGTAAATTTATGCTGTTAGCAACATTTTCTTCGTTTATATTATTATTATCCAATTCTATTAAGTTATTTACACTATGAGGTACTATTATTATCCTATTTTCAACGTCATTCATTTCTATCATATTTTCATCATTAATAGTTACTTCAGAATGATCATTAACATTAGATGTCGTTATGTCATTTAAGTTCCTAGAGATACTATTATTCATATCAATAATATCCATGTTATTATATAAAGCAAGTGCTTCGTCATTGATTATTGATTCAGATGATGATTTTTCTCTATTTTCAATTATATTATTGTTTGTGATATTTATATCTTCCAAATGTACTGTCAAATTTAAGTCATTGGAATCAATAATGTTGTTATAAGTTGGAAAAGTATTATTTTGTGAGTTGTTACTATTAATAGTTTCTTTATCCTGATTTAAATCTTCAACATTTTTTTCATCATGAAAGTCATCATCAATTAAATCGTGTATACCATTATTAATTTGGAACTCAAAGTTATCAGTAACATTTTTGTTAAATTCAGTGTCATCATTGTTTTCGATTACCGATTGATAATCAGAACAAATACATTCATTGTCATCTGTTTTATTGAGATTAGATACTATAAAATATTTTTTATCATTTCTATTATTATTATATTCATTTGAATCTCTATTAGTTAAGCTAGGTTCATAATGTGTTAAACTTCTTTGCAATATCTCTTTATTACTCATTAAATCAGGGAACAACTGTGTCGATAAAACATGTTTTTCAGTATCATTAATTGATATTTTTTTGTTTTTATTTTTTTCACCTATATATATTATTGAATAGTCTAAAAATATTGTTAAATGAAAGAAAAATCCTAATAAAAGAAAAAAAAAGTAAAACATGTTAAAAACTGACTATGGAAATTATTATATAAACATTTCTTATGTTGTAATATATTTTTAATGTTTTAAAAACTAAAATTTTATTCATTAATTTAAAAAACAATCATTTAATTTGAAAACATTCAAAAAAAAAAAGGTTAATAAAAATAAATATAGAAAATAATTAATTAACAATTAAATAAATAAAATTATAATATGAAATATATATTTAATTAGTACATACTATCAGAGTCACTATTCTCCAAAAATGTTTTCAAAAGTTTTGCTTTCATATCATTTCTTGCTGTTCTTTTTATTGTTTTATTATCTAAAAAAAAAGAATATTAAGAAATATAATAAAAATATTAAATTATATCAAAATAATATATATATATATATACTATCGATCTTTGATTCCAAAGTGGAATCATCATTTGATCTAAAACTGAATAAAGAGCTTTGATTTCTAAGTATTATTTCATTTGTGACATTCCCATGATTATTCTCATTAAGAGAATCTAAAGAAATATATAATCATAAAAATAATCATTAAAATCATCATTAAAATAATCATTCAAATAGTCATAATCATAATAATCATGGAAATAATAATGAAAAAAGTCATAAAAATAATCATTAAAATAGTCATAAAAATATCCATAAGAATAGTCATAAAAATAATTATAATAGTCATAATAGTCATAATAGTCATAGAAATAATAATAATAAACCAACATATTCATGAAACATTATATATATATTACTATATGAAATTAATATAATTACTTACCTGAATTTGTAAAGCCAAAAACCTTCGATAAAACTTCTAGAGTTTGTGGAATTAAATCATTAAGTATTTCTTTAGCTAGAATAATAAAAAATGATAACAATAATAATGAATACATAATATACATATTTATATATATATACAATAATGCATCCCACTAACGCTCAGCATAGTACTTCTATCGAATTCTATTCTATTTGTTGCATTTTTATAGCCTATAAAAAATAAATAATTCATATAAAAAATATATATATATACCTTTGTTAGATATACTAACACCATATTTTGAGAAATTCTTCGTATTCAGATTAGTATTACAATTTTGGTTTGATATATTTCCATATTTGTGTTTCTTTGCTTTTTTATGTTTCTTATTTTTCTTTTCCGCCGATCCATCTTTCGCTGAATTTTCATTAAGTTTATTATCAGAAGCAGAAGTAATATTAGAAGAATTATATATATCTTTTGAATTATTAGTAGTAGTATTAGTTACATCAATAGCTTCTTTCCTTTCTTTTTGTTTAAAAGAGACATAATCTGATAAACTTAATATCTTTTTAAATTCAATTGGATTATCATTTTTATCGTCATTATTTATACCTATAATTCATATAAAAAAAATAAAAAAATAATTTCAATATAAAATTTACAATATAGAAAATATATATATATATATATATATATTCATACCTATTTGTTTAGATGATTCAAGAGGAGGAGCAGAAGAAAAACTGTGAAGAACTGGATATTCATCTATATATTTATAAGAAAAGTAATAAAAATTATTATCAAATATAAAAATTACCACAGTCTGATTGATCTATATCTATAAATTTAGAATGAACTATAGATATTATCTTATATATATATATTTAAATAATATACCTAAATAATCTTTATCACTATTTATTTTTTCTTTATTCCTTTCATTTGAATCAATACCGCTAGGAGTTTTATCTTCTTTATATCTATTATTATAACTTTTATCATGAATACCTATAAATGTATAAAGAAAAAAGAAATAATATATTCATTAGTATTAATATAATATAAATATAAATGTTTCATGATGATTATTTTTATTTGAATATACTAATAATTGTACATATTTTGATAAATAAAAATATAATAATAATATAGAAAAATTGTAATAATACTATTTAAGAAATAAAGAATAATTATTACAAAATAATTATCACATAAACATAAATATATAATAATAGTAGAAATAAATAAAAATGTATACGTTGAGATGAATTTAATATTTGAGAAGAAACCATATTCGTATTACTTTTTTGTATATCTAAAATGAATTGTTTTTACAAATATATATATATATATATATATATATATATATATATATATATACTATTCAATGATGAAATGTTATTGGTTTTAGGTGCTTCTACAATGCTGTTTTTATTTTTAATACCTATATATTACAGTAATAGATATATCAGTATTAGAATATAAAATAAATAATTAATATAAGATATAATAAAAAAAAATAATAAATGAATAATAATATAGTTATATATTGAGTTAAATATTTAATGTAATCATTTTTATATTAATAGATATTTGCTTATAATGTATCGAGAAATAATACTAATAAAGAAATAAATTATAATAATAGAATATTATGATAGGAACAATAGTAGATATAATGAAAATAAATAACAATAGAATACTTTAGTAACAATAATAGAAATAATAATATGAGAATTAATAAACATATATTCTATTGTACATACTACTGGGAGTATTTGAAGGTTTATTATTGCCAAGTAACTCCTTATTTTCCTGAATATTTTTATCACCTATACAAAAATAAGTATTATAAAAAATAAGTAATAATTATATACTAACTGTACTATTGGTACATTTCTTGTTATTTAATAAATCATTGTTATTTGATTTTGATTTAATACCTATGGAGAGTAATTAATTTATTAATAATAAATGTTATACCAATATCTTTTGAAGGCTTATTCAAATCCGAAATCTTTTTACTTACAGAATTATTTTTATTACCTAAATAATAATAAGAGTAGCGAGATTTGAAATTATACTTATATTATAATAGCGGATAATTAATGAAATAGTAAGAATTTCTAAAAGAAAGTAATCACAGTAAATTATATATACATTCTCGCACAGGTGAAAGATCAGGAAGTGATATAGGTTTATAATGTTTCACTATATATAAACATATAAATATATATAAATATATATATGATACTTTTTGATAATGGTAATGGAAGAATAAGTGACGATTCATCAATAGATTCTTTTGAAGAAGATAATAATTTATTTTGGTCTGCTTTTTTTTCTAAATATATATATATATATATACAGTATTCATTTAATATAATATTTAAAAAATTATGATTATATTATTATTATATATAGTTTAGATATATTTATGATTAATAATGGTAAATACTTTCTATTCCCACGTTTTCTACTTTATTTGTTGCTATAAATAATATATATATATATATATATATATATATATATATATATATATATATATATATATATATATATATATATATTACCATCTTTATTTGTAGCCATTAAATCATCTGTTGTCTTACTTATTTGTTCTAAGTAATAAGTATAAGAATAGTAATTATATATATAAAGTAATAACAAAGATAATAATAAAATAAAATATTGAAAATATATATATATATATAAATAAAATAAAAATAATATATAAAACATTGTTATTATCTTTATATGAATAATAATGTTAATTATAATTGACAATAATGAATGCAATATTAATAATTATTATGATATATATATACTCTCTATAACATGACTGTTTTCTTGAGTTGACGATTGACTTATAGATAGAATCATTGAATCCATTACTATATAATATAAAAAATAAAAATATTTAAAACATTCGTGTTGTTAAAAAAATTATAATAAAGAAATAAAATATATATACCTGATGCAATTGTTGCAATATTGCTATTGTTACGTTTAGCTTCACTCCCAGTTGGATTTTGAGCTGCATTGTCTTGAGACTCTAAATCTTCTGACTTCTTATTGTCCCTCTGTTTATCAATATTAACTGATTCTGCTGATTCTAAAGATACATTATATATTTAGAATAATGGAGTATAAGAATATACCTTCAGTTGTTGTTGAAACCTGAGATACATCTATTTCTTGCTGAGCTATATACATGTAAAGATAAAACATGAATATATTGATATATATAATAAAATATGTGACAGAATGGTAAGATATATAAGAAAAACATACAGCTTTGAGATCTGCGTTGTTGCATATCTTCTTTGTGTTGCTTTTTCTTTGAATACTCTTTGCCAAATGTCATGATAGCTTATTAATATATATGTTTTTCTTTGACAGAAGATATTATTTATAAGATAATAGTTCTTATATTCTTGTTAATAATAAATAATAGAGTGAAAAAATCTTTTTCCCCATGTTTTTGTTTTAGTAGATGACCTTCAAAAAACAAACTTTCAGCTGGAAGATCAGTTTTAAAATGTCTTTTCTTAAATAAATATTTAAAAAGAATATATCCATTTTATAAATCTAACACTGGTTTGATTCATGAAGTCAACAGAAGCAAATATAAAGGCATAGTAGTAGAAATTATGAACAAAATCCGCCAATTTGTTTGTATCATATCAAATAACTTTATAGCTTCAAATGGAAGCATGTAGTGTGTGTAAATCCTGATTGTGGTGAAGTCTAAATTTAGTTATAATTACTAAAACCGTATTTAGCCAGATTTTGAAAAGTATTGCTTTTTTAAAGTATATATATTTAGAATAGCATTATATTTACTCTTATTTTCTATTTGAATCGCTTTATCTATAGTAGATAAATAAAAACACGTAAATGAGTAAAGAATTGTCAGTATCATAAAATAAAAAGGACTTCCTACGTCATAGTAATCGTTTACAGCCATTGTAGTTTACTAAACTGAACAAACATGATGTTGACACATGTTATAGAATGCATTCTTATTTTTAAGACTGACTCAAACATGGTCATTGATATTAAATATGCTATAAAGTACTGCTGGTAATAGTTTGTTATTCACTTATGATTCTCATATATGGAATCACTTTTAATAAATAATAAATTGTAAAAATATATATATATTTGGGGTATCTATAATATTAGATAAGCAAAACCATTTATGTAATAAACGCTATAACTACAGCCTAGTAGTTTTAATCTTTATTAATCAAAAGTATACACATTTTGACACATAGGTAAAAAAACAACCACGTTTATTTCCAATAATGTTTTGACTAATAACAGTATTAAACACTCTAATAATTAATTTTACAAACAGTGAATTGAATCTCTTGTTTTAAGGCACGTAAACACACAATTCAAAACTGTTTTAACCTTAAAATTTGATATTTAGACGTAATATTTACACATTAGACTATATGTATCCTTCAAGACATATTTGACTACTTTTTAACAACTTTAGAGCCAACATGTCCAGTTTGTCATTCACTCCTCAACTCCACTTTTGACTATTTCTTTTAGAAATGCAATACACATATACTCTAGTTTTCAAATATATAAAAATTAATTGTCAAATATGAATTTGATTTGTCAACTTTCGGAAAATTTTTAGAAAAATGATTTTTCAATTTTCAGTTTTTTAACATGTTATACTATTGACTCTACTAAACTCATTTCTTAATTAATTTTAAATATTAAAACTTATATTATTAATATGTTTTATTCTCTATATTTATTTGTTAAAATTATTTAAAATAATTAAATATTGACTGAGAAATTAATGTTATAAAGTATACCCTTTTTTCAAAAATTAATTTTTTTATGTTTTGCATATATAATTTTTTATCTCAAAAGTTATTATATATTTAGATAAAATTTTTATAAATATTAAAACTATAGGTTATCTATTTTATAAATAAGTTTTATTTATTTTTTAAAAATTAATATTGATGGAGAAATTGTCAAAATAAATTATAGTATCAAAAACATTTTCTTTTTTTAAACGATTTATTTCACTAATTAAAGACTTATAAAAACATATTTATTTATTTAAAGCTTATTTATGACATTTACAACTCATAATGACTCATAACTAACTTTTTAGAACAAACATTGTCTGTATCAGTTCAACATGTTGTCTTAAAATTTTCAAATAAGTCACACAAAGTGTCCATATATGATTCTAAACACGAATTGAAACGTTTTAAGAGTTTATTGAGTTAACATTGTCTGGTGATCTGTTGTCAAAGTCTTTTAAAAACAAAATAAAATTGTAAAATATGTTTATTTTGGTATTTAGTGATTCAATATGAAGTCAAATGTCAAAAATATTTATTATTGATGAGAATATTGACAAAAAACAAATAAAAAAGTTTTGAGAAAAATTTCGAACCTTATTTTTTTATTGAGTTCAACTATTGTCTCCTGTAACATCATTTTTTAATTATTTAAAAAAGTGACAAAAACGCATCATGTTTTGGTTGTCTTATATCTAAATATGTTTTAACTTTATTATTTTATAAAATATTGACTGAGAAATCACAATCACAAAATATACCCTTTTTAGAAAATTTTCATTTTTATGTTTTTAATATAAACGTAGATATTTTAGTCAATATTGAATATTTAGATAAAATATTAAAAATGCATCATATTTATGTTATCTAGTTTCAAGATATGTTTTTACTTTTTTTATATTTTGAATATTGACAGAAATATCAAGATCACAAAATTGGGTATCAAAGAAGAAAAAATTTTAAAAGCTAATACTTCTTTATTAAAAAGTATATGACAAATATAAAACACATTTATGATGGATATAGAGTTAAATAAATATAAAACAGCTCAAATAAGTTTATATAAAAGGAATGTGTTGGATATCAGTTTGTCTTTTGTCGTTATTTAAAGGAATTATTGTTGTTTCAGAGTAGTTGAGGTCATATTCATTACATATGAAATGGTTTTAGAGTTTAAAGTTAGTAATGTGTGTATTGATATGTTGTCAAGTCATAAATATAAACGAATCTACCCGTCAAAACTATATATAAGACCAACCCGTCAATAAAAGTTAATTTTATAAAAATAAATATAAAGTATGTGAATAGATATAGGAAAAATAAGAAAACAATAAAAAATGAAAAACGAAAAATGTGTGTTTTCATAAAAATGAAAAATATTGGATAAAATAAAAATAATCCAATAATTTTGGTTAAAATTTTGTGCGAAAATGGTTTTTTGCGTTTTTTAGCCAGAAACTTAGAGTTTTCGAAAAATTTCTTTAACAGTCATTTTTAGAATTGTGTTCCGGATTTTTTGATGTTATTTTTATTTTATAAAAGTTAATAACAAAGTCAATAATACGAAAAATGTGTGAGACACCGTACTTTTGGGCTGCTAAATTAAGGATATTAATATGAATATCCAGAAGTACGAATATCTAATACAGGATTATTCTATATTATTAATGATTCAAATGAAATTTTATCAAAAAGAAAACGAGATTTTCCGAAATTTATATCTATATGTAATATTGAACCAGATAATTTGATTATTGCAGATATTCATGAATATAGGCAAACAAAAGTTGATGACTCATATGTTCCAGAAAATGTATATATATATATATATATATATATATATATATACTCTTTAATATAACAATTATTTACGTATATAGGAAAAGGAAGGAGAAGAAGGAAATAATAAAAGGGTTGTGACTTCTAATACAGTTATCACAAATACTGTATTTATGACTCGTAATAAAATTTCAATATAATTGCGATAGCCAATATATGAATAACAATAACCTTTACTTTTTTATATTATAAATACTAATAATTTTATTATATTATATATAATATCATTTTCTTTTATGTTTTCATATTATAAATCATTTAAATTTCATATATATATATATTTTTTTATGTTATACATGATTTTATCTTTTACATTCTTGTAATATGTATCTAATATCCATTTCTTTTATATTTTTATAATATATTTAACGTATTTTAACTAAAGTTATGTAATAATTTCATTTTGTATTTCAAATAATATCAATATTCTTTGTATTCATCAATATTAAATTAAATAATGAACTATTACTACATAAAACAATCAGATAAAATGAGATAATATATTTGAACTATTCTCATTAATGCTAGGTATACATATAAAGTGAATAAATAAAGTATTATTGTTGGAATAATGTATAAAGAATCAAGTTATATTGTAGTAATACAAGAGTTGTGGCAATAAATACATGCCAATTAAATATAATAGGACGTAATGATTTAAAATATAGTAATAAAATATGACAGAAAGAGAAGATTATTTAGAAGAATAAACGCAATATAAATTTCTTTCATTATGTGAAATAGCAATTTAAATGGGTAATGTTTATTACATTTATTTATCTATATTTAAATAATATTAAAAAAAAATAATCATATCAGTTACAATATTTTTAAGGTCTTATAAAAGTGGTTATATATAATCATCAGGAGTTTTGTTAGAATGAATAATTTAGGAGAAATGTATTCTATTATGAATAGTATGCAAATTCTTCAAATAACATTATTTGATAATAAATTAAATGAATATTACTATTAGATCTTTACCTCATCTACTGTTTAGCGCATAATTCATAATTTATAAAAAAAATAGCTATACATAAGATGAAGACTAGTTTGTAGAAATATGTCGATGTAGGAAGTATAGTTGGAAGAATAATTTATTCGATTTCGTTAATAGTTTCCTATAAGGATTAACGTTATTCTATTATCATTATTAAGATAGTTATTATTATAACTAAAAATTTTATGAACAAATAGATAGATAGATAGATAGATTTAATATCAATTTGATGCAAAATTATTACTTTAAATACAATACATTTAGGATCAAGGGAGTTATTATTGTCCATATAAATAACTATATTCACATTATTACGAAGTAGTTGTTCAATTATATGCATTTTAAATATAGTATTGATTATTGTATAGAATTAGTTCTAGTTATAAGTATTGACATAGAAGTGGTAGTAATAAGTAGGACATTAAGTTGACGTGACTATGATAATTCCTATTAAATTTGATGGAACATAGTTATAGTATGAATAACATTAGTATATAACGATAAAATAAAATAATAAGAATAAAAAAATGCAGATATCATTACTATATATATGAGAATAGGCAAAAAAATTCCCATTGGTCAGTTTTTGGAGAATGCATTTGATTGGCTACTATATACTCAAGTTTGTACCCACAACTCCTCTAAACTTACGGGAAGTTAACTTTTGGTTGAAACACAGTTCAATACGATATAAGCTGTAGTTGTGCACCATATATTTGGTTAAGCGATATTATTTATAATTAAAAAGTTATTAATAAAAGAACAGAAAACATGATTTTTGAGTCGTTTTTGATTGGCTCTTTGGGATGACCCCGATAAAAATTGTTGACCAGACAATTGGAAAATAAACATGGGGTAAACTTGATTTTTTCTCAATCCCACAATATACGTTATCCGTGTTTATTCTTTATATTTATCTACTTTTTAATACTTTTTCATATTGAACACGTGAGGCCTTAACGGTCAAATTTAGATTCTTATTTTGACATCATATTCTGATTCAGGAGGTCGAAAAACCTAGGTGTACCAATTTTCAGCTCCTGAGGACGATTTTTGAGTGATCGATATTTTCTTCGATCTTCTTATAATTGACTAATATTACAGTATTGTAATTGATAGGTCCTCAAACTACTATAGTTAAAACAAAGTCTTAAAATAATGAGTTTGAGTGTCACAATTTTGAAAAATGTGAATTAAGTGGTCTTAGAGGATAAGATTCAATATAATGACTTTTGTTTAGTAAACTAGAGATAATACTCTATACTATGTTAAAAGGAGAGTCAAAATTATGAAGGTCAAAGTGTATCACCAAATGACAAAATGTGTCTTAAAAAGTAAAAGGGTTTCTATATGTGTATGGAATCTTATATCAAGTCTATTTTATGAATAAGAGCTTTAAATAAATAGTTTAAGGTTGTCAAATTCAAAAGAATGTGTAAAACATAGTCTTAAACTGTGAATAAAAAATTTAGAGATATTAATTAGTGTACAGCTGTAGTAGCTCTACAACATATCAAAAGTACAAAGAAAATAATTTTTAGAGAGTGGATGTGTGAAGGGTTGTGACTATTATTTAAAATTTATTTTTACTTCAGTTTATATAAAATCGTGAATTTCGTGCACTGTAGAAAAATTGAGTCAAAAAATCAACTCTAAGGGTCTTAAATTTTGAAAAATGTAAAAATGAGTGACTTAGAGGACGAGATTCAAAATAAGAGTGTTTATTCATTAAACTAGAGTGTATGAGCTATATTATGTTAAAAAAAGGGACAAAAATATTTTGATCAAAGTGTATGACCAAATGGTAAAGTGTCTTTAAAAGTGTTATGGTGATGACAGTTGTTGTTAATGATCCAAGTCAAGTCTACTCTTAAAATATTAGCTTTAAATAGCAAGTTAAAGGTTGTCTATTTGTCAAAATGTTTTAAAGACTGTCCTAAAATAAGAGATTCAAGAAGTTGACTTTCATTTTATACATAACATGTCTATATAAATACTTTATCAAAAGAACTTTGGAAAATATTGTGGATTAGTGTTTTGCCAAATGGTAAAGTTGTATCAAGAGTTGATTGTTTCCATTCATTTTTGTTTAAATCAGTATTTTATGTCCACTCTATAAAAATTATCTTTTAATACTGAGTTTAAAGTTTTAAAGTCAACATGTGTGTTTGGTTTGTTTACTTTTAATTATTAAAATTGAGTTTAAATCAATAAAACAAGTTTAACACATGTATTTTGATTGATATAATCAGTTTTAAGATGACTTGGCTGTTTAAGTATAAATGGATTTGTTCTCATTGTGACTGTTATTGAGAAGAGGAAGTTTACAAAAAATATAAAAAGTTAGATATATATATATAAGGTCAAAATTGAAAAGTATAATTTAAAACAAATAAAAATAAGGTTAAAAAAAGAGAATATATATATATATATAATAATATGTAAATAAAATATTAATATAAAGAGAAAAATAGCACTTCATGTCAGGAATTGAACCTGAAAACAATCTATAATGATTGTTTCTCTCCTTCTAGAGCATAAAGGGAGTTTAAAAATTATAATAATAATTAAATATATATATATATATATAATAAGAAGGAATGATGGATGAGGAAGTAGGAAGAAAGAAGAAGGAAGGATGAAGGAAGAAGGAAGAAGTAGGAAGAAGGATGAAGGAAGAAGAAGGAAGGATGAAGAAGTAGGATGAAGAAAGAAGGATGAGGAAGTAGGAAGAAGAAGGAAGAAGAAGGAAGAAGGAAGAATGACGGATGAGGAAGTAGGAAGTAGGAATGAAGAATGAAGAATGAAGAATGAAGAATGAAGAATGAAGAATGAGGAAGTAGGAAGGAAGAATGAAGAATGAGGAAGAAGGTAGTAGGAAGGATAAGGAAGAAGTAAAATGAAGTAGAAAGAAGGAAGAAAGAAGAAAAAGGAACAAGAAGACTATTAAACCTATATACAATAGAAAAAATATAAAAAGATAGCATAAAATAAATAAATAAATAAATAAATAAATAAATAAAATAAATAAATAAATATAATAAATATAATAAATATAATAAATATAATAAATATAATAAATAAATAAAAAACATAAATAAATAAATAAATAAATAAATATAATAAATAAATAAATATAATAAATAAATAAATAAATATAATAAATAAATATATATAAATATAATAAATATAATAAATAAATAAATAAATATAATAAATAAATATATATAAATATAATAAATAAATAAATAAATAAATAAATAAATAAATAAAAAACATAAATAATAAATAATAAAAATGAAAACAATAAATAAAATATAAATATATACCTAATAGATTAATCTGAAACCACAGACTAAAGAAGAACGACATGAAAAAGCGAAGACCACAACACATCAACAACATTTTCTTTCCTATAGAATAAAAATAATTAAAAACTATTGAATAAATGATATATAAAGACAAAATAAACAAAATAAATAATAAAAATAATAATAACAAAAAGCAATTAGTAAAACAAAAACAGATGTTAAGAAATAAATAATATATTTATATACCTTACACTAGAAAAACCATATAGCACAACCAGGACCACTTCAAGAAGCTTCTATCACCACAACCAAGACAAATACAAAAGAATCCTATAGAAAAGTGTATTATTATAAATAAATAAATTAATATATACAAATAAATATAAAAATAATAACTAAATAACATCAAATTAATTAATAAAACATACCCAGACAATCAATACAAACAAATATTTAAAAAATGTAAAAAACTATAGTTTTTGGGTACCCAAAATGTTTTTAACAAAAAATGACCCAATTATCAGCTTAGCATAAGATAATAATGAAAATTCGAGGTTATTTATGATTCCTATTAATTTTTAAATATGCATATTTTAAATATTAACCCTATTTTTCAAAAGTTCAATAGTGAATATGTTTTTGTTTTCTACATAAAAATACTTATTTTTATTAAATTATTAAATAAGATGCCTAGAAAAGGCAGAATGTCATCAAGGCGGAGGTCCTTGAACAAAAAAAACTACCTTTCTCAGAGAAGGTCAAGTATGTATTGTATTTATTTTTTTTTATTATTCATATATAGGTTCTTCTACTCAACAGGATACAAGTATGGATGTCATTGATGGTGATGGTGCTTATCAATATGGTCTTGAAGGTATATATTTATACATTTCTTTTTGTTTTATTATTTTATATTATCTTAGGCTCTTCTATGTCCTTGGTGTCCTATTCTGATGATGGTGTGAGGTTATCGTGTGGTCCTGAAGGTATGTTGGCATTCATTTGGTTTTATTTTTATATTTTTATTTATCTATAGGTTCTTCTGTTGTTGTGGATTCTGTTACTGGAGCTGTTGATGGTGATGTTAACTCTACTCATGGTCTTCAAGGTATGATGCTAATCATTTATTTTTATTTTTTTATTTATATTTATCTATAGGTTCTTCTGTTGTTGTGGATGCTGTTGTTGCTGATGTTGATGCAAGATGTGTTAGTGGTCTTGAAGGTACGTTGCTATTCTTTTAATTTTTATTTAATTTCCTGTCAATATTTATCTATAGGTTGTTCTAATGCAATGATGGGTGCTAATGGTAATAATAATAAAGGTATATATCATCTATTTTCTTTTATTTAACTTATTTTATGTATAGGTTCTTCTACTAATGGTACTGTGTCTGATTGTGATCATCCTTATGAGGTTGAAGGTAAATAGATATATCATATATATATATATTTTATTATTCTTTTAATTCTTTCTTATTTGTTTTTATATAGGTCCTTCAACTCAGTTAGTACATGGTCATTCTTCTATTTCTTCTTCAGAAGGTATATATATATATATATATATATTGTTTTACTTATTATATATTTCTATATAGGTGTGTCTTTTAATTTGGGATCCTGTCACTCTAATGTTGGTCTTGATATGATTACTACTAATATATATAAAGGTATATATATATAATTTTTTTTTATTTATTTATTTATACTTATACTATTGTATATATATAGGTGATGGTGTTAATAATTCTTCAGTCATTGATGCTGTCAACAATTCTTCAATTATTCAAGGTATATATATACTTATATTATATTCTATACTTATATAGGTTCAAATAAAGTTGTGGGTAAGTATTATTTATTATTTTAGTTTCTTTTTCTTTTGTTTTATTATTTTATTTTCACAGATAATAGCTTTCTGTTATCTGCTTTCTTTTTATTATCTATTTATATATTAATTTACTAAGCTTAGCTTTAGCTACTTAGTATTTAAATATTTAATAGAATCCTTTCTTTTTTCATTTTTGTTTTGTTATTTTTTTTTATTTTAATTTTACTTTAATCGTGTCGATTAACGGGAAGGTGTCGGATATTAAGATAATTTTTGAATTACTTAATATTAAATAGTGTTGAGTATTTTAATATTTGTATTTAATTTAATTAATACAACTATTGATTACCTATATGACTCATACTATTGCTGACTATTGTTCGCTTCTAACTCTATATAGTCTAACCGATGTAATACTATCAATGATGAGATATCTAAGTGTTAAGATTCTTCACTTACTCACATTGTATATGATATTAACTGGTAGTTAGCTATATGTTTATAGAATGTTGTAACAAAGCACAATAGCTATAGATGTCCTCTATGAGGTTGAATCATATAGATTGTTTAATAAATTATACAATATTAATTACCTATACTTATTTAATATTAGTTTTCATTAATTATAATATTATCTTTCATTACATTATAGTATTGAAGATAATTGTTAATTAATAAAGTTTTTACTTTATATTAATAAATATATCATACTATATGTATGTATTATTATATTAATAAAGGTTATATACTTTATATTAATAAATATATCATAGTATAACTATGTATTATTATATTAATAAAGGTTATATACTTTATATTAATAAATATATCATAGTATAACTATGTATTATATTATATTAATAAGAGTTATATACTTTATATTAATAAATATATATCATAGTACAACTATGTATTATTATATTAATAAAGGTTATACTTTATATTAATAAATATATATCATACTATACTTATGACTTATTATATTAATAAGAATTATATACTTTATATTAATTAATATATATCATACTATACTTATGTATTATATTATATTGATAAAGGTTATACTTTATATTAATTAATATATATCATATTATATTCTATGTATTATTATATTAATAAAGGTTATATTTTATATTAATTAATATATATCATACTATACTATATGTATGTATTATTATATTAATAAAGGTTATACTTTATATTAATTAATATATCATACTATACTTATGTATCATATTATATTGATGAAGGTTATACTTTATATTAATTAATATATATCATACTATACTTATGACTTATATTATATTAATAAATGTTATACTTTATATTAATATATATATTATCATACTATATCTATGTATTATATTATATTAATAAAGGTTATACTTTATATTAATTAATAATTACTTCAACAACTATAACAATGAAAGTTAATTTATATACTACACAACTAAACTTTATTCTAAACTTAAACATAATATAATTAATATCTAACTATTAATATATATAGGTTCCAATAAGGATAAAATAAATAATAATGATTTATCTAAATCATTTGGTTTTAATTTAAAACCTTTAGCTTTGTTTTCGACTTTTAATATACAAAATAATATTCCTTTACAAAACATTCAAAACAATATTTCAAATAACAATATTGATATTGATATAGATAATAGTTATTCACAAATAAATAATAATAATTCTATGTTAAATAATGGTTCAAACTTATTCAATCAAATGAATCCAATAAATCAATCAATCAATAACATATCTATTGTTCAAAGTCCAATAAATAATAATAATTCATCTATTCCTATATCAACTACTATTATACAACCTACAGAAAATAATATTTCAGTTTCTAATAATAATAATGATTCTATTAATACTTCTTCACACTCTTTACCTGTTGTTAGTACTATTCCAACTGATGTAAATATATCTAACAATAATAATTCTGTAATCATTAATGATAATACGAATCATTCTATAAATAACACTAATACTAATAATAATGAAACAATAATACAAAGAAATAATAGATCTATTAATTCCATCATGAATAGTTATTTAACTATTCCTGATTTAAGTCCTATTCTTCCTCCTTTAAGTTTGATAACAAATATTCCTCATATTAATTTAAATAATGATAATGAATCAGAAATTATAACAACAACACCTAATAGTAGTAGTAGTAGTAGTAGTAGTAGTAGTAGTAGTAGTAGTAGTAGTAGTAGTAGTAGTAGTAGTAGTAGTAGTAGTAGTAGTAGTAGTAATTTTTCTGATAATGATTCTGATTCTGATTATATTGATCCTTTTCCTGATATCAATAGTAATACTCAAAACAATGATGAAATACCAGTTGTAAGAACTATTAGAAGACCTATAGCAGATAATAGTATGTTTTTTTATTATTTAAATATATTTATTTAATACTTCTTTATAGTTGAAGAAGACATAACTATTCATCCTATTATTAATAGAGGAAGAAGAAGAGCTTTAGATATTTGTATGCTATTTATATTTTATAATCCTTTATAAATAATTAAATAATAAAATTATTTTTATAGATAATCAACAAAGATTATTATATCCTGGATTACATAATTGTATTGCTTCTATTCAAAGAAGTATTTATATATATTTAATATTGATTTTATATTATTTTATATAGATTCTCATGGTGATTTTGTATTAAATGAAGCATTGAATACTTATAAAGCTAATTATTTAGGTGATTTTAATGTTCATTGTGAATATTGTCATGCTAAACATTTTGAATTAGAGAAAGGAATGAATGATAAGTTTTATACTTGCTGTGGTAGTGGTAAAGTAGTTCTTCCTGAACTTCCTGATCTTCCTAATACTATTCGTTCTTTATTACAAAGAGATAATCCAGATTCAAGAGAATTTATTAATAATATAATTCGATATAATAATTCTGTTGCTTTAGCTTCTTTAGCTGGAAATAATACTTCTGATGATGATTTAAGAAATTCTTCTGGACCTTTACTATTTAAATGTGGAGGTAATATATATCATACTTTTAAGAGTGCTTTAGATTTTGATGTGAATGATCCTACAAGACATCCTGTATTCAATCAATATTATATGATAGATGGAGATGAAGCTACTCATATGAGAAGTATGAATCGATATTTTTGTGATTTAAAACCAAATATTTTACAAATATTAGATAGTACAATAAGAGAATATCATCCATTAGCTCAAATATATAATTCACTTCGAGAAAGAGTAGATGAAGTAATAGAAGAGAATAGTCAAATGAATAGAAGTAATATTAATTTATTAATAGAATTTAAGAAACAAAGAAGAGAAGTACCTGATATAAGAAGATATAATACTCCTCAAGTAGATGAAGTAGCAGTAATATATCAATATAGAGAAGGAGGAGTAATGCCAGAAAGAAGTTATTGTTGTTTTCCTAGAAGTGGTATGGAAATAGTAGCTACTAATAGTAATAATGAACAGAATCGTTATACTTCAGGTCAATATATAGTAATGAAGAATACTAATTCATATATAGATTGTATGGTTTATCCAGTTATGTTTCCAACTGGAAGACAAGGTTGGTATCCAGATTTATTATCATTGAATCGTTCTAATCAAATAACTATTACGATGTTAGAATATTATAATTATATGCTTCAAATGAAAGATCCACCTTATGATAATTATTTATTAAAATATAAGAAATTAACTTTACAATATATTACTGATAATTATATCCGTGTTGAACAAAATAGAATTAATTATATACGAAATAATCAAAATAAATTAAGAGCATCTACTTATCAGAATATAAATAATATGTTAGAAGAGAGAGGAGACCAAATAAATGAGAATGATAGAAATATAGATAGAATAGGTAAAGCTATTATATTACCTTCTTCTTTTGTTGGTAGTCCAAGAAATTTACAACAGAAATATATGGATGCTATGAGTGTAGTTCGAGAATATGGTAAACCTGATTTATTTATTACATTTACTTGCAATCCAGATTGGTTAGAAATAAAGAATAATATTCCAGAAGGTTATACTGTTAATGAATTTCCAGATTTAGTTTCAAGAGTGTTTCATTTAAAGTTGAAACAATTGCTTTCTGATATAAAGGATAAGAATATATTTGGTACGGTAGAAGCTTTATTATATTCAGTAGAATTCCAAAAGAGAGGTTTACCACATTCTCATATATTAATTATTTTAGATACGAATTCTAAATATAGAACAGAAGATGAAGTAGATAGTATAATAAGTGCAGAGATTCCTGATAAAGAATCAACTCCTCTTCTTTATGAATTAGTTAAGAAACATATGATTCATGGTCCATGTGGTCCTGATTATGATACGAATTGTGTTTGTATTGATAGATCAACAGGTAAATGTAGTAAGAGATTTCCAAAAGAATATATAGAGCAAACTAATTGTCATTTAAATTCTTATCCTTTATATCAAAGAAGAAATATTCCTGATAGAACTATTACTCTTATTCGTAGTCATAATACTTATACTATTGATAATCGTTGGGTAGTTCCTTATAATCCTTATTTATTATTGAAATATCAAGCTCATATTAATGTAGAAGTATGTTGTAATATTCAAAGTACTAAATATATATATAAATATGCATTAAAAGGAAATGATTCTGTGATAGCTCAATTACGAAGAGTGAATGATAATGGAATAGTAGATGAAACTCAAGCTTATTTAGATTGTCGATATGTTTCTCCTCCTGAAGCTTCTTATCGTTTGAATTGTTTTGAAATTACTTATAATTCTGTTTCTATTAATAGATTACCTATTCATTTACCTGATGATCCATATATATTATTTCGAGAAGGACACGAAGAAGAAGCATTAAGAAATAGTTTAGAGAAAGGTACTAAATTAACAAAATACTTTGATTTAGAGAAAGAAGTTCAGAATCAAAGAAAGATATATACTTATTATTATATAGAGAAGAAGCATGGTATTCGTAATATGAATAATGTAGAAGAAGAAAGAGAATTGATTCAAGTTCGTTTAGAAGAGATAAATAGAATAAATAGTTATGAAGTAGATGATGATAATATATCAGAAGAATTATTGAAAATATTAGATGAGAAATATCCTATTTATGCTTATCATGAAATACCAAAATATTATGTATGGAAATCAAATACAAATACTTGGAATAGACGTCAGAGAGATATAAAAGCTTTAGGAAGAATGTATTATGTGAATCCAAAAGATAAGGAACGATATGCTTTGAGATTATTATTATTGAATACGAAAGGAGCTGATAGCTTTGATTCTTTGAAGATAGTAAAAGGATTGAATAGTAATGAACCTTATAGAACCTTTAGTGAAGCAGCTATAGCAAGAGGATTATTGAATAATGAGAGAGAAGTATTTGATTCATTTTCAGAAGCTATTGTTTTTGCTACTCCATGTCAATTGAGACAATTATTTATTACTTATATTTCAGAATCATTATTAACAAATGTGAAAGAGTTTTGGATTCGATTTAAATCATTTCTTAGTGAGGATTATAAACATTCAATGCATAATAATGAAATAGATTATATAAATACTCCTTTAGCTCAAGATTTAGATTCATCAAGTGTTATAGAAGATGATACTAATAGTGTTCTTCAAGATTATGAAATACGTACTTTACAAGATATAAAAGAGATGATGATAAGTATAGGAGTGAATTATAATGATTTAGGATTACCTCAAGTAGAAGAACAACATCATTATAATGATTATAATTATAATCCTACATTAGAATTACAAGAAGCTAATAGAGTAATAGAATTATTAAATGAAGAACAAAGAAATGCATTTGATAGAGTAATTCATTCAATAGAAAGTAGTAGAATAGAAGATAAGTTATGTTTCTTTATAGATGGTCCAGGTGGAAGTGGAAAGACTTTCTTATATAATAGTTTATTAAGTTATTTACGTGGACATAATAAGAATGTATTACCTGTAGCTTCAACAGGAATTGCTTCTACTTTATTACCAGGTGGTAGAACAGCTCATAAACAATTTGGTATTCCTTTGAATGTTGATCCTGATTCTACTTCAAATATAGATTTAGCTAGAGATAGAAGAAAAGTAGAAGAAATAAGAATAGCTGATTTAATAATATGGGATGAAGCTCCTATGATGAAAGGTGATTGTTTTATGGTAGTACATAGATTATTATGTGATATAATGAATACAGAATTAGATATTCCTTTTGGTGGTAAAACAGTAGTATTAGGAGGAGATTTCAGACAATGTTTACCAGTTATAAGAAAAGGAACTCAAGCTCAGATTGTTAGTTCTTCTATAAAGTTTTGTTCGTTATGGAATTCTATAAAGAATAATGTTATTCATTTATCGAGAAATATGAGAGCTTTAGAAGGAGCAGATGATTTTAGACAATGGTTATTACAAGTAGGAGATGGTGTTCTTTCTAATAATTATACTATTAGTCATCATTTAGATATAGATTATATTCCTATTCCTCCTCAATGTATTGTGAATGATGATTTATGTGTTACTGTATTTGGACATCGAATCAATACTTCTCTTGATTCTGATATCAAACGATTAGCTTCTTCTGTTATATTAGCTTCTACTAATGATTGTGTTGGTACTTTAAATGATTTCATTGTTGATAATCTTCTTTCTGGAACTACTACTCCTTATATCTCTTCTGATTCTATTCTTGATTCTGAAACAGATGATCCAGAATCAAATTATCCTATCGAGTTTATCAATTCTCAAACACCTTCTGGAATGCCTCCTCATATATTAAATTTAAAAATAGGTTGTATCATTATGCTTTTAAGAAATCTTAATCCTTCTAAAGGATTATGTAATGGTACTAGACTTATAGTTACTCGATTAGGATCAAATAATATTACTGCTACTATTTTAAATCCTCCTCCTTCTCTTACTATTGATGAACGTACTGTTATTATTCCAAGAATCATCTGTAATTCAAATCCTGAAGATCTTCCTATTATTATATCCAGAAGACAATTTCCTATTCGTTTAGCGTTCGCAATGACTATTAACAAATCTCAAGGACAAACATTTGAAAGAGTTGGTGTTTATTTAGATCGTCCTGTCTTCTCTCATGGTCAACTCTATGTTGCTTTCAGTCGTGCTCGATCTTTCAACTCTCTTTTTATTAAGGTAGTTGATAGTGTCTCTCAAGGTAAGATGATTAGTAGTAGTAATGAAATATTTACTAAGAACGTGGTCTTCAGGTCTACTCTAAACAATTAAATGTTTTATTTTTTCTTTTTTCTTCTTTTGTTATATTTGTTTGTTTTTGTTTTATGTTTGTTAATTATTTTTTCTTTTTAATCTATTACTTCTTCACTTTTTATTTGTTTTTAAAATGTTTATAATAAACAAGGTTGTTTTGTTCAATAAAGTTAAAGAAATAATTTTAAAACCCAACTGCACAACGCAGCCGCGGCGCGTCGCCGTTAGGCGGTGCGCCAGCGGCGTTACCCTAGTAGAAGTAAATACAATATTAGATATAATAAATAAGTATAAATGGTTCTAAATTAATCATCGATTCATAATAAAAATGACACAGCATATATATAATGATACAAAAAAATATATAAATCATAACACTATAATTAGTAGTACCATAAGAATAATAGTTTCTAGGAATAATACGAATATAAAACATTATCAATTGAAGGATAAGATTAATAGAGGATTGATAATTGTTATAGATAATTCTTGAATATTAAATATACTGAAATATAAGTATCATTATTCATAGTATGTATGGACATAGTATACATATAATAGAAATCTTTATTCAATTCATTATATCATTTGAAATATTAAATATTTATTTTATACTATTAATGAATTTCTATACTAATAATAGTTTACAAACAAAATGAATGATCTTCAATAATGCAGACATCATCAATAATTGCATTATAGCAGATATTCAATTGGAATAGTTGAGTGCTCAAATTAGAAATAAGTATTAGTAACAACTAATTACTAATAGATAGTTTGAGATAACACTAATAATTGTTAAAAGATCAATAAAGTGGTTAATACAAAATGAGAAAGGTAATATGAAGATAACATATTGTTCAAAAAAATATAGAGAATAGTCTCATTTGTATATCTAATAAAGTATTAATTACTTTATAGGAATCCATATAATGATATAATAATAACCCATTATAAATAAAGCATAAATATGCATTTAAATATGTTGAATACTTATTACGACCAGTAAAGTAATTTGTATATCAAATATAACTAATGGCATAAATTATTATAACATAAATATTAATAATTTTATATTGTAATGCTACATAATATGTAGTAATATTAAAATAATACTTTATATAACAATATAAAAACAAATGTAGTAGTACAAATAAAATATCATGTACTATATGAATTGCTTATAATGCAATACATAATAGGAACTTAGTGTATGCTTCATAACGATTAAAATCGTATCATATATTATTTATATATATGTCCCATGATATTTCTTTTTATATTTTCTGATATATTAAGTTAAAGTTCTAGAAAAATTTATATTAAAAATTATTATATAACATGTAATAGCAAGATTTATAATGCTAATAATAATAAGAATCTGCATAATTATTTCATTAAAAAATGAAGAGAAACCATTAAATAATCTGGAATTTTAAATTAGATTAGTATGCTTTCATTATTAATTATATTAAATAATATTTGCTCTCCTTCAATAAGAGATAATAAACTATGATAGTATTATATTCGTGTTTTATAAAACTCGTTATCTTTGCATATCTTATTTTATAATAACTCTTCAATGGAAATAATATTATATTAAATAATGATTGCAATAATTACTTTATACTTCATATTCTCATATATTATTAATATCCTTAATTTAGTTCTGCAAAAGTACGGTGTCTCACACAATTTCACCTTTATTGACTTTATTATTAACTTTTATAAAATAAAAATAACATCAAAAAATCCGGAACACAATTCTAAAAATGACTGTTAAAGAAATTTTTCGAAAACTCTAAGTTTCTGGCTAAAAAATGCAAAAAACCATTTTCGCACAAAATTTTAACCAAAATTATTGGATTATTTTTATTTTATCCAATATTCTTCATTTTTATAAAAACACTTATTTTTCCATTTTCATTTTTTATTGTTTTCTTATTTTTCCTATATCACTTCACATACTCTATATTTATTTTTATAAAATTAACTTTTATTGACGGGTTGGTCTAATAAATAGTTTTGACGGGTAGATTTGTTTATATTTACAACTTGACAACATATCAATACACACATTACTAACTTTAAACTCTAAAATGATTACAATCGTAATGTAAATGACTTTAACTACTCTGAAATAGCAATAATTCCTTTAAATAACGACAAAAGACAAACTGATATCCAACACATTCCTTCTTAATAAACTTATTTGAGCTTTAATGTATTTATTTAACTCTATATCCGTCATAAATATGTTTTATATTTTAATAATATGTTTTAAAAGAGAAATATTTGTTTATAAAAATTTTTCATCTTTGATACCCAATTTTGTTATCATCAGATCTCAGTCAATATTCAATATATAATAAAAATAAAAGCATATTTGTAAACAAGACAACCTAAATGTCATCCGTTTTTTATATTTTTGTTTAATATCCAATATTGACCGAGATATGTTAATTTATATTAAAAACATAAAAATGAAATTTTTCTAAAAATGGTATATTTTGTTATCATCAGTTCTCAGTCAATATTTTATAAAATAAAAAGGTTAAAGCTTATTTAGATATAGGACGACCTAAATGTCATCCGTTTTTGCCATTTTTTTAAAATATTAAAAAATGAAGTCACAGGAGACAATAGTTAAACTCAATAAAGAAAAGACTTTTGAAATTTTTCTCAAAAATTTTTCATTTGTTTTTTGTTTATATTTTCATCATTAACAAGCATATTTGACATTTGACACTATATTCAAAAACTACATATCAAAATAAACATATTTTACAATTTTATTTTGTTTTTAAAAGACTTTGACAACAGATCACCAGACAATGTTAACTCAATAAACTCTTAAAACGTTTCAATTCGTGTTTAGAATCACTCATAGACACTTTGTGTGACTTATTTACAAAAGTTAAGACAACATGTTGAACTGATACTGACAATGTTTGTTTTAAAAAGTCAGTTGTCAGTCTTTATGATTTGGAAATGTCATAAATAAGCTTTAAATAAGAAAATTAGTTTTTAAAAATCTTTAATTAGTGAAATAAGTCGTTTAAAAAAAAGAAAACATTTTTGATACTATAGTTTGTTTTGACAATTTCTCCATCAATATTAATTTTTAAAAAATAAATAAAACATATTTATAAACTAGATAACATATAGTTTATATATTTATAAAAATATTATCAAAATATAGAATAACTTTTGAGATAAAAAATTATATATGCAAAACATAAAAAAATTAATTTTTGAAAAAATGGTATACTTTATAACATTAATTTCTCAGTCAATATTTAATTATTTTATATAATTATAACAAATAAATATAGAGAATAAAACATATTAATAATATAAATTTTAATATTTAAAATTAATTAAGAAATGAGTTTAGTAGAGTCAATAGTATAACATGTTAAAAAACTGAAAATTGAAAAATCTTTTTTCTAAAAATTTTCTGAAAGTTGACAAATCAAATTCATATTTGACAATTAATTTTTACATATTTGATAACTACACGTTATATGTATTGCATTTCTAAAAAAATAGTCAAAAAAAAGTTTGAAGAGTGAATGAGCAAGTGGACATGTTGACTTATAATTTTAAAAAGCACTGTTATTCATGTCATAAATATCATATTTAATACATATCACTAATATTAACTTTTTATGGTATGTTTATGTCGTAAAAAAGTAGTAATTTGTTTGTTTGTAGGTCTTATGTCAAGAGATTCAAGACAATTTTTGTAGAAATGAATATAAAAGTATTAATTGAGTCTTAGTGCGACTACAATTGTTGAAATAAACGTGATAAAAAAATAGACAAATTTTGAAATTGACCATATCTTTATAAATATATTCCAATCACGTAAAAGTCATTGTATATATGATATAAAAACGTTTTTTTTACATATATAAATTTACTTGGGATCATAAACACTTATCATTCTTATTGATTGTCAATAATTTTTCAATTGTTTATAACATGATTAATAAAAATTCGTTTGAAATTGTTAGTGTAGCTGTTTTGTTACAACATTACTATATAGAAATACACAAATTGAAAAAACAAATCGTTAAGATGTCTTTATTACTTAAAAAAGTTATTAATTACTGTTAAATATTTCTTTTTATATTGTATTATTTGAATATCTTTATATAAGTTTATGTTCGTAAAGTAGAAGATTAATGAATTCTGACTTTTTATATTAAAAATTTTTATTCATGTTTTCTTGATTCTAATAGAATACTCATTTTAATGTTTATATTCAAATAAATAAAAAAGAATAACACTCTTTTATCTGCCCATTCAGTTTGATCTTGAAAAATATACTACTTTTAAGACCTAGAAATATTTATTCGAAATTATGACATTAGTGAGAAGTTCATTTCATAAATTATTGTATAAAATAATATACATATAATTACCGAATTAAGAGAAAATCTTCAATATGAATAATATATAAATATCTAGATTCTGTAAAACAATATTTTGTAATCTATATCAGGGTTTGAACCTGATAGTAATTCATAATAAAATTACTGCTCCCATACTGAGCATAGATACAGCCAAATGATATATTTATAAAAAGTAATATAGATAAAGAAATAAATACTAAATAATAAATATATAGAAAAAACAGCATCAAATAAAATTAGAAAACAGTACAACCATATACTAATAAATACTCAATAACAACATCTTTAATGAGTAGTATAAATAGAAGATCTAAATAAATTAATTGATAGCCATTTAAAATCAAAACAATAATAAATGAGATGATAAAACTAATAAAGAATAAATTAATAATTAATACAGAAATAATACAATCAATAATTATAAAAAATTTCAACGATAGACAAAAATAGCTACTAAATCAAAAAAATATTATGATTAAGAAGAAACAATCATAAATAAAAAAATACAAAAAAATCAAACGTGATAAAGTAAAAGACTAATAAATAAAGACTAAATAATCAAATCTAAAGAATAAAAATAACAAAAATAAATAAATAGCAATTAGTAAAACTGACAAAACATCTACATCTAACCACTGAAGAAGAAGAAAATCAAAATAAGGAAAACGTTCATGAAGTCTAAATCACAGCTTGAGTTTCATACATCATTTTGGATACAGAATTAACACAACATCAATAACAAATAATTATGAACATCTGGACAAACTCTGAATTAATTTTTTAAGCAGTAGAACAATACTAACTCATTCTACTACAGAAGTTACTAATATTTATCAATAATTTTGACATACTATTCTAGGATAGCAATAGCAATTAGTTGATAACCATCATAGATTCATAGACATCATTGTTAACGTTAAGAAAATCAACAGTGACAATAGATAACTTAAAAAATTAATATTGAAAAAAAACAAGTTTTAAATTTTTTAAGAAAGTCAGTTTAAATAATTGTGAATAATTTAAATTATTGTTTGAAGTTTTGTTTTTCCCCGTTTATCAATAATAATTGTATATGAAAATAAGAAAAGATCACTCATATTTATTTATGTATGAATAGTTATAATAAAGCATATCAAAAGAAGATTCAACAAAAAAAGAAAATGCAGAAGAGACGTTTTCAAAGTTGGTTTTCTTATATTATCTTTTTAACTCATTCATTCTATAAATATACTATTTTCTGTTTAACTATAGACCAGGACATAAGTAGTCAAAGTAGTCTTATAGATGAAGGTATTTTTTTGTATACAATGAAATCTTTCTATACATATTTAAAAATTCTGATCATGATTCCTATTTAGATTCTCGCAATACTAATGACGGGTCTCCAGTAGTTATTAACAGTTGTGAAAGTAAATAATAAATATGAAAACCATTATTTTTTTTAGAAAGTAAACAAAATGTTTCCATTTCAGAAATTAATTTTTCTCAGAAGTCTCTTTGTAACACAGACAAAGGTATATATAGCTTTTCACTATCGCAATTAACTATTTTTTATATATTAAACTTTTTCAATATTAAATATAAATAATATTTTATGTTTTTATTACCATTGTTATTATTATAGTTATTCATATTTTTATAGATGATTCTATATCTAAAGAATCAATAAATATTCAAACAATAACTGTTGACAAGACTTCTGAGAGTATTCATTTATCATTGTAGTATCCTTATAACATATTATAATAGGTATAAATCACGTTGAATCAATACCAGTTCCAGGAAACATTCCTCCTTTAGAAAAAGGTATTTATTTAAATAAAAGAATTTTTCTTAATAGAATATATAAAATATTTCATATAATATATTATTATTATATTATGTCAATATTATATAAACATAATTTCTTTCTATATAGAAAATTCTTCATGTTTTAAAGTAATCAATAATAATAACAATGAAAGTATTAAAATATTTTTGAATCTATATAATGTAAAATTATTTTATATAGAAAGTATTGAGTTACCCAAGAACAACAAAAATGATAAAAGTACTTTATTATTTGAAAAAGAAACTATATATAAATATATAGAAGATGTTAATAACCTTTCTTCCCCTAATAGAATCAGTGATAGTATGTTATATATATTCGTTATTATTATTCACTTTCTAGAAGATACTCTATCTAAAATTACGAATAATTCATCTAAAGGTATATACTATCTATTATAAAATGGTTCTTTATATATTATATATATATATATATATATATATATATATATATATATATATATATATATATATAGATGATAGTACTAATTCTATTCCAGTGTATACAAATACTGAGAGTAGATATATATATATATATATTATATTATATTATATATATTATATATAGATGATTCTTTATGCGAGAATAAAAAGGATAATAAGGGTATATTATAATCTATTATTGATTTATATTATTTATATATAGTTATAGAAAATTCTTTTAATTCTAAAATTTTAGATAACAATACTAAAGGTATTTTAATTTTCAAAATATATATTTAATATATTTAGAAACAAAAATAACTATTGTAACTTCTATATATATATATATATATATATATAAATGCTTTTATAATTTAATTTTTGTTTTATAATAGATAATACAAACCTCAGTATCAATTCTATTCAAGTATTAAGTCACAGAAGTCAAGGTATTGAAATATATATATATTATATATATATGTTTTGAATATTTTTCATATATCTATTTTTATAATAGAAACAGAACCAAAAAGAACAGATAATGAAATTATTGATGTTGATTGCGAAACTATTCATTCTAAAGGTATAATAAATATATAACTTATATCTTTCTATATCATATTAATTAAAAATATTTGATATAAATTTTTTAATATATAGAAGCCGAAGTTAAACTACTGGATAAAATTAATCTATCAAGTTGTATTTCTAATAATAAAAGTATTTTTATATATTATAATATATTATCACTTTTCTTAGATACTTTTATTGATGAACACTTACATAATGGTATAAATAAATTATAGACTTTATTCCACTACTACATATATATATAAATCTGTTTATATATAATTAATTTTTAACCATAAATACTGATATTATTATTATATTAAAATAAAATAATAAATATTGAATTATAAATATATATATATATATATATATATATATATATATACATTATCTTCTATTCAGTAACTACTATTAATCAATAATTCTTATATATTTAGATTGTAAACTAAAGCCATTAAAAAATAAATCAGATACATTCACCATATTATCTGCTTCACCTTCTTTAAGTATTTTATTTTTAATTTGATTATATTTTCTTTAATTGTTTTTTATAGCCCCTACACGTTTATATTCAAAATGTGATGATAAAGGTATTTAGATTCTCATCTTTCTATTCTATTCTATGATTTATATTGCCTATATTTCTTTTTGTTTTGTTTATCTTTTATAGAATTTCATGAACATGAAAAGAGTTGTACACATGCTAATAACAATAGTGGACACTCAAATTGTAACTATATTATTTATTGTATTATTATTATATAATTTGTCTCCAATAATTTTTATATTATATGTATTATTATACTTATGCTTATCATTTGTATATAATTTTTAGATAATAGTCAATCTCCAGTTACATATGCGAATAAGAATAGAAATAATAATAATTTTCTGAGTATTTACTTATCTTATACTAATATAAAAAAGATATTATTTTTCTTTTTATTAATTATTTTATATTTCTCTATCGTGTTTAATTTCTATAAATTAAAATTATACTACCCATTATATCATTATATAGAAAAACAAGTATTTGATCATAATAAGAAATACAAGCGTTTCACGACTGGCTACGCCAGCCTACGCTTGAATCTAGATAAGAATAAAAAAATAGTTTTATAAAAAAATATCTTTTCATTATTTTAAATTAATCATTACTATATATATGAGAATAGGCAAAAAAATTCCCATTGGTCAGTTTTTGGAAAATTCATTTGATTGGCTACTATATACTAGAGTTTGTACCCACAACTCCTCTAAACTTACGGGGAGTTAACTTTTCGTTGAAACACAGTTCAATAGGATATAACATGTAGTTGTGCACCATATATTTGGTTAAGCGATATTATTTATATTTAAAAAGTAATTAATAAAAAAACAGAAAACATGATTTTTGAGTCGTTTTTGATTGGCTCTTTGGGATCATCCCGATAAAAATTGTTGACCAGACAATTGAAAAATAAACATGGGGTAAACTTGATTTTTTCTCAATCCCACAATATACGTTATCCGTGTTTATTCTTTATATTTATCTATTTTTTAATACTTTTTCATATTGAACACGTGAGGCCTTAACGGTCAAATTTAGATTCTTATTTTGACATCATATTCTGATTCAGGAGGTCAAAAAACCTAGGTGTACCAATTTTGAGCTCCTGAGGACGATTTTTGAGTGATCGATATTTTCTTCGATCTTCTTATAGTGGACTAATATTACAGCATAGTAATCAATAGGTCCTCAAACTACTATAGTTAAAACAAAGTCTTAAAATAACGAGTTTAAAAGTGACAATTTTGAAAAATGTGAATTAAGTGGTCTTAGAGTGAGAGATTCAATATAATGACTTTTATTTAATAAACTAGAGGTAATACTCTATACTATGTCAAAAGGAGATTAAAAATTATGAAGGTCAAAGTGTATGACCAAATGACAAAATGTGTCTTAAAAAGTAAAAGGGTTTCTATATGTGTTCAAAATATTGAATCACGTCTATTCTTTGAATAAGAGCTTTAAATAAATAGTTTAAGGTTGTCAAATTCAAAAGAATGTGTAAAACATAGTCTTAAACTTTGAATAAAAAATTTATAGATATTAATTAGTGTACAGCTGTAGTAGCTCTACAACATATCAAAAGTTCAAAGAAAATAATTTTTAGAGAGTGGATGTGTGAAGGGTTGTGAGAGTTATTAAAAATTTATTTTTACTTCAGTTTGAGCAAAATCGTGAATTTCGTGCACTGTAGAAAAATTGAGTCAGAAGGTCAACTCTAAGGGTCTTAAATTTTGAAAAATGTAAAAATGAGTGACTTAGAGGACGAGATTCAAAATAAGAGTGTTTAGTCATTAAACTAGACTGTATGACCTATATTATGTTAAAAGGAGGGACAAAAATATTTTGATCAAAGTGTATGAGCAAATGGTAAAGTGTCTTTAAAAAGTCTAAAGTGTTGACTAATGTGCTTATAGAGTCATATAAAGTCTACTATGTAAATATTAGCTTTTAAAAATATGTTTAAGCCTTTCAATTAGTAAAAATATGTTCAAAGAGACTCATAAAATGAGAGTTTTAAGAAACGAGATATTGTTCAGTATACACTAAGAGACACTCTACAACATATCAAAAATATAGCAAAAACTATTTTTAGAGACTGCATGTGTAAAGGGTTGTGAGAGTTATTGAAAAAATATTTTTACTTCAGTTTATCCAAAATCGTGTTTTTGGAACACTGTAGAAAAATTAACGTAAAAAATCAACTCTAAGGGTCTTAATTTTAAAAAATGTGAAAATGTTTGACTTAGAGGACGAGATTCAAAATTCCCCCTCACTTTCATATAACTAGACCACACACTCTATATTATGTCAAAAGAAGGGACGAAAATATTTTGGTCGAAGTAAATGAGCAAATGCAAAAGGTTTATAAAATGTTTTAAAGTGATGACCAATGTGTAGCTATGGTCATATTAAGTAAAGTGTGTAAATATTAGCATTTAAAAATGAGTTTAAGTGTGTCAACTTTTCATAATGTGTCAAAAAGGGTCTTTAAGACAGAGATTCAAAACATTTACTTTTATTTAATAAATAGTATGATAAACTCTATACTATATCAAAAGACTGACGGAAACTGTTTTGATACAGTGGATCTTGAATGGGTAAAGTCTCTTTAAAAGTTACTATTTTGAGTTATTTATGTTTAAAATCATTATTTGAGACGAATATAAAAATATTAACTTTTTAAATAATGTTTTAGTTGTCAAAGTGAAAATGAATGTTGACTTTGTTATACTAAAAACTTCAAAATTCTTTTAAGAAGTATTAAAATGAGTTAAAATTATTTTATTACGTTTATTTAAATGAATTTTATGAATTAAAAATACTTTACACTACTTCACATTGGTACTCATTTCTAAAGTTATTGACTTTAAAAACTCAAAGAATGTTTTAAACAGTTGTTTAATTATTACTAAATACAAAATATATTTAAAAAATAAATTGTTGTGAAAAAATTGACTTAGAAAGTGATTTTAATTAAAAAATAATTTTTTCTCTTTTTTAATTTCTTATTTAAAAAGTCTAAAGTAATCTTATATCAGGAATTGAACCTGATTACAATCATAAAATAATTGTAACTCTCCATATAGAGTATAAGAAATTAATATTTAATAAATAATAAATAATATATATAATATATAATATATAATATATAATATATAATATATAATATATAATAAATGACTCATATTAAAAACTATATATATATAATATATAAGATAAAAGATAATAAATATTTTTTATATACTCTTTATGCAGCCGCGGTCCGGGGCCGTTAGGCACTGGACCTGCGGCGTGACCCTAGTAGTTCATAATAAATTAAAATTTAATAATAACATTAATGACTATTTCATTAAATAAAAACTAAAAACTAAAATATTAATCAAAGAATACACTACATTTCATAAATAAATATATTTAGTACTTTGAAAACTTTTATTATTGATATAAAATATCGTTTATAAAACAAATTAGTCATTTTAAAAAAACTCTAAAAGACTATAACATTTTTAAATACATATACTCACTTTTATTTTAACTAATTTTATATTCATATACATATATATTTAATTTGTTATATTTATTTATAAAAAATAACTTGAATCTCTTTTGTTTTAAGTCACAATTACAAAAAATGAGTTCTTTTGAAAGACAAAAAACATTCTTTAAACAATAATAGTTTTGTATTTAGTGACAAAAAAACGTATTATACTGTTTTAGAAACAATTAAAATCTTTTTACCCATTTTAACATTCCTATCAAACAGTCAACCATGTTTAATTAAACTAATTTTTAATATTTTATATTCTATAATAAGTCTATTTATTATTTTTATAAAAAGTGACTTGAATCTCTTGACTTAACTATTGTAATTCTAAAGAATCAATTTTTTAAACAACTTAAAATGTTTATTTATTGTAAATTTTAATAGAAGAAACTCATAAAACACTCTATACATACTTATTACAACCATTTTTTTAAAAAATAGACTCATTTTAACATTTTGGTCAAACACACAACCACCTTTATTTCAAACAATTCTTTTATTATTATAAACATTAAACACTCTAATACTCATTTTTATAAAAAGTGTATTGAATCTCTTCACTTAAGACAGTCAAACAGACAATTCAATACTATTTTACCCTTTAAACTCATTATAAAGTGATAATATTTTCAGAATTGTCCTAACATGTGATTTAGGACACATTGAACTACTTTTTATAAAATTTTGAGTCAACATGTGCATATACTCATACACTCGTCTAACCCAATTTTGACTATTATTTTGAGATATGCAATACATATAAGGTCTAGTCTTCAAATATATAAAAAATAGTTGTAAAATATTAATTTAATTTGTCAACTTTTGGAAAATTTTTAGAAAAATGATTTTTCAATTTTCAGTTTTTTAACATGTTACACTATTGACTCTACTGAACTCATTTCTTAATTAATTTCAAATGTTAAAATTTATATCGTTAATATATATTATTCTCTATATTAATTTGTTAAAATTATTTAAAACAATTAAATATTGACTGAGAAATTAATGTTATAAAGTATACCCTTTTTTCAAAAATCAATTTTTTTATGTTTTGCATATATAATTTTTTTTCTCAAAAGTTATTTTATATTTTGATAAGATTTTTATAAATATATAAACTATATGTTGTCTAGTTTATAAATAAGTTTTATTTATTTTTTAAAAATAAATATTGATGGAAAAATTGTCAAAATAAACTATAGTATCAAAAATGCTTTCTTCTTTTTAAACGATTTATTTCACTAATTAAAGACAATTAAAAACTTATTTATTTATTTAAACACTATTTATGTCATTTAACACTTATTAAGACCCATAATAATTTTTTTAAAACAAACATTGTCAGTATCAGTTTAACATGTTGTCTTAACTTTTGTGAATGAGTGATGTATAGTGTTTATGAATGTTTATATATAGTAATTGAAACATTTTAAAGTTTATTGAGTTGACATTATTTGGTGTTTTTTCACATTATAAAAAATAATATCACTATTTAAGACCAATATTTTATATCTGAGTATTGCATGACCATATACACAGAAACAATACAAAATCAAATTGTTTAAATAGACTTTAACATTTCGAGATACACTCGACCTTTTTTATTTCTTCTGTTGTTTTGATATGTTATACTATTGTGCCAGTAGTGTAATAAAATGTACTTAATATATTGAATCCCTTATTTTAAATAAATGAAAAAAAGGAATTATTTGTAAAGTGAGTTTTAAAAGATTTAAAAATTAAGAAATACAACTTTTATGACTATATTAAGGGTCAATACATTCATATATCATGTTATTAAACAAAATAAAAAACAAATCTGTAACAACATACGGCGAACTTGAATTTATATTAAGAAATTCTTGTTCTAATCTAGATATTATACTTATATAATACTCATAAATACCGTTTTAAAAGAAAATAAGAACAAAAGTTACACATCCAATTATTAAAAGTGTGAGTTTTGACAAAAAAAAAAAAATGAATTTAGTTTAACATCATATTAATACAAAAATAAATTTATTTTAATTAAAAAGTTATTAATGAGTGAGAACGACGAATCACAAAAATAAATATGTTGATTTTTTCATTTTATTTTTATGTTTTTTACTTTTATTTGAATAACTTCGTCAAAATTTATTGTTTTTGCAAAAAAAAAATTATGAATCGAGTTTAACTAATATAGATGAGTAATAAATAAAATAAAAATAAAAAAGACTCTTTTATCAATATAAATTATAAATCACAAAACTAAGTATAATGAATGAAAAAGTAAGATAAATATAATTGGATGCACCAAAACACAATTTTTAATGGCTCCACAAAACTGTTTATGTCGAATATTCTTTTTTCTTAAAAGTCGTTTTTCTCCTTGGATTTTCAAAATTGACCAATCAAATTTTGAGTATCAATTTTTGTCATAAATATCTTGTAAATTACAAAAAATCTTGCCGTTACAATAAAATGCACCAAAGTTACAGCCATTTGAAATTTTTGAAACGGCTCAGTTAGGCTGCTAAATTAATATATATAATACATCTTCTTCATCTGATTCAGGAATATTGGGTATATTTTATTCCTAATTTTGTAGCAATTATTTATTTATATAAGCAGATTAGATATATAATATATATATCATTACTATTATAAAGCAAATAGGCAAAAAAATTCCCATTGGTCAGTTTTTGGAAAATTCATTTGATTGGCTACTATATACTAGAGTTTGTACCCACAACTCCTCTAAACTTACGGGGAGTTAACTTTTGGTTGAAACACAGTTCAATACGATATAACGTGTAGTTGTGCACCGTATATTTGGTTAAGCGATATTATTAATAATTAAAAAGTTATTAATAAAAGAACAGAAAACATGATTTTTGAGTCGTTTTTGATTGGCTCTTTGGGATGACCCCGATAAAAATTGTTGACCAGACAATTGGAAAATAAACATGGGGTAAACTTGATTTTTTCTCAATCCCACAATATACGTTATCCGTGTTTATTCTTTATATTTATCTATTTTTAAAGACTTTTTCATATTGAACACGTGAGGCCTTAACGGTCAAATTTAGATTGTTAATTTGACATCATATTCTGATTCAGGAGGTCAAAAAACCTAGGTGTAGCGATTTTCAGTTCCTGAGGACAATTTTTGAGTGATCGATATTTTCATCGATCTTCTTATAATCGACTAATATTACAGTATTGTAATTGATAGGTCATCAAACTACTATAGTAGAAACAAAGTTTTTAAATAACGAGTTAAAAAGTGACAATTTTGAAAAATGTGAATTAAGTGGTCTTAGAGTGAGAGATTCAATATAATGACTTTTATTTAATAAACTATAGTTATAACTCCATACTATATTAAAAGAAGAGTCAAAATTATGATGGTCAAAGTATATGAGCAAATGACAAAATGTGTCTTAAAAAGTAAAATGGCTTCTATATGTGTTTAGAATCATGTATTAAGTATATTCTATGAATAAGAGCTTTAAATAAATAGTTTAAGGTTGTCAAATTCAAAAGAATGTGTAAAACATAGTCTTAGACTTTGAATAAAAAATTTAGAGATATTAATTAGTGTACAGCTATAGTAGCTCTACAACATATCAAAAGTACAAAGAAAATAATTTTTAGAGAGTGGATGTGTGAGGTGTTGTGACTATTATTTAAAATTTATTTTTACTTCTGTTTGAGCAAAATCGTGAATTTCGTGCACTGTAGAAAAATTGAGTCAAAAGGTCAACTCTAAGGGTCTTAAATTTAAAAAAATGTAAAAATAAGTGACTTAGAGGACGAGATTCAATATTTGAGTGTTTATTCATTAAACTAGAGTGTATGACCTATATTATGTTAAAAGAAGGGACAAAAATATTTTGATCAAAGTATATGACCAAATGGTAAAGTGTCTTTAAAAAGTCTAAAGTGATGACTAATATGTTTATGGTGTCTTATAAAGTCTACTATGTAAATATTAGCTTTTAAAAATATGTTTAAGCCTTTCAATTAGTAAAAATATGTTCAAAGAGACTCATAAAATGAGAATTTTAAGAAACGAGATATTGTTCAGTATACACTAAGAGACACTCTACAACATATCAAAAATATAGCAAAAACTATTTTTAGAGAGTGGATGTGTGAAGGGTTGTGTGAGTTATTGAAAAAATATTTTTCACTCAGTTTATCCAAAATTGTGTTTTTGGAACACTGTAGAAAAATTAACTTCAAAAATCAACTCTAAGGGTCTTAATTTTTAAAAATGTGAAAATGACTGACTTAGAGGACGAGATTCAAAATTCCCTCTCACTTTCATATAACTAGACCACACACTCTATATTATATCAAAAGGAGGGACGAAAATATTTTGGTCAAAGTAAATGAGCAAATGCAAAAGGTTTATAAAATGTTTTAAAGTGATGACCAATGTGTAGCTATGGTCATATTAAGTAAACTATGTAAATATTAGCATTTAAAAATGAGTTTAAGTGTGTCAACTTTTCATAATGTGTCAAAAAGGGTCTTTAAGACAGAGATTCAAAACATTTACTTTTATTTAATAAATAGTATGATAAACTCTATACTATACCAAAAGACTGAAGGAAACTGTTTTGATACAGTGGATCTTGAATGTGTAAAGTCTATTTAAAAGTCACTTTTTCGAGTCATTTATGATTAAAATAAGTATTTGAGACAACTGAAGAAATATTAACTTTTTAAACCATGTTTTATTAGTCAAAGTTAGAATGAATGCTGACTTTGTTATGATTAAAGCTTTCTAATTCTTTTAAAAAGTATGAAAATGAGTTTAAATCATTATATTACGTTTATTTAAATAAATTTTATGAATTAAAAATACTCAAGAGTACTTCACATTGTGACTCATTTCTAAAGTTGTTGACTTTAAAAACTCAAAAAATGCTTAAAACAGTTGTTTAATTATTTATAAATACAAAATATATTTTTAAAATAATAAATAATATATAATAATACAAATTTCGTTTTTAGTATCTAAGAAATTCTTTTAGTTTTTTAAATATTATTAAAAAGAATCTAAAAGATACTTATATCAGGAATTGAACCTGATTACAATCATTTACTGATTATAACTCCCCATATAGAGTATAAGAAATGTAATAAATAATAGATAATAAATAATAATAGATAATAGATAATAAATAATAATATATAATAAATGATAAATAATAAATAACAATAGATAATAAATGATAAAAGATACAAAAAGCCAAACATATATGATTTTATGCAGCCGCGGTCCGGGGCCGTTAGGCACTGGACCTGCGGCGTGACCCTAGTATATATAATGTACATATATTTCAATTTTATGTATAATGAAAATTATTATATATAATTAGTTAGTAATATCTATTATATTGTATTATAATTATATATGTTTAATATATCTATTTTTTTTTTATTATAAATAGATTCAGACAAATCATTTCATTTTTCTTCTCCTCCTAAAGGTCAATTATATAATAATCAAGATGAAAACGGTTTTGTTAAAAAGATAAAATATAACAAGGAAACTAATGATAATGACCAGTATGCTGATGGGAAAAATGGGTCTAATCATGGTTTCAATATTATTGGTAAAGGTATGCTATAAATATATATATACTATTACTATACATATAGATATACTATTACTATATATATATATATATATGTATATATACTATTACTATACATATAGATATACTATTACTATATATATATATATATATATGTATATATACTATTACTATACATATAGATATAATTTTACTATATGTATAGGCTATAAGAATACTAATACATCAATAACTTTTGATAAGAGTACTCTTTTATCTGTGAGTGGTCTTCATCAAAGTATTTATATATATTATTGTATTCCTTATATTTTTCTTTCCAATATAGCTAAAGATATTATTGAAGAATATCTACCCAATCTATTAGATGTTATATCAAAAACCTTCAGTGTTGTAAGTTTGGGTATGTAAATATAAATATTTTTATTTTTTATATAATACCTATTATACTTATTAGATATATATATATTTAGCAAATGGAAAGAATGATGCCGATACAGCAAAAACTGATATTCATTTTATGAATAACAGTTCTGTTATCAGTCTTAGGGCAAATGAGGACAAGAAGCCAGAAGATAATAATAAAAATAGTATATAATTATTTATGATTATTTTTTTGTATTAATTATATTTTATATAGTAACCAAACCTAAAAAAAGAAAATCAAAATTGGATAAATTATCAAAGATTATTCAGCTGCTAAATGATCAAGATTCTGATTCTTCCTTTGAATCTGATAATAGTAGTATATAACATATATATTATATATATTATATATATTATATATATTATATATACTAGGGTCATGCCGCAGGTCCGGGGCCTAACGGCACCGGACCGCGGCTGCATAAAATAATAACAGTTTGGTTTTTATTTTCTTTTTTTCATTATTATATATTATCTATTATATATTATTATTTATTATTTATTATTTATTATCTATTATATATTATTATTTATTATTTATTATCTATTATATATTATATATTATATATTATATATTATTATCTATTATATATTATATATTATATATTATATATTATATATTATATATTATATATTATATATTATATATTATATATTATATATTATATATTATATATTATATATTATATATTATATATTATATATTATATATTATATATTATATATTATATATTATATATTATATATTATATATTATATATTATATATTATATATTATATATTATATATTATATATTATATATTATATATTATATATTATATATTATATATTATATATTATATATTATATATTATATATTATATATTATATATTATATATTATATATTATATATTATATATTATATATTATATATTATATATTATATATTATATATTATATATTATATATTATATATTATATATTATATATTATATATTATATATTATATATTATATATTATATATTATATATTATATATTATATATTATATATTATATATTATATATTACTTTAATAACACTTCTTATACTCTATATGGAGAGTTACAATCATTTATTGATTGTAATCAGGTTCAATTCCTGATATAAGAATTAAATAAATTCTTTAAATGATATCAAAAAAACTAAAAACAATACTTGAAAGAAAATTAAAAAACTATTTTGAATCATTATACATATTATTTATTATTTTTAAAATATATTTTGTATTTATTAATAACTAAACAACTGTTTTAAACATTTTGTGAGTTTTTAAAGTCAATAACTTTAGAAATGAGTCACAATGTGAAGAACTCTGAAGTATTTTTAATTCATAAAATTTATATAAATAAACGTAATATAATGATTTAAACTCATTTTCATACTTTTTAAAAGAATTAGAAAGCTTTAATCATAACAAAGTCAGCATTCATTCTAACTTTGACTAATAAAACATGGTTTAAAAAGTTAATATTTCTTCAGTTGTCTCAAATACGTATTTTAATCATAAATGACTCGAAAAAGTGACTTTTAAAGAGACTTTACCCATTCAAGATCCACTGTATCAAAACAGTTTCCTTCAGTCTTTTGATATAGTATAGAGTTTATCATACTATTTATTAAATAAAAGTAAATGTTTTGAATCTCTTTCTTAAAGACCCTTTTTGACACATTATGAAAAGTTGACACACTTAAACTCATTTTTATAAGCTAATATTTACATACTATACTCAGTATAGTGTTAGCTACACATTGGTCATCACTTTAAAACATTTTATAAACCTTTTGCATTTGCTCATTTACTTTGACCAAAATATTTTCGTCCCTCCTTTTGACATAATATAGACTGTGTGGTCTAGTTATATGAAAGTGAGGGGGAATTTTGAATCTCGTCCTCTAAGTCAATCATTTTTACATTTTTCAAAATTTATACCCCTAAACTTGATATTTTGACTCAACTTTTCTACAGTGTTCCAAAAACACGATTTTGCTCAAACTGAGTGAAAAATATTTTTTCAATAACTCTCACAACCCTTTACACATCCACTCTCTAAAAATAGATTTTGCTATATTTTTGATATGTTGTAGAGTGTCTCTTAGTGTATACTGAACAATATCTCGTTTCTTAAAACTCTCATTTTATGACTCTCTTTGAACATATTATTACTAATTGAAAGGCTTAAACATATTTTTAAAAGCTAATATTTACATAGTAGACTATATATGACTCTATAAGCACATTAGTCAACACTTTAGACTTATTAAGAAGACTTTACCATTTGGTCATACACTTTGATCAACATATTTTCGTCCCTTCTTTTAACATAATATAGATCATACACTCTAGTTTAATGAATAAACACTCAAATATTGAATCTCGTCCTCTAAGTCACTCATTTTTACATTTTTTTAAATTTAAGACCCTTAGAGTTGACCTTTTGACTCAATTTTTCTACAGTGCACGAAATTCACGATTTTAAACAAACTAAAGTAAAAATAAATTTTAAATAATAGTCACAACCCTTCACACATCCACTCTCTAAAAATTATTTTCTTTGTACTTTTGATATGTTGTAGAGCTACTACAGCTGTACACTAATTAATATCTCTAAATTTTTTATTCAAAGTCTAAGACTATGTTTTATACATTTATTTAAATTTGACAACCTTAAACTATTTATTTAAAGCTATTATTCATAAAATAGACTTAATACATGATTCTAAACACATATAGACACCCTTTTACTTTTTAAGACACATTTTGTCATTTGGTCATACACTTTGACCTTCATAATTTTGACTCTCCTTTTGACATCGTATAGAGTATTATCTCTAGTTTACTAAATAAAAGTCATTATATTGAATCTCTCACTCTAAGACCACTTAATTCACATTTTTCAAAATTGTGACACTCAAACTCATTATTTTAAGACTTTGCTTTGACTATAGTAGTTTTAGGACCTATTGATTACTATGCTGTAATATTAGTCAATTATAAGAAGATCGAAGAAAATATCGATCACTCAAAAATCGTCCTCAGGAGCTCAAAATCGCTACACCTAGGTTTTTTGACCTCCTGAATCAGAATATGATGTCAAATTGAGAATCTAAATTTGACCGTTAAGGCCTCACGTGTTCAATATGAAAAAGTATTAAAAAATAGATAAATATAAAGAATAAACACGAATAACGTATATCGTGGGATTGAGAAAAAATCAAGTTTACCCCATGTTTATTTTTCAATTGTCTGGTCAACAATTTTTATCGGGATGATCCCAAAGAGCCAATCAAAAACGACTCAAAAATCATGTTTTCTGTTCTTTTATTAATATCTTTTTAATTATAAATAATATCGCTTAACCAAATATATGGTGCACAACTACACGTTATATCCTATTGAACTGTGTTTCAACGAAAAGTTAACTCCCCGTAAGTTTAGAGGAGTTGTGGGTACAAACTCTAGTATATAGTAGCCAATCAAATGAATCTTCCAAAAACTGACCAATGGGAATTTTTTTGCCTATTTGCTTTATAATAGTAATGATTGTTTATTCATTATTCATTTATTTATCCTGATTAATATGCTTTTATTCTAATTTTATATCTTTTTTATTCTGATCTATTATAAACAATTCTATGATAATTTTTTTTATTTTGTTTTGTTTTATTATTATTTATTTAAACACTGAACAGATGTGATCAACATAATAATTCTAATACATAAAAATAATATTTGATAAATCTAAAAATTTTACGAAAGAATTTTAGTTCTATGTTTTTTTTTATATTATTACTTTTTTAAATAATAATTATACTACTGTTATTTAATAACCAATTCCTTTATAGTTTTTAAACAACAAAATCAAAATAATATTATACAAGAGCAAATTTTAAATTCAAAACATTCTACAGGTAAAAATAATGTTATTCAGTCGGTAAAAGAAGTATTCAGTAATGACAATATGATTGCAGATGATACTAACATAAATAGCAACACTATTAATAGTGACTCAATATCCATCGATTCTGAAAAATCTGTTTATGAAATCATTGATAATAATCTTTACAATGAAATAAATGAAAACACTTCTAATAATATTTATCTGGCAGATCAAAACTATTATTGTAATAATAATAATATTACTTTTAATCATGATCAATTTGAAGTTGAATCACAGAATGCCATAAATTGTAATAATTTTATGACTTTTATTAATAGTGAATCACAACAAATTGAATTGAGTGATTGTAATTCACAAAACAATTCTTTGATTAATCCTTTTGAGCAAAATATAGGAAATTTAACTTTTCATATGGAAGATATAGATATAAATGAAAATATAACAATTGAAACTAGAATAAATGAGACAGAAAATAATATAATTAATAATGAAAATGAAGAAAATATTGCTGATAATTCAGAACAGTTTCAAACAGTAAATAATACTATTAGAGGTTCTGATAAAAGTGTCTGAAAATTCGATTTTGGTGAGAAGCATGTCTCTTTTTAATTTTTTTTTAGCAAAATATCGTTTTTTTTTTCAAAACTGATAAAAATGTCTCTTTTATGACTTATTTTCTTCTGATTTGTTCTTAAACATAGTATTTTCCTCCTTTTTTAAAGATTAATTCCCGTGAATAAAAAAAATAGTTTTTTTATTGGATAACATTTTATAAAAATAATTTTTATTGGATAAATAGAGAAATAAAGAACAAAATAATTGTTGTTTATCAAAATAAACCGTATATATTTATAATTTGTGCTGTTTTGTTATCAGTTTTGAATAAATAGCAATTCTGTTATATAAATTAGTTATAAATAGACACTTCCTTTTATTATTATGCATAAAATAAAAGTTTAGTGTAGCTAATTTTTCTTTGGCAGAACTATATTAACAGCCAGCATAGCTATTCTAAATCAAAAGCATCTTTTGGCTTAATAAAAATCTAGAAAAACTTTATAACTGGTTCTTATTGTTAAAAAAAAGTGTAATCAAAGAATGACTTTAAGTTTGAAAAAGTTATAAGTAATTATTTATTGTGAAACTATAGTTGCTTCGATGAGTCAATGTTAAACAAAACTTATTTTTAATATTTTGCTCACAATTGTTACTAATCCATTTGAGGAAGACAATTTTTTACAAATGAAATGTGTGCTGGAATAAGTCATCTATTGATTTATCGCTTTTGTTAAAGAAAACGATGTGTAAAAATGATTTAAAATAAAAAGAAGAAATATATTTTTTATATTAAGAATATTTTTTGTTATTTAAGTTTTTAAGTTTCTTTTTTATAACGTGATAATTTAGAAAACATAGAGACTCAAAATAATGTATTTATAACATTATTAAAACTCACTTTCACTTGATTCAGGTTAATGATGTTGATGATGTAAATAGTATTCAGAATGAAAACATGGAATCAGTGTGTTATGATGAATTTACAAGTCGAGAAGATATGCTAGAATTCGAGATTAATAATTTATACTTTATTAAAACAATATATCAAACAAAACAAGAATTAATAAAAGATATAAGTACAAAACTAAAAGATAAAGGCTATTCATATAAAATTAATAAATCAAATAAAACTTAAATAACCATTATCTGCCCTTTTAGTGATTGTGGATTCTACCTTCACTATAGAGGAAATAATATTAGAGGATTCATATTAAAAAAATATAAAAATCATAAAAGTGAAGTATATATATATATATATATATATATATACATTCTTATTATTTATTATATATATATATGCATTCTTATTATTCTTTTTATTCATTCTTATTACTCATTCTATATATATATTCATCTAATATCATCATATTATCATATATATATTCATCTTATATCATCATATATTCATATATATATTCATCTAATATCATCATATATTCATATATATATTCTTCTTATATCATCATATATTCATATATATATTCATCTTATATCATCATATATTCATATATATATTCATCTAATATCATCATATATTCATATATTGTTTGGTTTATATTCATCATGTAGAACAACTCAGTATGAATAATTTGTATATTTATTAGCCAGTATAATATAATATGGTACACGTATTATTCATTAACAAGGAGAGTAATAACATTATTATGTTACTAAAAACTGAATTATTTGAATTCATTAACTAAATAATATATTTATATTTGAATACATATATCAATATTTTGAAAATGAGAATATAATTGCAACATCAGTGACTAATTAGTAATATAATTCATTAATAAGAGAAAAAAGTTTACATCAATTCAGATACTAATAAAGTTTGAATAATAGAGATAAGAATAAAAATAAATAGAAGACTAGTAATAAAAATCTGAATCGAAGTATGGACAGTAATATATGAAGAAACAGGAGTTATAGGTACAACCAGAAGAAGGAGAATAATCTATCAATATAGTAAAATTTGTTTCATAATAAGAAGAATTTGGAAAATAAAGTAACTAAATATGTATAAGGAAGATAAAGGAGAAATTAGGATTAATAGGAGCAAGTAATGAAATAGCAACATAAGAATGATGAATAATAATAGAAGAAGAGGAAAGTAAATAAATATAATTGAAGAAGTAGTAGCATAAGAAGAAGAATATTATACAAAATATAAGAAGATGCAGTAGTAGTGTAAGAAGAAGTAATAGTATAGTTATACCACTATAAGAAGAAGAAGAAGAAGAAGAAGAAGAAGAATCATAATAATAATAATAAGTGGAAGAAGAAGAACAAGTAGAAATAGACTTATAAGAAGTATATCAAGAATGAGAATGAGAAAGAAAAGGGGAAAAAGAAGAAAGAGAAAGAGAAATAGAAGAAGGAGGAGAAAATAAGTAGAAGTAGAATGAGAAGAATAACAATAATAAGAAGTAGTGAAGTAGATATAGATATAGAAGATATAGAAAAAGTAGAAGTATATGTGGATGTATAAGTAAAAAAAAAGTAGTGAAGTAGAAGTAGAAGTAGATGTAACTAAGTAGAAGTAGAAGTAGAAGCAATTCTAGAAGAAGAAAAAGAAGAAAAAGAAGAAGAATGAGAATGAGAAGAATGACAAGATGTAGAAGTAGAAGTAGAAGTAGAAGTAGAAGAATAAGAAGAAAATAAGAAGAAAATAAGAATAAACCAAGAATAAACATAATAATGAAAACATCAGTAGAAGATAAGAAGAAGGAGAATAAGAATGATTAGAAGTATAAAAAAAAGAAGAAGTAGAAGAAGAAGAAGAAAAAAAAAAGTAGAAGTAGAAGTAGAAGGATAAGAAGGAGAAGGAGAAGAACAAGAAGAAGAAGCAGAAGAAGCAGGACAAGTACAAGTACAAGGACAAGGAAAAGATGAAAGACAAGAAAAGGGAGTACAACGATAAGGACAAGAAAGATAAGAATAAGGATAAGAAGAATAAAGAAGAAGGACAAGGAAAATAAGAATAAACCAAAAATAAGTATAATAATGAAAACATCAGTAGAAGCTAAGGATAAGTAGCATGAGAATGATTAGAAGTAGAAGTACAAGGATAATAAAAAGAAGAAGATGGAGAAGGGAGAAGAATATGTGGAAATAAAAGAAAAAACATGAAAATAAAATGTGGAACAAGAAGAGACTAAAAAGAGAATAGAAGGAGAGGAGTAAAATATGAATAGGAAGGAGAAGGATAAGAAGGATAAGAAAGATAAGAGGATAAGAATGACAAAGAGAAGGACAAGATGGAGCAAGAGATGAACGAGAAGAACGAAAAGCAGAAGAAGGAACAAGAGAAGAAGTAGAAGTAGAAGTAGAAGTAGAAGTAGAAGTAGAAGTAGAAGTAGAAGTAGAAGTAGAAGTAGAAGTAGAAGTAGAAGTAGAAGTAGAAGTAGAAGTAGAAGTAGAAGTAGAAGTAGAAGTAGAAGTAGAAGTAGAAGTAGAAGGAGAAGGAGAAGGAGAAGAAGAAGAAGAAGGAGAAGGAGAAGAAGAAGAAGAAGGAGAAGAAGAAGTAGAAGTAGAGTAGAAGAAGAAGGAGAAGAAGAAGGAGAAGAAGAAGAAGAAGAAGAAGAAGTAGAAGAAGAAGAAGAAATAGAAGGAGAAGGAGAACAAAGGGAAAATAAGAATGATTATAAGAAGAAGTATAAGGATAATAAGAAGAAGAAGATGTAGAAGGAGAAAAATATGTGTAAGTAGAAGAAGAAACATATAAAATATGGAACAAGAAGACTAAAAAGATAATAGAAGGAGAGGAGCAAAATATGAATAAGAAGGAGAATAAGAAGGATAATGATAAGAAGGGGAAGAGGAGAAGAATGATAAAGAGAAGGAGGAGAAGGAAGAAAGAACGAGAAAGAGACGAATGGAGAAAGGAAAGAGAAGATGGAGAAGGATAAGAAGAAGCAGAAGGAAGAGTAGAAGAAGGAATAGAGAAGGAGAAGTAAAAACAGAAAGAGAAAGAAAAGAAGGAACAAGAGAAAGAGAAAGAGAAAGAGAAAGAGAATGAGAATGAGAATGAGAAGAATGAAAAAGAGAAAGAGAAAGAAATAGTAGTATAGAAGTAGAAATAGAAGCAGTAATAGTTGGAAAAGGAAAATTAGAAGAAGAAGAAGGTGGAGAAGAAAAAGAAGTAAAAGTAAAAGTATAAATAAAAGAAGAATAGGAAGGAGATATAGAAGCAGACGAATAAGAAGAAGTAGAATGAACATGAAAAAGAAATAAAAGTATTAGTAATAGTGTAGAAGTAGAAATAGAAGGAAAAGGAGAATTAGTAGAAGAAGAATGAGAAATAGAATATAGAAAAGAAATAGAAGAAGAAGAAGAGGAAGAAGAAAGAGAAGAAAGAGAAACAGAAAGAGAAGAACAAGGAGAGGATAAGCACAAGGATAATGACAAGAAAAAGAAGTAGTTGTAATAGAAGTGAATGTAGAAGTATAAAAAGTAGTAGAAATAGAAGTAGGAGTAGGAGTTGGAGTTGGGGTACAAGCGAAGTAGAATAAAAATATAAGTAGAAATATAAGTAGAAGAATGAGAAGTAGTATTAGTAATAGTGTAGAAGTAGAAATGGAAGAAAAAGAATAAGAGTAAGTAGTAGTCGTAGAAATATGAGTATAAGCAAGTAGAAATAGAAGAATAAAGAAAAGAAGGAAAGAAACTGAAGTAGAAGAAGTACAAGGAAAAGAAGGAAAAATATAAGAAGAAGAAGAAGAATAGTGAGGAGAAATAGTAAAAAAGAAAAAGAAGAAGAAGGAGATGAATAATGAAAAATAAAAAATGAGTAAAATTTTGAAAAATAGAGTTAGAAGTAAAAAAATAATAAGAAGAAGCTTTAATATGTATAAACAGAAGGAGAAGAAGTAGAAGAAGCGAGCGATAATGAGAAATATAATAAAAAGATTGAGAATAAAAGAAAAAAGAAAGAATTGAAAGATAATAGGAATAAGAATAAGAAAGATAATTAGAAATACAAGGAGGAGTAATGATAATTGAGATATGAAGTAAAAGCAGAAGGAGAAGGTAATGTTGAAGAAAAATAGGAAGGCTGATAATAGGGAAGATAAAGAGAAATAGAAGGAAAAGGAGAATGTGAAGCAAAATAAGAATCACAAAAAGAAAAAGAAGAAGTAGAAAGAGAACGAGAAGAATTACATTTTTAGTGAGGAGAAAAAATGTAAAAAAAGAAGAAATATAATAATAAGAATGAGAACAAGAACAGGAATGAAAATAAGAAAATGAATGATACTACAAATTAAAGGAGTAAGGAGGAGAGAAAATATAGAGTAAAAAAAGATATAGAATAAAAGAGAAGATAGTGAATAGGAGAAGAAGAAGATAAAGTAGAAGAAGAAGTAGATCGAAAAACAGAATAAAGTGAAAAGAAAAGTAGAATGAAAATAAGAAAGATAATAGGAATATAAATAAAATGTAGAAGAAGAAATAGAAGCAAAATAAGACGAATTTAGAAAAAAAAAATACATAAAAGTAGAAGAATATGAAGAATAAGAAATGAGAAACGTACAAATAGAATAATGAGAAATAGACAAGAAAGTAGAAGAAAGGCAAAAAAAGAAGAATCTGGAAACAATAAGAATAAGAATAAGAATAAGAATAAGAATAAGAAGACTAAAAAGGAGAAATTAAAATAAAATAGAAGGAGAAAAAGGAAGAGATAAAGAAGAATAAGAAGGAAAATAGGAATAGTAGAATAGAACAGAGATTGAAAAGTATAAAGAAAACAAGAAGAAGAAGGAAAGTAATAAGATGAAGAAATAGAATAAATAATAAGAAACTGAAGAATACGAATAATGAATATAAGAAGCAGAAGTGAATCAAAAGAATGAGAAATGTAAGAATGATACTAATAATAAGAAGAAGAATAAGATACAGAAGGAAAAGGAAAAGGAGAAGAATGAAAAAGAAATAAGGCTAAGTAGAATTAGAAGAAAAATACTAATTAAAAAAAAATACTAATTAGAAAAAGAAAATAAAGTTAAAATGTATAACTACAAATAGAATAATAGAGAGAAAGATAATGTTAGTAAAATTTATAGAATAAGAAGTAGAAGGAGAATAATAAGAGAAACGATTAGGATTAAGAAGTAGAAGAAGAGTATGAAAGATAACGAGAATAGGAATAAGAATATGAAATGAACAAGAAATACAATCAGAAGTAGAAGTAGAATGAGGGTGTGAAATATAATGTGAATAAGAATAAAAAGCGAAAGGTGAATAAGTAGTAGAAGTTGATTAAGAAGTAGACAGAAAATGGAAAGTAAAATAATAAGGATAATGAAATGGAAAAGAAAATAGGAATAACACTAAGAATACGAAATGAAATAGAAAAAGAATAAAAAGATGAAATAGAAGAAGAATCAAAAGAAGACAGGAAAAGAAGTAGGAGGTGAAGTAGAACGAGAATAAGTGTAAGAATAAGAATAATTGGAGTATTAGAAGATTAAGAAGAAGGAAAATAGGGATGAGAAGTAAGGTAGAAATTACAATAGAAAAAAGAAGATAAGTAACTAGAGAAGTAGAAGAAAAACGAAAATATGAATAAAACGATGAAAGAAAAGGAGAAAGTAAATAATGAAAGAAAAAGAGAAGAAAGAGTATAATAATAAGAAGAAGAAAGAGAAATTGAAATATAAGGAGAAGTTGAATAAGAAGAAAAATGAGAAATATAAGAAGAAGCTGAATAAGATAAAGAAGTAAAGCAAGAAGTAAAAAAAAAATGAAAAACTAAAATAAGATTAAGAATATATTGAAAAATAAGAAGAAGTATAACTACAAGCATGAGAAGAAAAACAAGAATAAGTAAAAGTAGAAGACGGAGAAGAAAATATGAATACGAATATCAGGAAGGATAATAAAAGAAGATATCAACAACAAGGAGAACAAGAAGCATCAAGGAAACATAAGTATAGAAGAAGATTAAGGAGAAGAAAAATATGATGTAAAGGTGAAAGAAGAAGAAGAAGAAGTGAAATAAGAAGAATAAGAAGAATAGGAAAGAGAAAGATAAGAAGGAGAAGAAGAAAAAGAAGAAGAAGAAGAAGGAGGAGGAGGAGAAGAAGGAGGAGAAGAAGGACATGAAGGAGGAAGAGAATGACAAGAATGACAAGAAAGTAGGAGAAGTAGGAGAAGTAGGAGAAGTAGAAGAAGTATAAGAATAAGAAAAAGAAGAAAGAGAAAGAAAATAAGAATAAACCAAGAATAAGCATAATCAGGAAAAAAACAGTAGAAGGTAAGGATAAGTAGAATGAGAATGATTAGAAGTATAAGTATAAGAAGAAGAAGAAGAAGAAGAAGAAGAAGAAGAAGAAGAAGACAGAGAAGAATATATGGAGCAAGATGAGAATAAAAAGAGGGAGAAGGAGAGGAGCAAAATATGAATAAGAAGGAGAATAGGAAAGATAGGAAGGATAAGAAGGACAAGAAGGACAAGAAGGACAAGAAGGACAAGAAGGACAAGAAGGACAAGAAGGACAAGAAGGACAGGAAGGATATGAAGGATAAGAAGGATAAGAAGGACAAAGAGGAGGAGGAGAAGAAGAAAAATTATAGGAAGAAGAATAAGAAGGAAAAAGAAAAGTAGGAGAAAAAAGAGGAAAGAGAAAGAGAAGGAAAAGAAGAACAATTATAAGAAGAAGAACAAGAAGGAAAAAAAGAGGAGAAGAAGAAAAATTATAAGAAGAAGGATAAGAAGGACAAAGAGGATGAGGAGAAGAAGGAGAAGAAGAAGAAGAAGGATAAGAAAGAGAAGAAGAACAAGAAGAAGGAGAAAGAAAAGTAAAAGTATAAATAGAAGGAGAATAAAGAAAAGGAGATAGAGATGGAGACAAAAAAGTAGACGTAGAAGAATAAAAAAAATAAATAAAAATATAGTTGTAGAAACAGAAGTATAAATAGAAGTATAAGAATAGGAAAATGAGAATCATTAGAAGAAGAAAAATGAGAAGAAAAATGAGAAGAAAAATGAGAAGAAGAAGAAGAATGAGAAATTGAATATAGAAAAAAAGAAGAAGATGAAAGAGAAAGAGAAAGAGAAAGATAATAGCAAGGAGAAGTATAAGTATAAGAAGAATGAGAAGAATAAAGTAGTAGAAGCAAAAGCACGAGTAGGAGTAGGAGTAAAAGCAGAACTACAAGTAGATATATAAGCAGAAATATAAGTTGAATAATAAGAAGTATTATTAGTAGTAGTGTAGCTGTAGAAATAGAAGAAAAAATAAAAGAGTAAGTAGTAGTAGAAGAAATATGAGTAGAAGTACAAGTAGGAATAGAAGAATGAAGGAAAGAAGGAAAGAAGGAAGAAGCTAAAGGAGAAGAATTGCAAGGAGAATAAGGAAAAAAAAAAGGAACAAAATGGAATGGAAATGATAACGAGAGAAAAAAGAAAAGAAGAAGAAAAACAATAAGAATAAGAAGATGTAGAAGGATAATAAAAGAAGAAAAAACAATAATAATGAGAACAAGAAGTAAATCTATAATGAGAAGGAGAAGTGGAAAGGAAGTATAGTAGAGAAGAAGAATAATGAAAAGTAAAATAAGATGTAAAGGTGAAAGAAGCATAAGAAGAAGTAAAGTAGAAGAAAAAGAAGAATCATGAAAGGATAAGAAGAATGAAGAATAATGAAAAGGATAGGGATAAGAAGTATAATGAGAAGGACGAAGAAGTAATAGTAGAATTTGTGAAGAGGTAACAGTAAAGAAAAGAAAAATTAATACTATACGTAAAAAAAGAAAAACTAGAGTAAGATGTACAGTAGAATTAAGAATGAAAAATTAACAATAAAGAATGAAGAATTAAGATTAAGAATTAAGAATGAAGATTAAGAATTAAGAATGAAGAATAAAGAATAAAAATGAAGAATGAAGAATGAAGAATGAATAGTAGATTAAGAAAGGAATGTGCTAGAGAGAAGCGACTGTAGATCTGTCAAATAATTAAAATAATTAAAAGAATAAAAATAACTTCCATAATAGACTAATATAATATGTAATAAACTTGCTGTTTTGTGAGAATTATTAAATAATACTAAAAGTCTAAAAAATATATAATATTATAAAAATAGAATAATAATAATATTATAAAGATAAAAAATAACATATATATTAATAGTCAGTGTAAACAAGCTAAATATATTATTAAATACATATATACCTTAATAAAGACTTGAATCATTGCAATCTGATTCCCAGGTTGTATTTGAATACGCTAAGATTCTATAGATAAATACGTAGAATAAATTAATAAAATTAAATAGAGTATATATATATTAAAAGATAAACAAGATAGAAAAATAGAAAGCAATTCAATTGTAAAAAAAAATATAAATGAAAATAAAATAAATATGTTATAGAGATAATATGAATGTATTGATAATATAGAAATAAAATAGATATAACAAAGAATAAACAAAATGAGAAAATGTAAAATAATTATATACCTTAGATTCATTAGTATTGTTTACCAAGACCTTTAGAGTTGATTTGAAACCATATGAAGCTTTTTCTGAATATCTAAACAATAAGTAACCAATTGATCAACTAATTACTATATAAAATTAAATATTTGAAGAGAGTAAACTATATAACATATATATTTATGACTAGAAAACATACATAGATTCATTTTATATGTCTATAATGACAATATATGAAATAAAACAATATTTGAGTTTCAAGAAATAATCATTCTGAGGATGGGAACAGGGATAAAACAGCCTAAATAGCGGAATCAACCTCTTTGATAAAAACTGTTTTGTGATTCAGTGAACAAGTTTTAAAAATAATTTCTAGAGATTCAAAGTATGGGATAAAAAGTCTTCTTTGATATGGTCCCTATTCTTAAATTTTTTTAGAATTACTTCAATCCGTGAAAGTCTTATTCAGCATCAGCTTAAATGAACTGCTGAAAGAAGTATATTTTTTAAATATTAGTATATGGATTATTTAATTATTTAGAAGGTTATTTTATACTTTATATTTATATTATATTTTTATATGTATATTATTATAGATTAGGAATGAAATGAGCACAGATAATGGACCAATTGGTGATTCGTTTATTCTGGTATATGTTAATTTTATCTAATATTATTCATATAGGCTGAAGAGACTAGTTTGAAGAGCCTGTAAACGTTAGAAATTCATATTGGAAGAAGTTCCATTTGTCAACATTTCTTCACTGGAAGTCTTGATCAAATATGTTTAAGTGGTATGTTATTTTATATATATTTATCTATCTTATAATTATATAGTGAAGAGTTTGAATCAAAACAAAATGAATTACATTTTTCAGAAGATGTTGATATATTGGATGTTTTTTAAATTTATTCAACCTTGTTATTGTCTTTTAAGTTTATAACTATATTATTTATAATGTATATTATCTACATATATATAGAAATGGTGAATGATTATCTATTTGAGTTCTTTTCTTTTCTTATTCAGCACCATCATTGAGTACTTAAAGGTATATATATATATATATATATATATATTAAAAATAATTATTATATCTTCTATAGATACAAGCAGAAAATAAATGATGATTATGTATCACAATTCTAAAAATAATATAAATCAGTTAAAAGTATATATTTATTTTATTTTATTTATTGTTAGCTAAATATAATAATTTATAATTGTTTAATATATGTATATTATATATGTATATATTATTTATTATCGTTTTTATTCTATTATATATATATATATAATATTATTCTTCATTTATTATTATATATAGATGAGATAATAATTAATTCGACTATCTCCTCATTATACACACATTGTATATATATATCTACATATATTCTAATAATTTTTGTATATATTATTGTATTAATATATATATATATATATATAATATTATTGATTATACTATATGAACACTATCTTCTTATCAATACAATTAATATTTATATATATTTTTATCAATATATGCATATTTCCTATTAACTTTTTTTATAATCTATTTAAAAATTTTGTATATAACATTTTATTACTATTATATATTCACTATTTGTTCTTATAATATATTATTTAATATGTTATATATATATATATATATAGTACTATCATATTTATTATAAGTCTATTTCTCCTTAATCGATATTACTACATAATTTATATAATAAGATGTATATATATTCTTTTCTTTTCTGTTATTCTTTTTATTCTTTTTATTATATATATATATATATATATATATATATTATTATTACTTTTTTTATTTATTTATTATTTATATATAAATAGTTATTGTGGTATACAAGATTAGTGGCTATTATGTATCTATATTATTCCGTATAAATTTTATTAACATATACATATATTTATATTTATATATATATATATGTATAGTATTCTATTCTGAGTTATGTACATCATTTTTTATTATATATAAATAAGGTATATAGTTTTATATATATTTTTATATTAAATTATAATCCCCTCTAGATAATTTATTTTATTGTTTTATAATTCATATAATTATTATTATTATTAATATTTATTATATATTCATCCTATATGTATAAATATATTTAATAACTATCACATTATATGTGTTTATTTTTATTTATTTAGTTTTATAAGTTATATATATATATATATATACTTAGAGATATATGTATATAAATTATTATTATGTATTATTTATTTTTATTATATTATTACCATAATATGTCTATTTGCTTACATATGTATATATAGTTGTTTTATTTCATATTCAAACGTTGCTTTAGTGAACAAATATATATATTTATATATGATATTATAGAATTATTTTGTATTCATTATATATATATATATATTATGCATTAATTTTTACATGTTTGTTATATTTAATATATATATATATGTAATTATTTTATATCCATATATATACATATATATATATAGATATCATTGATATTAATATTCAAAGTATATATATATAAACATATATAGACTTATATATAGTATTTTATATGTATTCATATTATAATATATTATGTATAGTTAAATAGTTATATGTAAGTCATCCTTTTATGTTTCTTATGAATTTATATAAATATAGTTCTTTAATTCTGAATATGTATATATTATTATATATATCATCTTATTCTATATATATTATGTATTTTTTATTTAATATAAAAGATAATATTTTGTGTATTTAATATTTTATATCAATTATTCTTCTATTTAACTCTTTTATATCATTTATCTTTCTACAACTTTATTATTTATTATCTTTTTTAAATACCATTTACCATATAGTTTATTATACGTACATATAGTAATAGTCATAGCGCTTCTTTATGTATGTTTTATTCAATTATGTTAGTATATGTATTGTGGTATATATGTATATTAATTGTCGTTTATTTATATATCGTTTTGTATTTATTTTGAAATAAAGATTATATACATATAGTTATTATGTATATATATATATATATATATATATAACATTATTGATGTGAGCAATTTATTTTTCGTAATATATATTAAGTCTACTTCTCTTATATATAAATATATCTAATAATTTACTATATGTTTTCCAACTTTATATATATATATATGTATTTACTATTTTCTATTATTATTATATATATATTGCTAATGAAATTAAGATATTGTCCAGGTAAGAATATATATATATATATATATATATATATTAATTGTTTTTATTCTTATAAGTATTATGTTCTTATATTATATTTAGATATGTTTTTTTCTTTTTGTTATTTTTTTTTTAATTATACTGTAAATATAAATACATAACTTTCTACTCTGCTTATTACTTCTTTTATAGTATATATCTATATTTCTTTCTATAAATATGTCATTCATCTATATGCTATTATATATATTTTAGAATCCAAGCTCCTAATAGAAACTACTATAATTAATGATGATACAACCTTTTTGGTATATACATATTTATACTATTATTAGTTTTTTATAACTTATTATGTAATATTTTATTAATATTTTAACCAAATTTATTTATATATTATTATTCATTTTCTTTATTCTCTAACTATTTATAGAACATATCCTTAGCTTGTCTCCTATGTATATATGGCTTTAAATATATATATATATATATATATATATTATATTCTCTTTTTATATCTCTGATACATTATACTTATCACATATTAATAGTTATCTTTTATTATAAGGTTTTTATTATATAGATTATTATTAATAGGTATAATGGAGTATTTATATATATATATGTATATATATATATATATATATAATTATATAATTATATTTTGGGTTTTTGTCTGTTAAACATATATACATGGTTATATTCAAATAATTAATATTCCTTAGACTGAATATGGTTAGTAGCAATCATTAATAGATTGTTATCAGGTTCAATTCCTGATCTAGGGTCATATATTATATTTTTTATAAAAAAATTTAAATATTTTTCTCTATAGATATTCTCATTCATTAGAACCAGTATGAAAGGGTATATTGAGTTTCATGTAATTAAATAAACTCTATACATTGCTAGTCGCTCTTCTATATTGTTTTTAAATACCTTTACTTAAAACCAAACACATTCACAATTACATTCACCTATAATTTTCTATTCAATAATTTATTTTGTTAATCATTCTTCTAATCAATTCTACACACAAATAAAAAATAAATATTCATCAATAACACCTTGAAGTCTATAAACACGCAATGCATTCTTTGTCTATACTCTTAAAAAGCATTTCTACTGTTTATATTAACATGATTGACACTTAAAGTCATTTGTAACATTTATAAACTACTTTCAAAACTTTTAAAGAACCTTGACAAATCTACATTACCTAGAAAACTATTATAATTAACTTTAGTTTATATAGGTCATAATTAAATTCAAATTACTAATAGAAAATTAAAATAACGACATTCTAACTCAATATATCAACTAGAAAAATCAATTGTGTTTGTAACTTCTCTAAAATTGAATTAATTAGTGAAATATGTATTTAAATTAATGTTGAATTCAAATTTAAACACACACAAACTCACCTTTTCTGACAGTTCTACACATTTAGGCAATCTAGTGACTATCACATAATCGACTAATTTTTGTTGTCTTCATCAAGCCTAACTATTTCCTCATGACCATAACCATTAATTTCATTTTATTCAACACTCTATAAATAATTAATCAATTTACTAATTTTATTTACATAATTACATACTCCATCAACAACAAGAAGACATCAGGAGTAAGAATAACTGTTTAAAGTATTTAAATAAAATAATAAATAATTAAAAGTAGAAATATTTAGATTTCAATAAAATTTAATAAGTTAATTTATAGTGAAGTTTCAATAATCATATAAAAAATATGATTAATTTAGTTTTTGTATGTTTTAAGTATATATCTATCTATATATAGGACCTAGGAGTATAGTAGAGTACCTTGCGGTCTCCATTGGCAGATTGATCTGTTGTGCTATGTTCTCTTTCTCTATGGTGAGCTTCTCTAAGTGGTACATAGTGGTTGAGTTAGATGGTCAGCTATTGTATTGTTGTTTAAATTGGATGATGTGACGTCACCATACAAAACTATTTCTTTAGGCTTTCTCACTGAGTAGCAATTGGTGGGTTATATTAACTGAGCGTGGTTTGAAACTTTAAAAAAAAAATTACTTAATTGGATAAACAGATTGGTCTTAAATTGCAGAGAAGCATGGATCTCTTCACTTAATCACTACCTATAACACTCAAATGCTTATAATTAGAGTTAATTTGTATTAGTCATATTCAGATTCTAGATGTATATATTTTCTGCATTTATTTTCTTTATAATTATAATTATAATATTATATAGATATTTATATAGGTTATTATATAGTTATTAAGCCTAGTTCTTGTTCTTCTTGTCACTAACTTCTTGTTTTTTCTTATATATATATATATATATATATATATATATATATATATAATTGACTTTTTTTATTTTGCTTATATATTGTTATTTTCTTTATTATTAAGAATAAATTTTGTTCATATTTATTATTAGTTTTATTCAATATATTTATTGACTTTGTTCTATTCTTCTCTTTTTTTATTCTTATATATATATATATATATATAGAGGCAAAACTTTTATATATTTGTTTTTCTTCATTCTTATTTTCTCCTCTTGTCCTCTATTGGCCTTGTTCTCCTCTTCTCTCTTCCATTCATCTACTCTCTAGTTTTTACTCATTTTTATTCTTATACTCTTATGTTATATAGAACAGTTATTGTTTTTCTTAATATTACTTTATAGTATGTTTTATTTCATGTTCTTCTATTCTATATTCTAGTTTTTCCTTCACTTTCTTCTTTCCTCCATAATTATTACTGGTTCTTCTTCTCCTATCATTACATACTCTCTTCATTTCAATCTCTTTATCATGATCGTCTTCTTTTTCATTTCCTTCAACTCTTCCTTTTCCTACTCTTCTTCTTTATTTCCTTCTATATTATTACTTCTTTTTCTCATCTTCTTCCAATTATACTTTCCTTATTCTTTATTCCTTTTGATTCTCATCTACACATTGTTTCTATTTTCCTTCTTCTTCTATATATCCTTATTTTTTGTCTCCTTGTTCATTCCTTTTTCGTTCTTTTTCATCTATTTATCCTTCTTCTATTTATTTTAATTCTGAATCACCTTCTCTCTATCTCTTTCTGTTTCTTCTTCTTCTATTTGATCTTATTTTTCTTCTTCTCTTCTTCTTCTCTTTCTATACATTCTTCTCTATATATTGTTTTTCTCTCTATCTTCTTCATCTGTATTTTCTCTTCTATTTATCCTTATTCTTATTCTACATTTTCTCCATATCATTCTCCTCCTATATCTTATGTACCTCCTTTATCTTCTTCTTCTTCGTCTATGTCTTCTATTTATTCTTCTTCACCTTTTTTCTTCTTCTATATATATATTCTACTTATTCTTCTCTATCCTTGTCTATATATCTTTCTTCTATATTTTCTGCTTCTACTTCTTCTTCTATATCTTCTATTTATCATTATTTTCCAACATATTTTTCTATGGTACTTCTTCTTTTCTCTTCCTTCTCCTTCTTTTCTATATCTTCTGTTTATCTTATTCTTCGTCTATATATAATTATTCTCCTTATTCTTCTTCTTTATATATATATTCTTCTTTTTCGATATATTCTTTTTTTTCTTTTCGTTCTTTTCCTTGTTCTCCTTCTCAATCTCCTTCTCTTCATTGATATCCTTCTTCTTCTTCTTCTTCTATTCATCTTTTTCTCCTTCTTCTTCTCCTTCTCCTTCTCCTTCTTCTATTCATATTTCTTCTTCTTCTTCTTCATTTAATCCTTTTCTCCTCCTCTGTTTTCTTCTTCTTCTATTCATCTTCATCTCCTTCTTCTTCTCCTTCTTCTTCTATTCATCATCATCTTCTTCTTCTCTTTCTCATTCTACTTCTTCTTCTTCTTCTCTTTCTCTTTCATCATCATCTTCTTCTTCTTCTTCTTCTTCTTCTTCTATTCATCATCTTCTTCTTCTTCTCTTTCTCTTTCTTCTTCTTCTTCTAGTCATCATCATCTTCTTCTTCTTCTATTCATCTTTCTTCTTGTTCTTCATTTAATCCTTCTTCTTCTTCATTTAATGCTTCTTCTCCTCCTCTGTCTTCTTCTTCTATTTATCCTTCTTCTCTTTCTATTCTCCTATATATCCTTTATCTCCTGTTTTTCCTTCTCAATCTCCTTCTCTATATCTCTTTCTTTTTCTTCTATTTATCCTTTTTCCACTTTTTCTATATCTTTCTATATCTTTATATCATTCCTCGCCTTCTTCTTCAGCATCTTCTTTTTAAATCTTATAATTATTTTCTCTTTTCTGTTTTTCTCATTTTATTTTTTTCATCTATTTTTCTATATCTTATTATTTTCAATATTTATTATACAGAATATTATTTATATTTAATGTTTTTCACTTTCATACTCTTTTTCTAATATTATATTTTATCATTCTCCGATATCTTCACTTGTTCTTCTTATGTGTATTCTCCTCATATTTTTATTTCTTTTCTAATAGATTTTCCTTTATAGTTCTTCTAACTCTTCTCTACCTTCTTTCTTCTTTTTCTCTTCTACATGATTTTCTATTCTCCATCTTTCTTTTTTCTTTTTTATCTTCTTATCTTATTATCTATATGTGCTTCCTCTTCCTCTAATTCTTCTTTATACATATAAATTCTTTTCGCTATTTATCATTCTAATTATTTCCTTATTCTCATTTAATTAATATTATTCTTCTTCTTAATTTATTTTCTCTTATTCTTCTTATTCTTGTCTTTAATTTTTTTCTATACACAGTTCCTGTCTTTTATTATCTTTTATATCTATATATCTATTTTCTCTTCATATTTTAATTATTTCTATCTGTTATACTTATTAATCTAATATTTTTTTTATTAATAAAAAGATTTTTCAATTTTTATTTCTTATTTATACTTATTATTTCATTAATTTATATACTACTTATTTATATATTTATTTTATATATTTTAATTTATATATATATATATATATATATATATTGTATATTATGTATTTTAATATTATTATCATTATTATTATTACTCTTATGCTCTAGAAGGTGAGAGGCTATCATAATTAGATAGCAATCAGGTTCAACTCCTGACATAAGTCATTCCTTATATATATATATATATATTTTTATTTAATAATAGTTTTAATTATATGTTCTTTTTACACTTATGAATGCATTTATTAAATTATTTATAGCTCTTTATCCTTTAAAACTCCATAGTTTCTGAAATGAGTTATAATCTGCTTTATTCTCAACAGTGTAGATGATTGAAAATATGTTAGTATTGAGTCAGCTATAATTTAAATACGGGAATAATCATTTTATTTTAAAAATGAACTCAAATACAGAGTATATTCAGCAATCATTAATTCTTTAAGCACGTAAACATAATATTATAAGCTGATTTCTTGTCAGTACAATTAATTTAGGTAATTAAACATAATGCTTACATATTCATAACTTTTTAACAATATTTTACATTTCGACATTTACTTGATACAGAACAATATCTCCTCTCCTTTTGATGAAATATAGATGAATGTCTCTAACACATGTAAAAGTTAATATTATTTTGAATCTCAGTCTATTAAATGAATTATTGCAAAAAATCTAAAAAATAGGCTTTAAGGGTGTACTTAACGGATTTCATATAAATATTTACATTAATCACTCATAATGAAGTACTAATAACTGCATAATTACAAATATGTATTTAATTTCAATATTCTCTTGGTCTTCAAAAGTTGTTATATGAGTTTGAAATTTTGTATATTGACTCATTTTATTAAATTAAAAAGGACAATAGATATAAAATTATACCATAAAAGAAATATTTAAATCTATTCTCATTATAAATTCTAATATTGATTGAATTTCATTATTATTGCATATTTTGTAATAAACTATGCAGTCTATTGTTTCAAAAGTATATAATCTACCTTTTAACGGGCTATTGAAAAATCGAATGTATAATTCTATTCTAAAAGATAAATTTATCTATTATACAGAATATATTGACATATTATGTTTCATCCAAATGGATACAAATCATTTATTTATATTAAATAAAATAAAAAATAAAAAATGAAAAAATAAAAAATTAATTCTCATGAATAATAAAGAAAAAGAAATGTAGAGCTTCAAAAGAATATAAGATAACAAATGATTGGATAATAAATTCAGAACCTAACAGCACAAAGCGACATATTTATCACTTATGCAAAAATAAAAGACATACTTCTCAGAAGTAGACGTATTTAGGACATATTTATCATTTTCTCATACTATTATTGTAACACAACTTGACTATGACAACCCTTCTCATTCTAATAATGATCAGATTATGAATGTTTTGCAAAATAATAATGTTAATCAACAATATATTGATTCTAATATTAATATATCACTTTTTATCGATGACAATACCCGTATATACTATTCTATAATATTTCATATAAATAAATTATATAATATTTTTTTATAGAAATAAACAACAACAGTCAACAAATAGAAGATATAACAATATATCCATTACCAAATATAATATGTTCATCAATACTAAGTATATAAAAATAAAATAATAGTAATAATTTCAATCAATCATCAATATTTAACTATTTTTTTTGTATATAGGAAACTCTTATCAAATAATTGATGAAAATAATAATAAGTATGAATATTATGATTTGGGTAAAATGATATTTAAATGTCCATGTTGTAATGCTTTACATTTTGAACATGAACGAAACAAATTTATATGGACTATAAACTATGATACAACATTTTTTGAAGAACCATCAAATTCATATAATGATACAATAAATAATACAATAATATATACAAAAAGAAGAAGACAATGGACACTTGACACAGAAGGAAATATTATATTAAAGAATAGTCAATATAGTGGTTGTTGTCGTAATGGAAAAGTTCATTTAGGTTCATTATCAGAACCAGATATATCGATTCAAAACTTATTGAATGATAATACAGATTCTTCAAAACAATTTAAAAAAGATATTCGTAGATATAATAATTCAATAGCTTTTGCTTCTATGTCATGTACTGATACACAAACAAGATTAGATAATAATGGAATATATTTCTATAAAGTACATGGAAATATATATCATTCTATGGCAGATTTATATCCTCCTGAAGGTATTACTCCTAATTATAATCAAATATATATTTATGATCAAGAAGAAGCTTTTCAACTTCGATCAAATAATCAATATTATGATAATTTGAATACAGAAATAATGAGAATATTACATAATTCATTATTAAATAATGAATTAATGAATGCTTTTAAGACATTACATGAAGAAGTAACTACTGCTACAACTAATAATAATAATCTTCATATATCACAAGTAGATGTTTCATTAAAATTCAAAACATTACATTCAGATGATCAAAGAAGATATAATACTCCTTCTGCTTCTCATGAAATAGCACTTATAGTTCCTATTAATTCTATGGAAACATTTCCTCATACTGAATTTAGATGTTATCCAAGAATTCATCTTAATAATAATAATACAAATCATAATATGAATGAAGAAATAAGACAACATTTTACAAGAATGAAATATGATAATCCATTTTGTGATCCTATGGTTTATCCTATATTTTATCCAACAGGAATTCCATTATTTATTCTTGCATCTAAAAGTGAGTTAAGAAGAAATCCTAATTATATTCCAAGAAGAAATAATAATATAGAAATACATTCTCAAATCAATTCAAATACAATAGAAAATACTAATATTCAAGTAGAACAAATAGAAAGAGAATCTAATAGAAATAGTAGATATAATAATAGAAATCAATTATTAGATAATGAAGAAGATGAAATAGATAATGAGGATAGAGAGTCTTCAAGACAAACTCATGATGATTTTTCAAAATCAATTACTTTATTAGCTAATTATCAACAATTTAATAATGAAGGATATCCTATAGATTTAATAGGAAATCCTGTATATGAGAAATCATCTTTTACTTTAAAAGATTTTTATTCTTTTCTTTGTTTTCCAAGATCATTTCCTAATAAGAATTATTTCTTATCAGGAGGAAAATTATTCTTACAATATATTGTAGATGCTTATTCTAAAATAGAAGAACAACGATTATCATTTATAGAAATGAATCAATCAAAATTAAGAGCAGAATCTTATAATGTATTACGACAATATAATCAAAGAAGAAGAGAACAAGTAATAGATGAAGAAGTAACAAATGGAATAGGAAAACCTATTATATTAAATAGTGGTTTTGTAGGAGGACCTAGATATATGAAAGGAGCTTATTTAGATGCAATGACAATAGTAAGATATTATGGTAAACCAGATTATTTTATTACTTTTACATGTAATCCAAAATGGAAAGAAATAGTAGATAATTTATATCCTAATCAAGAAGCATGGGAAAGACCTGATTTGGTTTGTAGAGTATTTGCAATTAAATTGAAATATTTATATCATTTATTAAAAGATGAGAATGTATTTGGTAAAGCACAAGCTATTACTTATACTGTTGAATTTCAAAAGAGAGGATTACCTCATGCTCATATCTTATTGAATGTTGAACAACAAGATAAAATACATGATACTAATGAACTTGATTCTATTATATGTGCTTATCTTCCTGATGAAGAAAAGAATCCTATATTATTTAAAATAGTAAGTACAATGAATATACATGGTCCTCATGTATCTAATTCTCCATGTTTAGATTCTCATGGAATATGTAAGAAAGGATTTCCTAAACCATTTCAAGAATGTACTACAATTCCTAATGATTCTTATCCTTTATATTTTAGACCAAATGATGGAAGAAAAGTAGTATTTCATCGTAATAATGGTGATTTAGAAGCTACTAATGAATATGTTGTTCCATATAATCCATATTTATCACTCAAATTAGAAGCACATATTAATGTTGAAGCAGTTTATAGTTTACATACAGTAAAGTATCTATATAAATATACAACAAAAGGTCATGATTCAATGAGAGCAGAATTATCAGCTTCTTCAAATGAAACAAATAATAATGAAGTTAAACAATATTTAGATGCAAGATATATATCATCAACTGAAGCAGTTTGGAGAATATTAGGATTTCCTATAGTACAATCAAATATAGCTGTTCAAATATTATTGATTCATGATGAGAATGATAAGAATATAGTATATACAGATGGTTCAGAAGAACAAGCAGAAGAAATACAAGGAAATAAATTATCTATGTTAGAAGCATATTTCAAAGCAAATGATGATTTAAATAATCATTTATATGTTCCTACTTTAGAAGAACCAGATTTTATGACATATGATATGTTTCCTCAATATTATACATGGTGTAAAGGAGAACATATATGGAAACCAAGACAAAAGAATTCGAAGACACTTGGAAGAATACCTTATATAAATCCAACTACTAAAGAAGCATTTTGTTTAAAATTATTATTAACTCATGTAAATAGACCAACAAGTTTTGAATCATTAAGAATGTATGATCGAGAATTACCTTATCCAACTTATGAAGGAGTATGTATAGCAAGAGGATTATTAGATGATACTAATGAATATAGACATATATTAGATGAAGTAATGCATGATTGTCATCCTTCTCAATTACGATTAGTATTTGCTTTATTATTTGTATATTATAATATTACTGATAAAGCAATGGATTTATGGAATGAATTTAAATATGAAATGATTTCTGATATATATTATCAATATACAATAGATCATTTTACTATAAATGAACGTATTAATCATTCTCTTTCAACTGATCCTGATATTATTGATCAAGATCCTATTGTAATCAATTATTGTTATCCAAGAGCTTTATATAATATCAAAACATTAATAGAATCAAATGGAGGTAAATATACTAATATGCCTACTATTCAATATACTTCACATTTTAATCCTAATAGTGGTGTTTCTACATTAGAATTTTATGATTTTGATGTTGCACATAGAGAAGCAGAAAGAAATTATCAAATGTTAAATAGAGAACAAAAAGAAATATTTGATAGAATTATGGTATCTGTTAATAATACTCAACCTCATAATAATAATATGTTCTTTATTGATGGTCCTGGTGGAACTGGAAAAACATTCTTATATAATACTTTGATCAAGATGATTCGTACAAGAGAAAAACCTGTATTAGCTGTTGCATTCACAGGAATAGCAGCTACTTTATTATCAGGAGGAAGTACTTCTCATTCTGTATTTGGATTAACACTTGATCTAAATGAAATGTCTATTTCACATATAACAAGAAGTAGTGCAAAAGCAAATGATTTAAGAAAATGTGCTATTATTATTTGGGATGAAGCACCTATGGCTTCTATTTATGCTTTAGAAGTTCTTGATAATTTATTACATGATTTATTTAGTTCAATAGATTCTGAAGATCCATGTCTTCAATATCCTTTTGTTGGTAAAACTATTGTTTTAGGTGGAGATTTTAGACAATGTTTACCAGTAGTTAAAAATGGAAATGAATCATCTACTGTTGGTGTATGTTTGAAAAGATTTAAATATTGGAATAATTTTATACAATGTCATTTAGTTCAGAATATGAGAGCAGATAGAGATGCTTTAGATTTTAAAGAATGGTTAATGAAAGTAGGAAATGGTGAACGATTAAATAATGAATCTGATTTGAATGATAATATTGTAGAAATACCTTCACAATGTATAAGTACAGAAAATTTATATAAAGAGATATGGGAGAATATACTTCATAATAGAAATATTTTATCAGAACAACATAGAAAAGATTTATCTGAGAATTGTATTTTATGTTGTACGAATGAAGATACTTTTGATATAAATGAGAAAGTATTAGATTTAATACCTTCTTCAGAATCAGAAAAAATATATTATAGTTTTGATACTTTAGAAGATGAAATAGTTAATGATTCTGAAAGAGCTGCTTATTCTCCTGAATTTCTTAATACTCTTCTTCCTCAAGGATTTCCTCCTCATAAATTAAGACTAAGAAAAGGCTGTATTATTATGTTATTGAGAAATCTTAATATAAAGAAAGGTTTATGTAATGGAACAAGATTAGTTGTTCTTGAAACATTAAATAATGTTATTCGTGCTCAATTATTAAATAAGCCAGATAATTTATTACCTGGTGAAGATATTGTATTTATTCCAAGAATCAGTTTAATTACTTCTGATGATTCACTTCCTACTAAGATGAGAAGAAAACAATTTCCTGTTCGATTAGCTTTTGCTATGACTATTAATAAATCACAAGGTCAAACATTTAAAAATGTTGGATTATATTTAAAGAGACCTGTATTTAGTCATGGTCAATTATATGTTGCTTTCAGTAGAGTTCGTTCTTTTAATGGTTTACATATTTATGCTGAAAATTGTAATAACAATAATCAAGGACATCTTAGTAAAAACTATCCTAATAAGGTATTTACGACTAATTGTATTTTTGATGGAGTTTTAAATTAGTTATCGTTTTATTTGTTTTATTTGTTTTATTCTATTCTGTGATTTCTTTTATATTTGTTATTGTCTGTTTATATATTTGTTTTTATTTATTATTTTTCTCTTTTCAATTTTTATTTGTTGTCTTAAAAGTTAAATATAGAATATTCTATTGTTTTGTTAAAACTTAAAAACCAAAAACTAAAAATAGATATTTTAAAATAAAACTCAAGCGTAGGCCTGCGTAGGCAGGCCGTGAAACGCTTGTTTTATATTAATAATAAGCCATTAATTATGTCACTATACTTATATCTAAGGTAGTTTATAATCTTATTTCGATCAAATATTTCACGTATACTATTTGATATTTTAAATATTATAAAAAATTAAACATTGTATTAATTATATTGTTATTACTAATAATATTCTATCCAGAAAATATTTTGCTTTTTGCTTTTTCTATACATTTTAACCATAATATTTTATATACTTATTGTAATAATAGTAATAATAAGTGCTATTAAAATATAGGAATGGTAGTAATAGTGTTAAATATTTGTAGTATGTAATAGAACTACCAATAGTTACATAAACAACGATAATAGCATGAAAATAAAATTACTAAAAGTAGAAACAGTAGTCATAGTAGATAGGAGTATAATAGAAGTAATAGTATCATATAAATGAATCATATGAATAGTAATAATTTTTATTTTAGAAGAATAATAGACAAATAATGAGCCAGTAAGAATAATAGCTTTGCAATAATTGTAATAGTGATATAATTAATGAAATACAAGCAGAAATAGTTATAACCCAACTAATAACATAGTAAGAGATAAAAATAGTAGAAGCAGAAATAATTATTATCAATAATATTATAGGAATAATAATACAACAAATTTATATATAACAATATAGTAATAATATACGAATTTTAAAAGTATTTTTTGGATAGTATAAAAAAATAATAACAGGATAGATTGAAATTTTATAAGAATATAATTACTAGTATAACGAAGAAGGTAGAATAGTAGTGTCAGTATATAACACAAACAATAAAAGTTTTAGTAGTAATATTAAAGGAACCATTATTATCATTATAGAAAAGTAACCATAATTTAAATATGCTTAGCTTTATAAGAACTCATAGTAGAAAGAATAACATTAAAAGAATAATAAAAGAATAGTATAATAATAGTATATAATAATAATAATAATATTAATGTTAGTAGTATTAGAAGTAGAATAATAAGAAGGAATTATATTGTATATTGAAGAAAACACATTGTTCACGAATTATTTATAAGAGCAGATGAATGAAAGTATTTATATAGATATCGAAATATTTGTATGTATATTATCAAAGTAATTAATGATTAAATAATTATATTCATTCACATTTCCCTTTTCATGTTCATAAACAAAAAAGTAATGCGTCATCACGGATATATTTATATTAATGAATTTCAAATCTTGTTGATCAATTTTCATTAGTATGGTTTTAAAGAAAGGACTTCTATTGAATAAATTTATCAATATAGATTTGAACATCCAATAGTTGTGTTTTGATAATAAATATGTTTCTTAATAACATGATATATAGAATGAGATGAAGACAAAAATTAAAAAAACGATATAGAGTATTTTAAATTCTCATTGAATTCTTTACTGAATTATCTTGAATTTGGATCGTTATATCTCTAATATTATTCATATCTACATTTATATTTGTTTCTTCTTCATGATTATGATTTGATTTATAATTCTTTTTCATTTTGTATTTTATATTTATATTCTTTGATATAATGAGCATTCTTCTATATATGTATTATTTAATATACATGTTCTTGGAGGTGGATTAATATAAGGTAATTGTTTTCGTTCTTCTTTTTCTATATCCATTTCAGATTCATGATCATTCTTTGTATCATTTAATGTACCTGATTAATCAATAAATTTATCATTAGGAATATGTTTAGAAGCATTAGTATTATTATTATTATTATTATTAGTAGTAGTAGATTTATCATTAGCATGATTATTTGATGAATTATTTCCACGGGAATTTGTTGATACTGTATCTGTTGGTGAGTTTTGATTATTATTATTTGAATTATTATTATTATTATTATTCTTATAATTACCATTAGTATTATTATTATTAGTTTCATTTGATAAATCCATAGAATGATATTCTTCAAATAACCGTGAATTTTTATGAGTAGATCCTTCTAAATCTAATAATGTTTTACCATCTATTGAAGATAATGGTTTATTAATATGAATAGAACTATTCTTTATAGAATTATTTATAGTAGAACTCTTTATACTATCTTCTTTAGATTTACTTATAGAAGAATAATCACTTTTAATACTTGATTTTTTTTTTAAAGATTCTTTAGAAATACTATTCCTTCTATGTTTCACATAATCATCAGAACTATCATCATCATTATTACGACGTTTATTCTTTTTTAATTCATATTTATACCTTTACGTTTATATTTATCTAAATCATTTCCATCTATATTATAAGTAGGATCATAATTATGACGTGAAATAGAATGATAATTTTCTTTTTTATCATTTTTATCATTATCTATTTCAAATGTTTCATCATTTTCATTTTCACTTTGATTATCACTATCATCATAATGATAGAATGAACCTCTTCCTCTTCCTCTTCCTCTTCCTCTTCCTCTTCCATGAGATCGTAATTTACCACGTCCACGACCACGGCCACGAATAATAGGATTTGATACTCTATCGGTATCTGTTATTATACTTGTAGTATCATCATCATTATCATTATCTTCTTTTTCTTCTTCTTCTTCTTCTTCTCTTTCTTTTATTTCTTCTTCTTCTTCTTCTTCATCATCTTCTTCTTTTCTTTCTTCTCTTGTCTCTTTTTCTTTATGTTTTTCTATTTTTTCTTCTTTTTGTTCTTTTTCTTCTGGTATACTATCTTCTTTTCTTTCTTTTTCCTCTTCTTGTATATCATTACTATTATAAAGCAAATAGGCAAAAAAATTCCCATTGGTCAGTTTTTGGAAAATGCATTTGATTGGCTAAGGTATACTATAGTTTGTCGCCGCAACTCCTCTAAACTTACGGGGAGTTAACTTTTGAGTGAAACACAGTTCAATAGGATATAACATGTAGTTGTGCACCATATATTTGGTTAAGCGATATAATTAATAATTAAAAAGATATTAATAAAAGAACAGAAAACATGATTTTTGAGTCGTTTTTGATTGGCTCTTTGGGATGACCCCGATAAAAATTGTTGACCAGACAATTGAAAAATAAACATGGGGTAAACTTGATTTTTTCTCAATCCCACAATATACGTTATCCGTGTTTATTCTTTATATTTATCTATTTTTTAATACTTTTTCATATTGAACACGTGAGGCCTTAACGGTCAAATTTAGATTGTCAATTTGACATGATATTTTGATTCAGGAGGTCAAAAAACCTAGGTGTACCAATTTTGAGCTCCTGAGGACGATTTTTGAGTGATCGATATTTTCTTCGATCTTCTTATTATCGACTAATATTGTATCATAGTAATCAATAGGTCCTCAAACTACTATAGTTAAAACAAAGTCTTAAAATAACGAGTTTGAGTGTCACAATTTTGAAAAATGTGAATTAAGTGGTCTTAGAGTGAGAGATTCAATATAATGACTTTTGTTTAGTAAACTAGAGATAATACTCTATACTATGTCAAAAGGAGAGTCAAAATTATGATGGTCAAAGTGTATGACCAAATGACAAAATGTGTCTTAAAAAGTAAAAGAGTTTGAATATGTGTATAGAATCATGTATTAAGTATATTCTATGAATAAGAGCTTTAAATAAATAGTTTAAGGTTGTCAAATTTAAAAGAATGTATAAAACATAGTCTTAAACTATGAATAAAAAATTTATAGATTTTAATTAGTGTACAGCTGTAGTAGCTCTACAACATATCAAAAGTTCAAAGAAAATAATTTTTAGAGAGTGGATGTGTGAGGTGTTGTGACTATTATTTAAAATTTATTTTTACTTCAGTTTATATAAAATCGTGAATTTCGTGCACTGTAGAAAAATTGAGTCAAAAAATCAACTCTAAGGGTCTTAAATTTAAAAAAATGTAAAAATGAGTGACTTAGAGGACGAGATTCAAAATAAGAGTGTTTATTCATTAAACTAGACTGTATGATCTATATTATGTTAAAAGAAGGGACGAAAATGTTTTGATCAAAGTGTATGACCAAATGGTAAAGTCTTCTTAAAAAGTCTAAAGTGATGACTAATTTGTTTATAGTGTCATATAGAGTCTACTATGTAAATATTAGCTTTTAAAAATGTGTTTAAGTCTTTCAATTAGTAAAAATATGTTCAAAGAGAGTCATAAAATGAGAGTTTTAAGAAACGAGATATTGTTCAGTATACACTAAGAGACACTCTACAACATATCAAAAATATAGCAAAAACTATTTTTAGAGAGTGGATGTGTAAAGGGTTGTGAGAGTTATTGAAAAAATATTTTTACTTCAGTTTGTGTAAAATCGTGTTTTTGGAACACTGTAGAAAAATTAACTTAAATAATCAACTCTAAGGGTCTTAATTTTAAAAAATGTGAAAATGATTGACTTAGAGGACGAGATTCAAAATTTCCCCTCACTTTCATATAACTAGAGCACACACTCTATATTATGTCAAAAGGAGGGACGAAAATATTTTGGTCGAAGTAAATGAGCAAATGCAAAAGGTTTACGAAATGTCTTAAAGTGATGACCAATGTGTAGCTAACACTATACTGAGTATAGTATGTAAATATTAGCTTATAAAAATGATTTCAAGTGTGTCAACTTTTCATAATGTGTCAAAAAAGGTCTTTAAGAAAGAGATTCAAAACATTTGCTTTTATTTAATAAATAGTGTGATAAACTCTATACTATATCAAAAGACTGAAGGAAATTATTTTGATACAGTGGATCTTGAATGGGTAAAGTCTCTTTAAAAGTTACTATTTTGAGTTATTTGTGTTTAAAATCATAAGTTGAAATTAATATAAAAATATTAACTTTTTAAATAATGTTTTAGTTGTCAAAGTGAAAATGAATGTTGACTTTGTTATACTTAAAACTTCAAAATTCTTTTAAAAAGTATGAAAATGAGTTAAAATTATTATATTATGCTTATTTAAATGAATTTTATGAATTAAAAATACTTGAGAGTACTTCACATTGTGACTCATTTCTGAAGTTATTGACTTTAAAAATTCACAAAATGCTTTAAACAGTTGTTTAATCATTACTAAATACAAAATATATTTAAAAATAATTTTTTGTGATGAATATAACTCAAAATATTGTTTTTAATTAAAAGATAATTTTTATTTGTTTTCATTTCTTATTTAAAAAGTCTAAAAAAATCTTATATCAGGAATTGAACCTGATTACAATCAATAAATAATTGTAACTCTCCATATAGAGTATAAGAAATTAATATTTAATAAATAATATATATAATATATAATATATAATAGATAATATATAATATATAATAAATGACTCATATTAAAAACTATATATATAATATATAAGATAAAAGATAAATAAATATTCTTTATATACTCTTTATGCAGCCGCGGTCCGGGGCCGTTAGGCACTGGACCTGCGGCGTGACCCTAGTTATTTATATTTGAATAATCAATACTATGATTTCTATTATTCATATAACTCATATCATTTATACTATTTTTAGAAGAATCATGAATACTATTACCTTTAACAGAAGAGTTATTCTTATTATTTGATATATCTTTTGAATTATTTATATTTTTATCTTGAGATGAAGAAGATGAAGAATTAGAAACATTTGATTCTTTACGATGTTTATTTGAACGCATATTATTATAATCTGTAGATATAGAATAATCTTTAATAAATAGATAAGATTCATCTGTTTCTTTATTATTTTTATCTTTATTCATATTATTTATAGCTGATCCATTTATATCAATTTTATTTATTTTATTAGAATTTATATGTAGATTATTTAGTCTAGAACTATCTCTTTTAGATCTATATATAAAATATTTTTAGAAAATAAAAAAATTATTAATAATTTTAGGGTAATTTATTAATTTTTTTAAGAATACCCGTATAAATAATCAAATAATAATAATAATAATAATCAAATAATAATAATAATAATATAATATATAATAATAATAATAATATTAATAATAATTTCTATCTATATACCGTTTAATCTTTAACAGGACTTAACTAACAATTTGATGTATGAATAGACAACAAAACCTATCATTCTATATAATATAAATTATAATTAATATAAATTGTATACAATTTAAAATAAGCCAATATTAAAAACATATTTATATTTAGTAATTGAAAAAAAAGTAATGAATAGAAAAAAAAATAATACATTTATATACTTTTTATAGCATGGCAAGTTGTTTCTTGAAAGCGTTGGAATAAGAACAAGGAAATAATCTAAAAGAATTAAAAACAAAATGTAAAAAAATACCTTGTTAAACAAAAGTAGCAGCAACTCTGTTGATTAAATTTTTGAGGTTGACCAAGGAGACAGTCTGATACGAAGAGGGACTCCAGAATGGAAAACCTAAAAGAATTATGAAAATAAATATAAAATATTTAATAAATAAATACTGACACAATACATTCTTGTCTTCTAAGCATATATAAACACTGTGAGAGGCTCTAATTCCTCTTAGAGACAATAAAATAAAAATAATTATAAATTCACTAATAAATTCAAATGTTCACACTCTTGGGGAAAACCCGATTTTTGGGAAAAAACCCGGTTTTTTTAAAGAAAAATCGTTTTTTAAGTCATTTTTTAAATCTATTTTTAAGTATATTCAACTAGTTTATGCTTTAAGACTAAATAAGAAAAGCCATATATGTTTATTTTTGTAATGTAGTTCTATACAATACATCATTTCGGTGTTAAAATTATTAATTAACAATATGGCTTCAAAATGACATACTTTAATTTCATTTGTAATTGTGAGAGATATGATTCACAGTGTTTGGGAAATAAATAAGTAAAGGTTTTATTGCATTTAATACATAGAGAGTATACGATAAATGATGACTTCGAGTCTATATTGTTCCTAAAGTAGTTGAATGTTTTTATTTTCTTCTTTCACTTCTCAATTCTCTAAAACACTCTTATATATCAGAAATATTTAATTATTATGTTTTTTTAGTTGAGAAACTGGAAATGTTCTTGAATGTTGTTGACATATTTTAAACGTTTTCATAATAGATGAGAATATTTCGTTTATCATAATATAATATACTTGTATATTACTTAAATAACACATATTTATTTTGTAAACCACTTACAAATAGTTTTTTCTTATGAATGTCAACATTTCTCATTTATACAGTGTATAGAAACTTTTGTTTCATTTATTTTTTATATATTGTTTTATCACCTTTAATATATTCTATATTTACATCATTTTGTTATAAATAATTATTGTCAAGAGAGATAAAATATTGTTTTAAATATATCAAAAAAAACTTTTTTAAATACCTCTAATAAACCGTCAGTCACATGTTGAACTTTTTTAATATTCTAGTTAGAAATGAAACAACATAGAGATTTATAATAACAAAACAAAAAGATTTTGTGATATATTGTATATTGTTTTCTGAAGAAAATTGCAAAATGGTTAAATTCAATAATAGCTAAGATTAATACTTTATTTATCTAAATTCTCTGCATTATCAAGTATTTATTGTAAATATATAAAGAATTTATAAATAAATATTTTTAAAGAAAAATTGAGAAGAAAAATAGAAAAATAGTGTTTTTTGGCAAATAGTTTAAAAGAGTCTTTAAGTTATATCTTATAATATTGCATTCACAGAGTAACTAATCTTGTCTTCTTACGTGATATTCGTACTTAAGTGTTTCAAAATAAGTAGTTACAGAGTTTTGCTTAATTGCCTTTTTCGGTATTTTATTTCTTAATTTTAAACTTGATTTTCTTATAAATATAATCATAATGATTGTCTTAATAAAACAAAGTTTATATTATATTGAAATACACATACAAAATGTTGGACAATTGTGAGCCAAATCTTTAGAAACTTAATGTAAACTTACAAGAATCTAAACTTTGGTAGCTGACATCCTTATGATTAAAAATCATTATTATATATCAATATAAGCTTAGTCAATAACAAAATAATAAGCAAAACAAGATTTTTTTTCTCAGTCATTTTTTTGGAAAAACCGGGTTTTTTCCCAAAAATCGGGTTTTTCCCAAGAGTGTCAAGTGAAATACAAAATTTTTCATGAAAATACCTTTCTTTAATTTTTTTAATTTTTTATGACTCACTATCATATTTATAAGTTATGACACATTTCACACTACACCATCTATACAATACTACTGCATCCCACACTTTTAACCTTTAAAAAAATAACTCATTTTTGTTGACTCTCTGATCTGTTGACTAACTCGTCCAAAAACTATTAATTATAACTTAAAACGTCCATTCGTTGATGAATTAACTCTAAAAATGACTTAAAAAAAGACTTTTAGTTGATTCTGAAAAAAAACTCTTTATTTATAAGCTTTGACATACTTTTTGTATGCGGAACTTTGAGTCATAATAAAATTTAATGAAAAACCTTTTTTAAAACACTTGTGTCCTCTTATATAAAATAAAATATAAATAGACTCAGTTTTGAACAAGAAAGTTATTCCCGTAAATATTTTAAAAATTGAAAACTCTGGTCTGATTACCCATGGAACAAATAGGCTCGGTTCAATTTTTCAGTGTAAAAAAAATATAAATTTTTGACTTTTTGGCTGAATTTTGGTTTTGACCCATAGAGGTCTTTTTATTCACTTTTACACATACTTGTGACTTTCAGAGGGTCTAAACTTTAAACAGAACAACAAGAGGTTTTAAAATATTGACCCCATTATTTGTCGGAATTACGACTTAAAATAAAAGAAAAGTATTTTTGATATTGTGTGACCCTCTGTAAATAAAAATTAATGTCAATTCTTTGTTAAAATATGTCAAATAGGGTCTTTGAGTCTAAATCAAAAGTCGTCTTAAAATTTTTGTGAAAATTTTCATTTTTTTGCCTAAGTCTTTTTTTTATTGAATTCTCATTGGCTGAATGAGTCTTGAACGAAAATTAGCCAATCAAAAACCTTCAAAATCTCAAAAGTGCCTACCAGTGTGATACTTATAATTAATTACTCATTTCCTGTTTATCTTGCACTTTGTTGTTTGTGTTATCACTCATATTATTATTTATTATAAGAATGCTAAGATTGCCAATAGGAATATAATAAAGAATAAATATAAATGTGTTTATAGGATAGATAATGGAAAAACTAGATTTTTTATTCATGAAAAAAACAAATTCTCCTTTATATTTCGATCAATTTCACAATTATTCAAATAAATAAAAACTTTTTTTTATTCCAGTTTTTTCTTATTGTTCTCCTTGTAAATGGTGAAAGAAAAGGTGTTATTTGATATTGATAAATTCAATAGATTGAAGGAGGATATCAATGTATATGAAGAATTGATGAAGGATGTTGTTAATGTATTTGGATCAGTAATGAATTTTGGTATACATTCTGGATTTTCAATTAATAGACTTATAAAACATATTGGAGATGATTGTATTGAAAAGGAAGGTGAGAGAAATGAATTTGAAAAGAAATGTGTTTATGAAGATAAGAATAATGGTATGAATGTCAATATGGATTCTAAATATGATAATGATGTGGATTTAATACGATTTACCAATAATGGTCCTGTATTTCAAATATCGAAATCTGTTTTAGATTCTTTAAAAGGTTCTTTTATTGAAGAACAACGTGATGAAGAATATAGAGCCAATGATGGATCTATATATCTTGATTATCCTGGAAAAGATGTTTTTATTTACTATTTATTAGATTATTTGAATGAAAAGAAAGTAGATTTTACTATTTTCTTATGAACAACAATTAGAAATATTGGAATTATTTGAATTTTGTGGATTAGTGATTCCGTTAGAATTAATAAATTGTAGAGAAAGAAGAGATACTAAGAAAAAGAAATATGAAGAAAGAAATGAAGTTTCTTTATTTATTAATGGAAATAAGAATGATAGTATTAAGGAATATTTAATAAAGAATGGATTATGGAATAATTATGCTAAAAATTATAATAATGGCTTTATCAATTATAATCATATTGATGAAAGTTTATATATGAATAAGAAATATGAATATATAGAATATATAAATGAATACATTAAGAATGGAACTATAGATATAGAAGAAGATAAGATAAGTGATATTAATAAAGAATTATTAGAGAAAGAAATGATTGAATTATTTGGTGAAAAAGGAAGAGAAGAAGCAAAGAAGCAATGATGGGAAAACCAACAGTATTTATAAACTCAAAAATAATTGAAAAGAAATGTTTTGAAACTCCCTTAGTGAATTGGCTTGGTAAAGAAAAGAAATGGAAATTATTATTTAGGTATATATATTTATTTATTCTTATTCTTATATATATAGAGCAAGTGAACATGAATATAAAGCAAGTGAATTCCATAAATATTGTAATAATCAAGGAGAAACAGTTACTCTAATTAAACATAAAGGTCATAATAATCATATGAATATATTTGGAGGATATGCAGATCAAAGTTGGAATTATTCAAATGGTATATGCTTTATATTAGTTTAATTCTATTGTTTTAAATATTTTAGATATGTAGATATATTTAGTATTATATATATATATAATTAGATAATTCTATTGTTTTATATTTATATATAGATATTTTTATTTTTTTATATTATATATTATATATATAGATAATTCAAATTGTTTTATATTTACTTTAAGTAATGAACATAATATTCCTCCTACTCGTTATAATTATCAAAAGTATATATATATATATATATATATATATATATATATATGTTTTTTATTTAGTAAGATATATCAAAAATTCTTATTATTGATAATTAGTATTATCTCAATATAATATATAATTAATATTAAATATATTAATTATATATATTTGTTATTATTATTAATATATAGAACTATTTGGAAGCGTTCTAATTCTATAAATCCCTTCAATACCATTACTGGTCCTTCTTTTGGTTCCGATATATATATATCAAATAATTGTCATGAAGAATCAACTTCTTATTGTAAAGCATCAAATTATACAGTAAATCAAACAAATCAGAAGAACTCCTTATTTGTGAATACTGATTCTTCAAAATCAATTAATTATTTTATTGTTGAAGATTATGAAGTATGGAGATTATGCGATGATAGAGTATATATTAATTATTGTATTATTTATTTTATTATTTGCTTTATTATTTATTTTATTATTTATTTTATTAATTTTTTAATTATTAACTATTCTATTATGTATTTTTAGAATAAAGTCTCTAATCATCCACTTAATAGCCTTAACTTCATAAATTCTAGTATATTATTTATATGTTTTATTAGAGAGAAATCACAATTTCTATTATATGTATAATCATTCTTTTTCTATAGATAGAAATGTTTATATCCCGAGAAGTGTAAATTATTATAATTATAATAATTATTATAATAATTATAATAATTATAATAATTATAATTATAATATTGATGATAATTCTAATGACGATGACGATGATGATGATAATGATAATAATAATAATAAGAATAAGAATAATAATAATAATTATTATAATTATAATGATGATGATGATTATTATAATGATGATGATTATTATTATTATAACAATTGAAATATATCAAGTGATGACAGTTGACCTTGGTCGCCTGAATCTTAATATATATATATATAAGTTGTTAATCACTATTTCTTATATTATTAATATATATAATTAATCATTATTTCATAAATTATTAATATATATATATATATATTTAATTATTTATGCTTTTTATATACTATTTTTTCTTACTACATTATTATATTTATACTTATATCAAATTATTTTTTATTCAGTTATTCCTTCTATAAATATTTTTTTATTGTTTTTTTTATATATATTTTTGATTTTATATATAATTCTCCTATTTTTTTACATATTTACATGTTTTCTATTTTTATTATATAATTTATGTACATTTGCAAATTTTATTAAAATATGTTTATTACTCTTTTAAAAGTTTATATTCAAAACACCATGTTATATAAATAGTTATTTCTATATATATATATATATATATATATATATATATATATACATTTCTTTTTTTTAAACGTTCCTCATTGATTATTGTTGCATTCTCGTATTTATTTTTATATTGTTTTTGATATGTCTATATATATTCATCATCATAAGCACTAATTATATATTTTTTATAAACAATTAGAATTCAGGTAAATTCAGATTTAGTCTGAAAATTGTGGTAATGCCTCTTTATCTTATTTTTCTCATATTCATTCGTGAGAACGAAAATAATGAATTCAAGTAGTATCATGGTTTTTATTATGTCGAGTTGCCATTTATATATTGCAAATTATACACAATTCTATAATCATTTAGGTGAAATATGGAAATAAACCATCTATTTTGTGATTCTTAAATAGAGTATCTCATATTGAGCAATAAAAGAACTAAATAGTACTTAAAAATAACTATAATAATCAACAATTGTGATTGTTACAGAAATATTGTCATGAAAAATAAATGAAGAATGTTTACAGCCATTAAATAATATAAAATCAATGTATAAAAACTATGAAAGAGAACACCAAGATTATAATTGGCATAAAATGATCACTATCAGCGATATTTTAATTATTAAATGTATCTGATTGGTTGATTTTGGTTCAAAACTTGTTCCACCAATGGAATGAGATTTACTTCAGCGACTTAGGCAAAAATCGTGAATTTTGACAAAATTTTGACACTTTTTTTCAGTTTAGTTTTTCTTAGGTATAAAAAACCATATTAGACATATTTTATTAAAAAATTGACATTATTTTCTCGTCTTAGAATGTCACATAATATCAAAAACGTTTTTAGTTTGTTTTAAGTCGAAATTTGGTTAATTCATCGGGTCCATATTATAAAGTTTTTTATAGTTGTGTTTGGAGTAAAAGATTTTTAAGAGTCATATATACGAATAAAAATTAATAAAATGGCCGCTATGGCTCAAAACCAAATTTCAGCCAAAAATTCAAATTTTGTTATTTTTTTTTCAGTGAAAAAAAATAACCGAGCCTATTTGTTTGATGGACAGTCAGACCAGAGTCTTAAATTTTTGAAATACTTACGGGAATGTTTTTCCCATTCAAAACTTGGTCTATTTCTATTTTTGAATTAAAACATGTCTAAATATAATTGAAAATTGTTTTAAGACTCATTTCATATCAGATATGAGTATATGAGCCACAAGACACCCTTAATGATGCGTCAATAGAATATTTTGCATCAGATTCAAATATTTGTTTGTGTGTTGATTTCACAATTGTATCATAGCATAATCACCCTAAATTATATGCTATAAACATTATAGTTGCCCAAATTATTTCATATCGATTTTGAGTAAATCAATATAATTTGTTAGTTTTTATTTAAAAGTAAGAAGACACAACTAATTTTTATTCTATATGACGAACAGCTTGTAACATTTGAATTAGGTCAATGAATGATTAAAAAACGAAGAAAAATTTTTTTGTAAAAAACAGCGAGTTTTCTTCGTTTTTTTTAAACGAAGAATTTTTATTATAATTATTGTTAACAAAATGTCATAATTTATTTTAAATTGATAAATGTGTTTGATTATTATAGATATAATTGCTACACGTATTACTTTATAATCTTATAGATTTTTTTATATGTTGTTGTTAATCTGTTGTCTTTTTAGTTTTTCCTTTCGATGTTTACAGTTGTTAATGAAGTTATGCCTTTCAATAATGGTTTTGGATATTTATTAGAGTATTTAAGAAGTTATGCTGCCACAATTCTTTTGTGAATTAACTACATCGGTTAAGTTTTATGATTGTTACTATTGTCTACGGCTTGTCTAATCATATTAAACAAGAACAGAATATGTTTTTGTGCAAAAATTAAATTCATGTTTTGTTCTGATTTAGATTACATACTTTTCTGTATTTATTCATTTATTTAACTTTACTAAAAATCATTGTATAGTAATTATTATATATATATATTATATAATAGATGTCTATCATTATTATACTTATTATTATACTTATTATTATTGTCATCATTATCTTCTTTATCTAGTTATTACTCCTGCTATCCTCCTACTACAGTCACTTGTTTACATTGTTTATTAATGATGACTTCTATGAGACGTTATCTCTTTGTTAAACCTGAATCTCGTTTAGAATTCTTAAAATTATTAATTGAAGAGGTTTTTGAACAATTAACTCGTAGTCATGCATTTGATGATAAAGATACTTATCATATGTTCTGTCAATTATTATGAAAACTTAAAGTATATAGATATATTTATTATTATTATTATTAATGTATTATATGAATTCTATATACGAATATATTATACTATAATTAATATATATATATATATATATATATATATATATATATATATATTCCTATTTCTTTAGGCTAATTTCCAGTTATCAGAACTTTTCAGAACTCCACGATATAGTGAATTTATTCGTCTTTTAACAAATTTTACTATTGATTCCTTTAAGAATTGGCAATGGTGTAGTAATTCTTTTAGTTATTTACTTACTTTATGGAGTTGACTGATTTGTGCTGAACGTTATGTTCAGATCGGTTCAGATATTGATAATACAAGTTGTTTTAATGAATCTGTTCATCAATTAATACAAGCATATATTAATGGTAAAATGGAAAGTGTAGATGATTATGTTGATGATGATATGAATAACCCTCTTAGTGATACAGAAAGCTTAGCCATAGAAATGCAACAATTACCTCAAATAGTCAGATATTTTTTTAAGTGAATACTACATATATATGTAACTGCTTTGATCCTCTTAATGAAGAATATAATGTATATAGTATTATTATAATAATCTCTTTTTTTGTTTATATTTGCATTTAAATATACGTTTATATTTATATTCATTATTATATTTATTACTTCTATTCTCGTGTATTTCTAGACCCTTCTTTATCAATTTTCTAAAGTATGAGTAAATACTACAGATTATCAAGAATTGGCGAATAAAACAATTATTGAGCAATATATATATTCTTAAACAATTATTTATAGGCTGTCTTTCGTGGTTTTGTAATACTGTTGTTACTGTTTTTATTAATCAAGTATTCAGCAAACACAGGTTCAAAATAACTATCATTAATAGGTACAGAAGTTATTCAACTTAAACATAATGCTAGTTATTGACTTAACGTAAATATATATAAACTATATTATAATATGTTATTATATATTATTATATATATTATTATATATTATTACATTTGTTTTTGCTTTCGTTTTTACAGTATATATATATATGTATAAATATATATATATAGAATTGATTTAGTAGGATTAATTCCAACATGGAATTATCATTAAATTTTCTTTGAACAATTCAGAAATATAGATATATATATGAGAATAAGAAGCGTCTTCCTGATGATACCTTTCTTGATATGAATTCCTCTCGAAAAGAGCAATTATATATATTTATTGGCTATGTATTAATAGATAGAAATTAAATATATATATAAATAATTTATCAATATTGCATTGATGATTTATCTTATTTTTTGTCTAGATGTAAGAAGAGTAATATATTAAATCACTTAATCGATGTAATTTTGAATAACCTTCGTTATTGGGAAGATAATACAGTGATTATTAAAAATTGCTTAGATATATTCCTTAATCTCTGTAATGATCATGCCTGCTCTCAATTACTATTAGATATATCAACTACTCAATATCCACTTGAAACATATACTGTATATATATATATATATATATATATATATTTATTTATTATTACAAGCGTTACACAGAAATATTTATTTACATTCTATAGATTCTGCTTTTCATAATTTTATTTCTCACTTCTAGATTTTATGATATTATAATAAGAATAAAAAGAATCATGTAAAGAAAATAATAAGAATATAAGTATGAGTGCCTTATAGGTACTAATTATAATAATAATATATTATCTTATAATAATGATAAGAATTATATTAATGTTATAACTAAGAAGAATAATATGAATGATGAAATTAACTTTTTTGGCGATAATAATAGTATTATTACTTCCTTATAATACTATTACTTATACTATTATTATTACTACTACTTCCTTATAATATTATTACTTACCTATAAAATTATTACTACTACTTCCTTATAATATTATTACTTCCTTATAATATTATTACTTACCTATAATATTATTACTTACCTATAATATTATTACTATTTACCTATAATATTATTACTTACCTATAATATTATTACTATTTACCTATAATAATATTACTTACCTATAATATTATTACTTACCTGTAATATTATTACTTACCTGTAATATTATTACTTACCTATAATAATATTAATACTACTTCCTTATAATATTATTACTTTCCTATAATACTATTATTACTTACCTATAATAATATTACTTACCTATAATATTATTACAACTTCTTTATAATAATATTGTAATTGCTTCCTTATTACTACTACTTCCTTATAATATTATTACTTTCCTATAATAATATTACTACTTACTTATAATAATATTATTACTACTTACTTATGATAATACTAATTCCTTATAATATTATTACTTCCTTATATTATTACTACTTACTTATGATAATATTAATTCCTCATAATATTATTACTTCCTCATATTATTATTACTTCTTTATAATATTATTACTTCCTTATAATGTTACTACTTACTTATAATATTATTACTTTCCTATAATAATATTACTTACTTATAATAATATAACTTATAATGTTAGTACTTATAGTATTATTACTTCCTTATAATATTATTACTTACTTATAATACTATTACTTCCTTATAATATTATTACTTACTTATAATATTATTACTTACTTATAATAATATAACTTATAATGTTAGTACTTATAATACTATTACTTCCTCATAATACTATTACTTCCTCATAATATTATTACTTACTTATAATAATATAACTTATAATGTTAGTACTTATAATACTATTACTTCCTTATAATACTATTACTTCCTCATAATACTATTACTTCTTTATAATATTATTACTACTTACTTATAATATTATTACTTACTTATAATATTATTACTTCCTTATAATATTATTACTTCTTTATAATATTATAACTTATAATGTTAGTACTTATAATATTATTACTACTTACTTATAATATTATTACTTCCTTATAATATTATTACTTCCTTATAATACTATTACTTCCTTATAATACTATTACTTCTTTATAATACTATTACTTCCTCATAATATTATTATTTCCTTATAATATTATTACTTCTTTATAATATTATTACTACTTACTTATAATATTATTACTTCATTATAATATTATTACTTCCTCATAATACTATTACTTCCTTATAATACTATTACTTCCTCATAATACTATTACTTCCTCATAATACTATTACTTTCTTATAATACTATTACTTTCTTATAATACTATTACTTCCTCATAATACTATTACTTCCTCATAATACTATTACTTCCTTATAATATTATAACTTATAATGTCAGTACTTATAATATTATTACTACTTACTTATAATATTATTACTTCCTCATAATACTATTATTTCCTTATAATACTATTACTTCCTTATAATATTATTACTTCTTTATAATATTAATACTTCTTTATAATGTTACTACTTCTTTATAATGTTACTACTTCTTTATAATGTTACTACTTCTTTATAATGTTACTACTTACTTATAATATTATTACTTACCTATAATAATATAACTTATAATGTTAGTACTTATGATAATATTATTACTTCCTCATAATATTATTACTTCCTTATAATACTATTACTTCCTTATAATACTATTACTTCTTTATAATAAGATTACTTCTTTATAATAATATTACTTCTTTATGATATTATTACTTCATTATAATACTATTACTTCCTTATAATACTATGACTTCTTTACAATACTATTACTTCCTCATAATATTATTACTTCCTTATAATAATATTATTACTACTTACTTATATTATTATTACTTCCTTATAATACTATTACTTCCTTATAATATTATTACATCTATATAATACTATTACTTCATTATAATATTATTACTTACTTATAATAATATTATTACTACTTACTTATAATAATATTAATTCCTTATAATATTATTACTTCCTTATAATATTATTACTTCATTATAATATGACTTCCTTATAATACTATGACTTCATTATAATAATATAACTTATAATGTTACCATTTACTTATAATAATATTATTACTACTTACTTATAATATTACTTCATTACAATATTATTACTTCATTTTAATAATATAACTTATAATGTTACTACTTACTTATAATAATAATATTACTACTTCATTATAATATTACTTACTTATAATTTAACTACTTACTTATAATATTATTACTTCCTTATAATGTAACTACTTCCTTATAATAATATTACTTCTGTACAATACTATTACTTCTTTACAATACTTTTATTTCTTTATGATACTATTACTTCTTTATAATACTATTACTTCTTTATAATACTATTACTTCTTTATAATACTATTACTTCTTTATGATACTATTACTTCTTTATGATAATATTACTTCTTTATGATACTATTATTACTACATCCTTAAATATTATTACTTCCATATATTACTGCTGTATATTACAGTTATTAATAACAAAAACAAAAGTCATATCAAGTGTATTAACAATAAGAATAATAATAAAGCATGAAGAAGAATGAATGCTATATTAAGAATCAGTAATTTGGATGCAAATACTAAGATACTAAGATTATAAATAATAGTACATATACTAATACTAATAAAGAATCAATAATATTAATAGTCTTCTCTATATAACAATCAGAAGATCATGAAGTATAATAGTATTACTAGTATAAGCCTTTTTATTCTAACAACTGATTATATTTTCATCGTAATACAAATATTTCTTCAAAATAATCTTCCTCTTGTTAGAACATACCCATACTGTTATGTCTCCTTGTATTTTTATATAATAAGCTGATGATGACACTACTACTATTACTAAACTCCTACAATTTTCTTCTTGTTTTCGTTATAATACGCATGCTCATAATAATTATAAGAATTCTTAAATATAATAGAAATATTTTGTGCTACTACTACCGTTATTATTATGTCTAGTTGTAATGATATTAAAGATATTTTATATGTGTCATGTCTTTTTACATTCTTATTCCAATAATACTATATCTAATACTAATGATATTCTGCTACTTAAACTATTATACACCAAATCCTTTTTCTGTCTATTGCTTCTAATATTGTTAATACTTATATATTTGGAATATACTACTATGCAATACCTTTTATATTTTTCCTCTTTCTTCTCCTAATACTACGTATAATAGTAGTTATTAATAAGAACAATGATAAGATTATAATTATGTTTTCTATTCTTGTTTTCTAATTTCTCTTACATTTTGAATCAATTAAAATATTATGCTATGTCATTAAATGATTGTACCTCCTTTACTAACAGTTTTTAAATTAATTTAAATACCAAAAATGTTATGATATCAATATGTAATTCGGTTTTCGTAATCATATCTTTAAAGAAAGAATACCATAAGTAATAATACTTGAAGTACTATTACTTTCTTTATAACCTCTACTGATCTTAGATCATAAATAGTTCTATCACAACTATCAATGAATGTCTATTATTACTACTAATAATACTATAGATTAATGAGATTATAATATAGTATTGCTATGCAGATTCTCCTTTTAATTATTTTTTCTTCTATCTCTTTTCTTACTCTCATCATATGACTGTTCATACAAAAATCATATATTACTCATTATGGTTTGCCATTAATATTTCATTTATTAGTAACAAAAGATCTACTAATATGGTTATTGAAAATGGTTTAGTAAAATATATAGAAAACATATATTACTGTAATAATTACTTTATGAATTAATAACAATAAAATAGGATTATATATTAAACATTTAAAAAAATATATGAGAATTTAGAAGATTAAATTAAATAAGTCTATGCTCATTCTATTTTGAATAGAACATGTAATAGTTTTTAAATAAGATGCTTTATTATTATGGATAGAAAAATACAATGAAATAAGGATATATTCAGTAAATATGAATGAATTTAGTACAAATCAATATAATATATATATTATTCGATATAATATTAGATACTTGAAAAGTTCGATGATTATTGCTTCATATATATAGATTATTGGTGAAAAAAGTTGTAAATAGATATGAATTTGAACATTTTTTTATGTATTATTTAAAACATTTATTCACTGTAATTTTAACTATTATGAAGTTGAATTAAGTTAGAAAAACCTACTATGATCTGCTTTTATGTTATGAAATTCATTAATAACAAGAACAACCAAAAAGTGATTATAAGAGATAATATGTATGAAATTATACATTAAAAATATAAATTATAAAAAAGTCAAAGTTTAAATACGATTATACATATAATTTTATAAGTATTTACATGGAAATGTACCCATTCACATGCATGTAGTCTTTTGGTATAAATGTTGTATAAGTATAAACATCTTCTGAAGTTACTGTCAACGTAGACCTTTGGATAGTCTTTTCTTTGGTTTGTTTTTCCTATATAAAGAAGAATAAAGTATAGAAACAATAAAAGATATTATTTGACAAAATTTTTTATAGTTAATAATATATAAATAATTAGTATTAAGAATATATATATGCATATAAAGATGAAGGTAATCATTCTGATAATTAAATATATATAAAAGTAAAATGAATTCATTATAATAATTATTATATTAGTAATTAAAAGATTTATCTACACAATGAAATATAAAAAATGATACTAAATAACTATTACTAATATACATACGATGTATTTATTATGATACTAATATGAATATATTATTATTTATTATTAATTAATATAAGTATATACTTCACAAAGAATGTCATCAGGGGTTTTATTTGTATGTATATCCATTACTAAAACGTTTGAAGCAAGAAATATGTTAATATTTTGGAATCCTTGAAACCCTTGACTGTCCATAAAGTGATAATATAATCCTGTTGCAGATGATAATGCTGGACCATAATCGTAATTCATTACAAATATGGAATCATTCACCTTTATATATTTTAAGGCCTTTACAAGATGTGGCTGATGATTATTTTCTTTTTCATAATATATCAAGTATGAATTATCTATTCTATGTACACCATCATCAACTTGGCTGGTTGTATATATAAGTTTGTTATTAACAAGGATTCTATCATAGAAACTAACAGATAGTTTATTATAATTATCCTTCAACTGATGAAAATTATTTTCTATAAATAAGTTTAAATTATAATTTCTATTTTCTCCTGTCCAACCAATAATACCATCTATTAGATAATTAATAAGTGTTTGAGATCCTTCTTCAAGAATTATTTTGAGAAACTGGAAAAGTACTTTATCTGGCATCTCTATCGGTTCAGAATAATGAGAACAACTAGCAGAATATATATATGTTTTATTGTTTCCAACAGGATTATAGTAAATAGTATTCTTATCATGTTGCATATCTTCACATGGTTGAGATATATTACTTATTTCGTTTCTGTTATTGGATCTTCCTTGATGATCATTAGATACTAAAATTGTTTCTTTGGTTATTGATGACATGCAGCAGGAAATATTAAATTCATTGCGAGAATGAGATGAGTGCTTAATTTTAGAATAATATGATTCTGATTTCCAAGTTGATGTTACTGATAAGCTTCCTGTATTTCTTAAACATGAGACCAAGTGCTGGATAGAATGTATTTGAGATGTAATTAATTGCTTTGGCAGTATAAGCTCACAGAGAAATGTGAATGTAAAACATTTCTTTTCAAGCATTTCCAAGTCTTCGATATCATTCGCTTTATATATATGGCAATCATGAATAATAGAAGCTAATAATTCGAAAAGAGGTATTATAGGACTGTCTTTTGAATTAAAATCATATAATATTAATGGTAATATTTTAGAAACGAAAAATATTTTCGTGTGTGTATTTATTTTGTTGAACATTGTTTCATCTAGTATATAACGAAACTGGTATTCACAATCCCCATATATACTATTAACTGCTGAGATACGTGTTTCCAAAATGCTTTTATTTGTTGGGTTTAGTTCAAATGGTTTCCTCTGGTTTTCTTTAGTATTATCATTTTCTTTTTCATTTGAGGATGTCTTTTTATTCGATTGATCTTCCTTCATATTACTTACATTACTATCTTCCTTCATATTACTATCTTCCTTCATATTACTTTCATTACTATCTTCCTTCATATTACATTTATTACTATCTTTCTTCTTCTTACCTTTATTACTATTTTTCCTCTTCTTACCTTTATTACTTTCTTTCTTCTTCTTACTTTTATTACTTTCTTCCTTCTTCTTACTTTTATTTTTATTTTCCTTCTTGAATCCAAATAATAAACTTAATAAAGTATTACAAACATTTCCAAAAAGATGCATAGTATCTAATGGAAATGATGTTGAAGGATTAAAGTAGCTAAGTTGTTCAGAAGTACTTCTTACCTTTTTTATTCCTTTATTGTAGGATGGATTATCATTATTACTACTTCTTATTTCAGTAATTACTTCTTTAGAATATGGATTGTATCTAATATTAGTAAATGAATCTTCATATAACTTACAACTCTTCGAAAAGGATTTGTACATGATATATGGTTTACTATTTATATAAGTATTCGTTTTATTAATCCATTTAAGAAGAAACTGATAACATGGAATATATATATGGACTCCAGTATTCGACTTTTGAACTGATATAGATACATGAGAATAGGAACACTTCATACCTTCATGTAATAGTTCAGCATGCTTATCGCTTTGCATATCGCAAAATCTACAAGGATATGTAGATGATGGACCTAAAAATTTACCTACATGAGATAATGCTGCAGAATCTCCAAATGTATTAATTAATATGCCAACTACTTTCCTATTCTGTAATCTCCCATCAAGATAAATATCCATGTTTATTCCAGCTTGGAGTAACTTGAATTCAGCCATCAGTATATCAAGGCATAAGTCAATAGAAGGCTCATCTACGCAAGTATACATATAGAACTCTCTTTTATCGTACTTTCTAAATTTCTTATAATTTAATAATTGGATCAAAATTGGGTTTGAAGAACTATTCTGCTTAGTAACAGCCTTATCAAACATCGATATACCGTCTGTAGTAACGTTGAATGATAAAATGATATCACCATTATTGGCACAATCTCTAAGATATGATTTATAATTCATTCCTAGCATGTAATTTGGTATATTTTGAATCATTGAATCTAGGTTACTATTATTAAGACTACTATATATTTGTTCTATCTCATCTTTTCGATAAAATTCAATATCTTGTATATAATATGGAGATGAAAGTATGGCTTGAAGTCGGGGAATTAGTGGAATAATAACTTGTTTGTTACCTATATAAGAATTATATAATGTTTTGTGATATATATATATATATATATAACTACTTCTAGAAATATATACATATATTTCCGTTGCATATAGGATTACTACATGTTATATCTTTAAATAATGGATATGCTTGTATTGTATTATATGTATGTATTACATGACACTTATTACATGAAAATATATTTATATGAAGAGGCTTATATATAGAATTTCTAACATATTTTCTTACAATATTTTGTGAGCATTTGGGTATTGTTAATATAGGAAGATCAATGTCAAATTCGCTTATTAAATTATTTATTAATTCATACAAATTTGCTACTTTTTGAAAGCTAATACCTAGTTTTCTCCAACACTCAAAAATTAGGTCATTCATGGCATCCTCTTTTGTACTCACTTTCTCATGAATTATCTAGATAAAATGATTAGTAGGTATTGTGTTGAAGAAATATAATAATGGCTTATATTAAAAGAGAGGTATATATTATATATATATTAATATAAACCGTATACTTTTTGTGATAAGATGAGTTGCATGATCTGCCTTATAATATCACCATTTTCTATCTCAATTGGTGTATTCTCATTATTTAAAGAAATATTCACATTGTTGATTTCATCTGCAATCAAGGTAGTTGATCTATGATAAGTGTCATGTCTCTCAGATAATAATGTTGCTATGATCATTAATGTTATTTCTTATTTTTATATCTTACTATTTATTCCTGATTTCTTCTTATTAGATATCTTATGTCTATAATTATTCATTATAACAAATACTATGAAAAATGTTTATTAAAAAAAATAAAATTCATTTCTTCTGTAGAATTTTACTGATTATTATCACGGTTTTCATATATATTTTTTCTTTTACTTTCTTTTTCATGGAATCATCTACTTTATCTTCATTAGAAAGAAATAAAATTGATAGTCTTCAAGAAGATATCTATAAAGCTATCGAACATTATTTTAACGAATTAAAAGGTGAAGAGACAAATGGTATTTCAATTTAATTCTTTGGTAATAATTATTTAGAAAAGACTATTCGTTGCTCAGATGTTTTTATAGAATGTGAGGCTATGATAAGAAGACTTTCCATTAAAAGAGATATTCCATTTAGAAACAAGAAGTTGAATTCAAATAAATTAAAAGTATTTATTGTATACATATATAATGTTTAATTCAATAGACTATAATAAAGGTAATTCCTTTTTGCTTACCTGAAGCTATACGAAAAAATGCAAAATCCATGTTTACATTAAAAAAGAATAATATATGTTTAGATCATGAGTCAGAGGTCTACATATATATTTGTCGTCTTGCTCGTCTTTATTTGCATACATATGAGAAACAAGATAATTATAGTGATGAAATTATAATGGTTTGTGTTCGTGAATGTATTACTAATCGTCGTCGAAAAGGCTCGTTTCCTCAATTCTTTGGGTTTCATTTAGATAGAGAAATAGAAATACATGACTCAGGATCCTCTGAGATTGTATGCTTTTATACGTTTCTTTTATCATTCTTTTATATAATATTCTTTATTTTTAGTTTGGCAAATGGATTCCAATTAGTCCTTTTCCAAATACAAGTTCTTATACATATATACATTATGAAACAATAATAAACAATTTGCAGAAATGCCAAGAGATTCTACCATTCTCAGGATAAATCTTTGAATTATTCTATTTTTCTTTATTCCTTTATTCTATTTCATAATGATTGGCTATTTATCTTCTACACTATAATTCTTTTGATTTATATTAAAATGATTGGCTAAGTATTTTTAATAGAATATATTTTTATGCTGACTTTATTTTTTGTTTTACACCATACATTCATATTTTATTTTATTGCTTTGTTTATCTCACAACAAAAATATCAATGAACATATTCAATAACTATACTCTTTGAAAATGTATTTTACTTTTAAACAGTATTAAAGTATTATTGTGTCTAGGTGTCTATCAATTTTCGAATCAATTATCTTGTTAATGTATATAATGTTGTAAAATATCATAACATCTTTTTATATAGAATGTCAGGTGTTTGATTATTCAAGGGTAGCAAGTATTTTGTTTCGTATTTCTATAATTCTTTGTTACTATTATTTAATTAACTATCAATATCCCTTTCTTTAGTTGCTTCATATAAATTGTAACGTGCATTGAAATGACAGCTATCTTTAACGATGTGAATTAGGTATGTATAACTATTTATTGATTTGAATAATTCTAACTTATTTTTTTTATATAGAGTATTTATAGACAGAAGTAATTACCACCAGTAGATAGATTTAAAAAAATGTTTTAATGTTATTTCACAATTAGAATTTATTTACAATTTACTCGTTTTGTTTTCTAATTTTTGTTATAATGGTTAAAGCCATAGTTGCGTATAGAGTAGTTTATGAAAATAACAAAGATAAATTTAAATCATTAAATAGTTTTTAAATTAATTATTCAAAGAGCGACCAAAAATAATCATCGTGTATATACTAAAAATCTTCATTGGGTTTTTTTATGCTTTTTGTTGTTTATTCTGTGGAGGGTATTTTTTTTCCTTGTTTAATTGTTCTGAAAAAATCTTAAATCCAAAAAGCAAAACGTGACAAAGAAGGCCATTTTTATTCATGGAAATCGCTGATAGTGGATTGATTCAAGTGCATTTTTATTATATCTGTGAATAAATATATAGGCATGCATTAGTTTTATCTCTACATAGCATTATAAAAGACTCTTCTAAAAAAACAAGAAACTTTGTTGAAAATACCGTCTAAACAAGTATAGTTGCTACAGGAACAAACATTTACTAATTCATGAATTCCATTAATGATAATATAAGAACTTTACATAACAAATAATATCTTTAAAAACCAATTTTTTTAAGAGTAAATTGAGTAACAAAAGTGGTCAACTTTTTGTATCTTTTGATATAAACATAATGGTGTAATGTTAGCTATAATACAATCAGGAGAAAAAAAGATACGTTGGAATTAATAAAGATTTTAACCAAAAACAAAGTGGACAAATTACCTGAATATCTATTATAATCATGATTTCTCAGAATTTAGAAAAACAAAATTTCCAAACAGAGTTGGTTCTAAAATGAATGGCTAACAATAGACCAATAAAATGGCTTATATCCTGATATAAACCAATTATCTCCATCGACATTGTTGTCTTTTCTCTATATGAAATTATTAAAAATAATTTTCTCCTTTTCTGAGATTCTCCGTATATCAAGATCTTTCATATAAAAATAGATTATTTTATTATTATTTTATTATAAAATATTTTGTTTATATTATGATTATACTTCAATTCATTGTTTACTGTGTATTTACACTATTATGTAAGTTTTTTATTTCATAGTTTATTAAAATGCCTCATTCGACCACTTTATATATATCCTTTTAGGTGTTCAAGCTTGTTCTTCTGATGAACACGAAATCATTGTCAAGCGTTATTATGCAAAGAATGCTGGTGAAATCGTTCAACTTTATTCTGGTGATTCGGCTAATTTAAGAAATACTCTTGCTTTTAATGATGAATCTGATGCTTCTCAAGATACAGTTGTTGATTATAAAGTCTGTATCGATGGACATACTGATTATAATCTAGAATTGTTATCAAAGTATATTCATGTAATTATTTGTTTTTTATTGTTATTTTTATAGGAACTCTCCTACGTGGGCTGATGGATCGCTTATAACGTTGACATATAACGAAATTATTCTTGTGAAAACAAGTTTGAATAAAGATGGTAATGGAAAGAAAGTGATTAAATTTAACTGTATGTAATTTTTATTTCTTTAACTTTTTTTATGTATAAATTATTTTTTATTTAATTTTTAATTATATGTATATTATATATTTCTATACTTTTAATTATATATATATATTTATTATATATATATTTATATATTAAATACTATTAACATCTATTTCTATATTTTCTTACCTGCTAATCTAATATATATTATTTATAAAGTGTCTTCTATTCTTGATTCAAGAATGAATTGGAAATATTCTACTTCTGTTGATGCTGTTTCTTGGAAGGAAAATAAGATAGAAGAATGGGGTGAAGAATATAAGAATAAAGAAATCAAGAATGCTGGTTCTAGTGTTTATTTTAGAAATGATATAACTGTAGACGATTCATTTACTGATCTTCAATTATCTATTCAAAGTCAAAATGGATTTATTGTTTATGTAAATGGAATTCAAGTGTATACTTATTTATTACTTGAGTATGTTTAGTTTATTAAATTTATATATCTATTTTATAAATATCTTTTTCTTTATATTTATTTTTTTTATATTTATTTTTTTATATCTTTTATATATATCTTTTATATATATCTTTTATATATATCTATTTTATTTATATATTATTTATTTATAGATCTTCTAAAATCAATGAAAATACTCCTTCTCAGTCTCTTGAAGATGTTCCTACTTATAAACAGTATATATAATATATTAATTATTTCTATATAAATATTTCTAAAGTATTATAGTTCCTAAAGAATTATTTGGTTCTTCAACTTCTCTTACTACATTAAAAATAGCTGTTGAATTACATACTATTGCTGATCATCCTGAACTTCTTTCTTCTTTTGATGCTCTTACTTATATTTCAAATTCTAAAGGTATATACATAATAATTAATTAATATATATATATATAGATTCTATGGATACCCTCTCTATGCTTGCTTCTAGAAGATTAGCTGATATTCCTCAATATACTATGAATGCCTTTGAAGAGAATCAATGCATTGATTTCTCTGCTGAATTATCTCTTTCATTATCGAATTGTGTTCTATCTACTGATTTACCTACTGGCTTAAAACTTTCTGAATGTATTCTTTTTGGAACTCCTAAAGAAGTCAAATCTGCTGAATATACTCTTTCTTATAATTATGATGAAGATGGTAGTTCTTCAAATACTTATACATTTAAGCTACAAGTATTATGCAATCCTACTAGTTGTGCACATATTCATGTTAATAAAATTACAGGATATGATTCTTCTAAAGAAAAAGTCATAATTAAATTAGAAGATGGAAATATAATTACTACTTTAGTTCAAGGTAATTATATAAACAAGAATTATGATTATTATGGTCCTGTAGGTACTTGGTCATTTGAATTAATACAAGAAACTAATGACATTTGGTTTAGCAGCTCAATTATGAGAGTATATCTTATAGATGATCTTAGTGATACATCCATTGCTGTTACTAGAATGAGATTTATATATAAATCGCGTGAAACATATTATGTTAATACTATTTATTCTATGTTAATGAGATCTGAATGGAAATATAATACTTATGATTCTTTACCTACAGAATGGTATGAATCTTCTGTTGATGATTCTACTTGGTCTACTACTAATGGTGGTACTGCTATTACTACTAGTGGTGCTAATCAATATTTTGTATTCCGTAAAACTATTAATACTCCTTCTATTGTTAATCAAAAGTATTTTATATTACGTTATAAAACATTATCAAACTCAAAGATCTATATAAATAATCATGAACTTGCTGTATATGGATTTATAGATGGCTATTTAGAATCAACAGATGCCTCTACTATTATAGATCAAACCACATCAGGTCCTCTCTCTCTATTTGACAATCAAGAAACTATTACTATTTCTGTATTACTATTTGATAAACAACATACTATTGATATATCTTTTAATGCTTCTCTTCTAATTGTTGTCGATATTAATCTTCCTGTTTATGGTGATTATAAGGTAATAGTCACTAATGATTCATATACTAGTAGTCCTGATTCTATTGTGGATTTAAACATCAATTTATCTCTGCATATCAGAGGCAATTCAGATAAATCAGATCCAGTAATTTCTGTAGAAACTAAAGATGGATATAAATATTTAAATAGATACTGCATAACTTTCAATCGTTACGATTTTCTTTACTTTCCAAAATCATGGAAAGTAGAATCTATAGATATAAATGGTAATCGTCATGAACACTCAGTTGTAGAAGATGCATTTAATTCTTCTACTTCTCAAAGAAGATGTTTCTTCTTGTATGATGTAACTACTGGAATCAGTAAATTAGAATTTACATTAACAAATAATATGAATAATAAAGTTGAGAATGATTATTATATATCTGAAATTGAATTTTTTGTAGATGATGTTACTTCTAATACATTACTTTCTTTATCTACTTCTTCTAATCCTTATTATGCTTATGATAACACAACCATATTAATATTATTTACTAATTCGGAATACTATCATGATTTTACTATAACTCCTTCTCTTCCTGATGGACTAACACTTGATACTAATATTCTTTCTATATATGGTATTATTCATGGTAAGACTGGTAATACTGATTATACTATACATGCTACATCTGTAATTGATACTCCATATGAATATACATTAACTATTTATGTTCGATCATGTCAATATCCTAATAATTTTATTAATATTCAACTTGAATATGAACAAGAAGCTGTTTATAAAATAAACATACATAGTTCTATAATATATCAACAAGAAAAAGAAATATATCATATATATGAAAGAAGTTCAGAAGACTATAATGTATGTCTCTCTCCATCAATATATTCCTTATCTATGTCTATTATGTATGGTGAATCTAGTTCAGTATCCAATGTATATGTCAATAATGTTTATTATAGTCAATTTGCTAATAATAATAGTGTATATTTATATTCATATCGATATGTTGATGCATCCAAGATGCCTATTATTTATTCTTATGATAATATAATTCCTCCTAAGCATTGGAATACATTATTATTTAATGATAATCTATGGTCTACAGTTCCTTCTTCTTCTTCTCTTCCTGATACTCCTAGTGATAGTATTACTCAGTATTATAGAATGCATTATACTATAGAAGATGCAGTATTTTTACGCTATCAATTAGATATAACTGTATCTACATATGCTGGTATGATCATATATATAAATGGTTTTGAAATAAGAAGAGTAAATATAGATGAATCTAATAAAATTGAATATAATACATTAGCTACCTCAGAATATAGTGAGTATAAACCATATAGAACTGTTATAAGTACTTACATTGATCAAAGTATACGTCTCATTGGCGATAATGTTATTGCTATTGAAATACACAAATTTAATAATATTATTCAACCAAAGAATGGACTTTCTATAAAAATTGACCTTATTAGTCTAGAAGATTTACCAACAGAAGGTTCACCAATAGAAGGTTCATGGTCTGTTAGCGGTGATGTAGATCCTGAATATCCATTAAGTAATCTAGATGATAATGATGATAGTACATATACAGTAGTACATAATAAATGTTCAAATACTATATTAACCTATACATATAATGATGAAACATGTGTAGATGTAAATCAGTTTTATTTATATTATAACCATGATATGAGTTTATCATATAGTCCTGAGTCTATTGTAATAGAAGGAAATAATAATGGTGTACAATGGGATGAACTTTCTACAATAGATGGAATAAGTATGGGTCATCATTATAATGGAAATTTTTATTTAAATAAATGTTATAATTCATATCGAATGAGAATTACACAATGTGGAACAGATCCAAGTTTATTTGAAAGTGAAAGTATGACTATTCTAAATGAACTACGATATATCGCTGTTGATTATGGCCGTATAGACAATGAATGGTCTGCAGCTAGAATTAATCAATACTCTTATAAGATTTGTCCTAAAGGATATACTAGTAATGCTAAACGTTTATGCACAAAAGGTGGATTACAAGCAATTGAAGGTGATCCAACATGTATAAAGATGAATCCTTCTGAATTATATTTTGAAGAAACAAATATTATTATTAAAAACAATAATTTCTATGAACAATATTATACAATAGATGCTGTTGATACTGTTATTACAAGTTCTCCTTCTCTTCCTGATGGTATTATTATAGATTCTGTAACTCAAAGAATTTATGGTACTCCTACTATTCCATCTCTTAAAACTACTTATACTCTCTCTTATACTAGTAATGAAGGTGATATTGTTGACTTATCTCAAATTTCTATGATAATTATAGGTTTACCATGTTTAGCTGATAATAATTGGCCAGAAACTAACTCTGATTCTACTGCTTCTCTTCCTTGTCCTCAATATTATGAAGGTAATATATATAGATTATGTAGTTATAAAGGTGAATGGGAAGAAGCTAATACTAATGAATGCATATTTAGTGGTTCTACTCCTTGTACTGGTACTACTTATTATAATGGTAATGAATGTGAAGAATGTATAAATGGTATTATTACGTCATTTAAAGGTAATAATATACAATGTACTCTTTGTAATGATAATGAATTCGTATATTATAATCAATGTGTTGCTAATGATGCTACTTGTCCTGCTAGTACTATTGATTCCTATCTATATCCTGAAACTGATATATTGAAGAATGGTATCGTTAATTGTACTAATGAAAATCAATATGGTTATTATAAAGTATATTGTGATTACATATCTGCACCTACTTGGTCTAATGATATTCATAAAGATCGTTGTTGTATGTTTTATTATTGTTATTATGTTAGTATTTGTTATTATTATTATTAACCAAATTATTATTATTATATTTATTATTATTATGTTTATTATGTTTATTAATATGTTTATTATTATTTTCTATAGATCCTCGACCTGTTTCTATTCCTGGAAAAGCTTTAGAATCATTAGATTATTCTATGCAACTTAAGACAACTATTGATGATGTTTATTCTTTATTAGTATCTTTAGCAAGAACCTTTGTAAATACTTATTCATATCAACTTACCGATCTTCTTCTTACTACAGATTATATAGCAGATAATGATGTATATTATTATTTATTATTCATTTTATATTATATTATATATAGTCTAATAATACTCTTCTTCATGCATATTATGGTTCAAATAGAGATTTATATTCTTCTTCATCTTCTTCTAAAAGACAATTATTTCTGAATACAATTACTAACTATACAAATACTCCATTCAATTCTTCTTCTGTTCTTCTTTATAATCATACCACTTTAGCTAATACTAATGAATATTGTCAACTTCCAAATCAAGATGTGACTATTCCATTAAATTATTATTATATGATTTCAGAGGAAATAGAAAATCAAAAACAATACTCTACAACATATTTCTGTAAACAAGATCAATTAAATTATATTCCAATTCCTGCTAGATTTACTGAAATAGGTACAAATACCTTGAATTTATTATTAGAATTCAAAGATTTTCCAAATATTTGGATTCAACCTGAGATATTTATATCTATATATAGATCTATTTTAATATCTAGCAAAGTTCCTATTTCTCAATTAAGAAATACTATTTTAGTTTCAAATCCTGAAAAACTTATTGTTTATTATTTACTTAATATACCTAATGAAGTATTAATTGAAAGTGCTACTGTTTCCAATTATTTTAATGAAGAAGTATTAAATAATCAATTAATGAGAAGAATTCCTTTTATATACGATTCTACTCAGTTTATGTTATCAACATCAAATTAATACTAGTGTTGCTAGTATGTATTGCCATCTTTAAATATATATATATTTATATTATACTGTTTACATATCTTTTATATTCTATTTATATATATTTTTATATTATATTTCTATCCATAAATTATTATAATGTTTTTTTATTATTACTATTAATATATATATATTTTTATATTATACATATTTTTTATATAATGCGCTTATTTTTCTATTTAAAGATTATAAATAAACTTCAATACATATACACTCTTTTATTTATACTTAGAAGTATATATATATATCTTTATACATATTTCATTCTCTTTCATAAAATATATTCTTATGAAATAGAGATTTTACTACATTATTTTTTTTTATTAAATTTTCATGATATTATTATTTTTATTTATATTTTGTGGCTATATGCATATATTAACTTTTGTATTATATATATGTTTTCTTCAAATTAATATCTATTATTATTATTATGTATTATTTATATACATATAGAAAAACTTTAGAATTAATAATATTATTATTATAATATAATATTTTATTATTCTCCAAATACTATAGATATATCATGTTTTTTTTTTCTTGATATATTTTCTCTTATTGCGCAAAAACATAATTCTATCAAGTTTTTTATTCATAGAATTCTTGATATTGATACTTAACCTTATATTTCTTTTCTTTTTTAATATATATATCTTTTCATAACAATATAATTATCTATTCTTTTATTGTTCGAGATTCAACTCCACTATTTTGTTTTGTTAGCCTCAATATATATCTTTTTATGAGTTATATTTCATGAATAATTTATATGAAGCTAATAGATATTAATATATATATTTAATTGAGTTTTTAAAAGATTCACATAGTATTTCTCACTAATTTCACTAATAATTCTTTTTAAAATCAAGATGCTACTATTCTATATGTTTTTGCTAAAGTAGTTAATAATGGGTTATAATATGTATTCTAATAAGATTTTCATTGACTTAATTCACTTTTTTAAAACTATTTAATTGATATGTTCAGTTAAACTTAACTTTTATTTATTAATAACTATAGAAATAAATTACTAATACAACTATTTTATTATTTTATTGTTGATAATTTTTATAAAACCATTCTTACCAGTGATATGATAAGAAACCGATAAATAATTTTTGTTAAAGAAAAAATAGTTATCTATTTTTATCATGTTATTATTGTTTATATTATTATCTATAGATTTAATTATATATATTTTAGAGAGTAAGTAATCTGTTATATTGTTTTATTTAGAATATATTATACATACCAATAGAATTAAATAGGTTATTTATACATATTAATAAGTATATATATATCTATTTTATTTATCATAGAGATCATAAGAAAATAGTATCATACAAAACATATTGAATATATATTTAAAAATATTAATAAAATATATCTTTTTTTTAATGATAATATACTTGAGAGAAAGAGTTAAATAAGTAGATATGTAGAAATAAATTAAATAAAACTTTGAATATCTGTAATGTATAGAAAGAAAGAGATTTAGTGATATACCTATTAACAGCACAAATAATACATACAACTTTATATTGCATTTCATTTAATAGAAGAGTTTAAACGCAATTAACACTAATTATAGTTTAATTTTTATAAAGAAAAGAGTAGATAATTTTAAACATAATAATTTAATTTGAAGAGAGTAAACATTTTTAATGTGATTTCACTTCAGAATATATGAATGATGTCCCTTTGATAATCATTACATATATAAAATATATTTCACATTTTAATAGACATTAAAATGATATTTTAAGCCAAATATCATTCATTTCTATTAATTTGATTTTTAAAAATATAATACTTGAAAGAATAATTAATATATTTGATTGCAACATCACCTGTTTATATAATCTTAATAATCTAAACAAAGTGAATACTTCATTTTAACAATTTGATTGATATAATTACAACTATTTTTCATTTGATTGAGTAAAAACATATTTATGACTTTAATGAGAATATAAACAAAATTTTATTTTGTTTTAATATTTGATAATATGCTTTGAAAAATGAATAATGTATTCTTTCTGAAATCTTCATAAATCTCAAATAAGTTGATCTGAAAAAGACTGAATAAAGAAATCGTGAAAATTTACAATATATAGCTACAATTTTTTGAAATTATCGTAGTTATTATTTTCGAATATTTTACAAGTTTTGTTCTTTCTTATCTCCATGATTCATTAAAATTAGGCAATATTCAACAGCTTTTAGGCTATTTACTTATTATTTAAATAAAAGTGTATCTTTTAGGTACGATAATTTATGATCTTTCTGTAGTTATAGTTGAATCCAAGTAATGTCTACAACAGAATTTAAATTAACTGAAGATAAATGTATTTGAATATGATTAATAATACCTTAATCTATTTGTAGACTTGTTTACATTTCAGGATGAGACGCAATTATGGATTTCTAAAGAATTTATTGAGAAATATCAGCAATTACCCTTTTATGATATTATTGAACACTCTGATAAATATGAAGATGGTAGTTATTATATAGATATGCTTCCTTTTCATATGGAGAAAGTGATTAAATTTTTAATAGACGATGATAAAGATATATCATCATTAAATCTACGAGATAGCTTTGATATATATAAAACACTTACTGAATATTTAGTTACGATTGATAATGAATTTCAAAGTGATTTATTATTTCATGTTAAAGAATTATTTTATAAATATTTGAAAGACAATAATTATGATGTATATGTATTTAATTGTAATTATATTAAATCACGTATGCCTATGGAATTATTCAGTTTAAAAGAGAAAGAAATACGTTCTAATGGTATATATATATATAAATAAATATATATATATATAGGATTATTTACCCCTCAACGAAAAGATGAATTATTATATTATTCTCTTCTTATTAAAATGATGAATATTACTAAAGTTGAAATTACATGTATATATATATAATATAATATAAATAGTAAAATATATATAGATGCTTATTCTTCGAATATTCCATTAGAATATATATGTCCATCGTGTATTCAAGATATATTCCCTTCATTAAAAGAACTAAAGATTACTGGTATATATATAATACATTAATAATTCTATTATATAGTGAATACGCATTATAAGAAGACTGAACTATTATTGAATCCAAATAGTGATGAATATATGATGGAATATGCTCGTCTATTATATGATAATGAATATAGAATATATAATCCTGAAGAATATGAGTATTATACAGAATCTGATATGAATGAATATAATAAGATTTCTTCTTTCGATTTTAATAAATTATATAATTCTCATGATTTAATTGATTCCTATAATGAAAGAAGACAAAGTAACCAATTGCGTAAACTATATAAAAATATAGTTAATGAAGGTATATATGAAAATGATTATTCAAATGTGGAAATAAGTAAAAAAGAAAATGAATATACATTATATAGTCAAATCAGTATTAAATATGATGGTATATATATATTCTTTAAAATCATATAATTTAGTATTGTTATACATAGATGAAAAAAATGATAAAACATATTGGTATCTAATTCTATTTTTTAATGAATTGTGACGAATTTATAAATATATATATATATATTAGGATTAATAACATGTCTTCTAAATTAGGTATATCTCAGTTATTACTTCTTCCTTCCTATTTGGGTATTTCTCAAGTCATGTTAAATACACGTAAATAAATATATATATAATGAATTAAATAATTTATTTTAGATTCTATAACACAATGTAATTATATGACTTTTATAAACTCATATCAAGAAGGTATTTTTGATTCTTTAATCCTATTAATATTCGATGGAGTATTATTTGGTTATTAATATTTTTATTATTCTATATAGTTAATGGATTTATTAATGAAATTGATAAGAATCTATTTAATATAATAATAGCAACTGACGTATTTCTTAATATTACTGAACTCATATATGATAGTGATGATAGTATATATATATATATATATATATATATATATAATATTTATTTATAGAATCTTTCCAATTATCGTTAATAAAGAAAGAATGCTTCCCAAAATTACATATTATCAATTACAAAATTGAAATAAGTAAATTTATGTATTAATAAATACACTATTATTGTTTATCTAGCTACTGATAATTTTGATTCTTTATTTCCTGTTAATATAATGTCTGTGATTGATACTATTCGTATAAATGATATTGATTATGATAAAGAAGAAGAAATAGCTCTTCTTTTAGATAATCTAGTTTATACTCATTCAATTCATATTTATGGAATTGGTATATATATATATTTTATATATTTTAAATTATAATACTGTATATATAATAATAATATTATTTATTTATTTTTATATAGATGATTGGATTGATTATTTTCCACATTTAAAAGAATTATTAGCGAAAAAGCTTATTTCTTTTGATAATCTTAATAGTATGAAATATTTCTTTATTCTTTTAATTTATTATTATATATTATATTTTAAATAGTTGATTCTTCTGATTCTGAGAATATCAAAATATTAGATTTAATTGAAAATAGTAATCTGAATATTGATAGTTTAAATATAAGATTTAAAGGTATTCATTAATATTTGTAATCTATATATTGTTGATATAGAATAATAAGCTAATTTTTATTTATTTATAGATGATCACGGTGAAATTGATAAAAGAAATTCATTAGAAAGATTCTTAAAGAGTAATATATTAGAACATTTGAATAAATTAAGTGTTAGATGTATTTTCTATATATATATATATATATATATATATATATATGCATTTATTATGCTTTGTATAATATCTATAGTTCATTATGATCTAAGTATGGAATACTTAGAATGGATTTCAACTCTTTTTAATGATAATAAGTTTAATAATATTAAAGAATTAACGATTGATTATGGTATATTATATTATATAATATATGAATATTAATAAATAATTTTTGATAATATCGAAGGCTTTTCATATGAATGTTTAATGATATATGAGAATATCACAAAGAAATTAATTTATAAGGCTTCTATTGTTAATATAGATGGTAATTCTTTATATATATGTTTTTTTATGATTCATAATATTTCATTTAATTATTTTTTAACTATTATATTAGATTGTAGAATGACTTTTCTAAATCGATTAATTCACAATGGTTGTTTTCATAATACAACTCAATTAATTATAAGTATATATTAAATATATATATATATATTGTTTCAATTATAATATATTATATATTTCGTTCAAATATATGTTAATAAATATTAATTTAGGAATTAATGATATACCTGATGATGACTTTTTAAAACTATATACTACTGATAATTTCCCCCAATTAAAATCTATCAAGATTTGTATATATATATTAAAAACAATAATTATTATATTCTATATTATGAATCATGAATATATACAAATAGTTTTATCATTATTTAATAATTATCTTTTTAAAAAAAAATATATATATATATAGGTAAATATGATTATAGAGAATGTTGGATTTCTTTTATTCAAGAATTATGTACATATATGAATAATAATAACTTTCCATTTTCAAGTATTGTCCGATTGAATGGTATGTTAATAATAATATAATGATTCTATTCATATTCATTAGTATTATGTTTCTATAGATACCAACGATTATTATTCTAATAATGATTATATTAATGATCCAAATTATTCTATTTTGCGATGTAAATATGATAAAAATTCATATATAGATACAATTATTAATGCACAAAGTATATATATACATATGTATATAACTAGCATATTATGCATATATATAGAGATGTCAATAAGTAAATATGAGATGGAAACGTTATTTGAGTGTATAAATGAAAATATAACTCAAAATATAAAAAGTTTACAATTGGGTATATATATACACATTTTATATACTATATTCATTATAGATATTTATGAGGAGGAACAATTATCAAAACTTATCAATTTTATTACTATTGGAAAATTTCCTAAATTGAAAGAGTTTCTGTTCAATATTCGTATATATATAGTTATGTTTATTAATATTATATTATAAAGGTTGTGATATTTCAGATGAGCAAATCGATATATACGAACAACAATTGAGTAAGTCTTCATTTATTCGAGAAAATCATGTGGATTATAAATTTTTTTAAGTTAATTGAATTTTTTTTCTATTTGTTTTTATTCTTTATATTGTTATGTTAATTATTATTTTTTTTAATGTTTTTATTAGTTATATATATAAACAATTATTTCTTTTTGCTTTTTAATAAAGATATTTCAAACATAGCATAATAATATTTACAATTTTACATAATAAATATTATATAGTGTTATTTATGATTATTATGAATTCATTACAATATCATTTTATTAATTATTCAGTAAAACGCAATAGATCTCTCTACAGAATTATATTTATGACAATGATATCTTGAATACCTAAAACCATAATTATTTTATAACATATATTCTTTTATAAAAACTTTAAAAAAGAATTTTTGGGGTCTATTTGTCTTAGTCTATTGAAAGAATTAATAAGAATTCCTTTTTTATCTTAATTATATGAAGATAATTGATTTTTAAAGTTGTTTCACACAAGTGTCAAAAGGAAATATGAGATATATATAGTTTTATAAATTCTAAAATATATTTTATACATTTATGATATAGAATAGTTACTTTTTTTATCTATAATTAAATAGAAACAAATGTAAAAATATTTATTATATGAATTATTTATGTTGATAACAAGTACTTATTTGAAACAATAGTGATTCAATTCTTATATTATTTCACAATGAATAATTCTAAAATATTAATTATTTATTAAGAATAATAAAATACATGTATAATAGAAAATATTTTTAAATATTCATGTTACATAATTTTTATTACTATATCAATGACACATAAGCAATATATATTGATAATAAATAACTAATAATTATGATTATGATTAGTAGAGAATAGCTTAATAAGGTATTATATAAAATATAAAAAATTAAATATTATGAAATAAAAGTGGAAGAATAAGAAGGAGATAGAAAATAAAGAAGAGATAACTGTACAAGGAGATAATAGAAAGCATTCTATTCGATAAATAGAGATATATATAGTAAATGTAATATGTAATAATAAACAATTTATTAAAAAAAGTAGAAAATGGGAATAATTACAAGAATAACATAATAATCATATCAATTACAAGAATAATTATCAAATATGAATTTATGAATATCTTATAAATTAAAATAAAGCTGTGTATATAGAAAAATAAGAAGATTATCAATCAAAATGTATGTAAAGTTAATAATATGAAAAAACTAAAAATGATATTTTACTTATAAGTTCTTCTATATTCAAAATTAGCATCAAATCAACGATTTAAAGTAATCAATGAAGTAAAGATCAACAATAAACTGTCTAATTTAAAAATTTATAGGATATCCTTGTAAATAACGATTATTCATAAGCATCTGTAATAATACTGATAATTATATATGTAGAATAAGCTATTAATCAGAAACAAAATAATTTTTTGGAAATAATCGAGATTTTTGTCTGTTTAAAGTATTTTTGTTTATTTCGCTTCTTATATGGTAGAGAATGGCAAAAGAGAATGTAGAATTTGATGGTAGTAGCATTGTTGATATTCAGAAGGATGTAATTCGTTTTGAAAGACTGATTGGTGATTTGATTGGTATTTTAAGTAAGTTAATAAATGATTATATTTATTTGAACGAGTCTTAAATGAAATTAAGAATTGAATAGCAAGAAGTTATGAAAGAATGAATGATAAGAATGGTGATGATCCACGTATAATTATCCAAAAATCTTCATAGGTTCATAAATATGATCTGAATATAAATGATAATGATAATAAAATTGATTACATTAGATTCACAAGCATTAATCTACTTTGTTTCTTAAAAAAATCAAAAATAGTATAGCAGATGGCTAATTAATTATAATCTAAAATAAATTGAAGAACTGTTGATGAAAAAATTTATTTAGATTATCCTTATGATAAACTACCATTTCTTTATTGATTTTGTTTTCTTTAAATAAGAGAATGAAAGTTTTATATATTGTTTTATGAAGAAGATTAATACAATTTGGATTTCTCTGAATTTTATTATTTATCTCTTCCTGAAGAATTAATGAAAATTTATTGTTGAAAAAATAATAGTGTGAAACAATATAAAAATATTATAAAGTTATTTTTTATAAGAATGATAAGAAAAAATGAAGTATTAAGTAGTTATTATAGAAGAATAAATTATATAATAAAATTGTTAATAAATATGTAGAAGATTATGATAAAAAAATATTATGAAGAAATAAACAATTTATATATATATGAATCAATAAAAATGGTTTATATGTATATTTCTAATAATGATACTTGAAAGGTAGATTGAAATAGAACAAACTGGAATCTATTATTTACCTGGTAATCAAAGAAATTCTACTATTAAAATGGATAGAATATATTCATATATCATGTTCATATTTATATATATTGAATATAACACTATAATAATCCATTAGTTAATTGGCTTTGCAAGAAAAGAAATGCAATTATTATGTAGATATATATATATATAGTATTTTTTATTATATATTATATAAAGCATAATTATTCTTCTAGAGAATTCCAGTGATATTGTGATAATAAAGGAGTTACAATAACTCTAATAAGACATATAGGTCATGATAATCATATTAATAGATTTGAAGGATATACTGATCAAAAATTGATATAAATCAATTTGTATATAATACTTTTACATTATTAATGCTTTATATAATGAATATTAGACTAAGAATACTTTTTTCTGTATTTACCTTATAAGGTGATTCTAATGAATTTCTATATATATTAAATAATAAACATAATATTTCTTCTTCTCACTATAAATATATATTGATATTTTTTAAAGGTAATAAAAATACTCATATATCAGGTCAGTATTATTATACAAGTAATTCTTTTTATATAACAACAAATCTTCAAAATTAAAATAAATATCAGTAAGAACAAGTTGCTATTTACACATAGTAATACTATTAATTTAGATAATTTTTTTATTATAAAAAATATAAAATATTAGGAGAAGATAAGAATAAAATAGATCCCTTTATAATACTATAGAACTTATATATAATAATGTTTTGTATATTAATGTTCTTTTTAATTGTGTATTAGATATAAATAATTTAACTTTGTTATGTGCCAACTGGAGTTCTGCAAAAAAACACTTTGGAAGACACAAACAAACAAATACAATTATTTTTTTGAAAGCCAAAATCAATCAGTAGATTTTGTTGTTATACAAATAATGAAAAAAAAACAAAACAATTCAATAATAAACATACTAAAATCTATATAAATTTCTATATTTATAAAAAAAAATTTAGATTTAGTTTTGAGGAACAGCACGGAGCATGATGACACCATGAGGAGGAACTTGTTCATTAGTATAAGATTCAGTAAATATACCTAAATCAGTATGTGTAAATAAGTTACGAAGAGCAAAAGATTTAACTTGAGTGAATTCAGAGAATTTAGTAGTAACAGTAGCAGGTTGATCATTAGAATTTAATAAAACAATAGCCCATTCATTATTTTGTAATTGACGTACCCAGACTTCTTCATTCTTAGCTTCACCAATTCTATAACCAGAAATACCTAAAGGATCTTGATCAACAGCAATAACTTCCTTATTAAGAAGAATTTCCTTAGCCCAAGAAGTAATATTTCTTAAATCATTAGTCATATATAAAGGAGCAGCAAGAACAGACCAAATAGCCATTTGAGTTTCAGATTCATCTTTATTAAGACCATCTTTCATACCAATAACAATCATATCAGGATCATTCCAATGACCAGGACCAGCATATTTAAACCATAAACTAGTATTACCAAAAACAGTCATAATTTGACGAATAGAAGCCCAAGTAGGACGAATATCCCACCAATTTCTCCATAAGTTACAATATTTAGGTAACATTTCATAATATTTATAATTATCAGTAGAACCAGCATAAGCAGCCCAAGAACAAGAATAAAGAATAGGACGACCAGTAGCATTTAAGAAATAAGACATAGCAGGATAAGCATCCATTTGATCTAAAACTTCAGAATAACATCCATCCATCTTAAGAGCATCAACACCCCAAGAAGCGAAAGTTTCAGCATCGATTTCAAGATAACCCTTAGAACCAGGATATCCTTCACAAGTTAAAGTACCATAATCGTTGTAAATACCAAAGTATATATTCTTACTATGCATATAGTCACCAACATATTTCATACCATGAGGGAATCTTTCAGGATCAGGAACTAAACGATGGTTAGCATCTCTTTCATGAGTAGACCAACAATCATCAATATTAATACGATATATAAAAATAATAAATAATGGCTTATTTCTTGTTAAAATAAACAAAATTAGTAGAAATCGATATATAAAATAATAAAGAAATAAATAATGAATTTAGAAATATATATACGATCATAACCAGCTTCAAGATAACCATCTTCAACCATTTTATCAGTCATCTTAATGAAAAGATCTTCATTAACACAACCGTCAGGGTGAGTCTTACAATCAATGGTACAACGATATTGTTCCCAAGGCATCCATCCCTATAGAATCAAAAAATAAATAAGAATAAAGCAATAAATGAGAATGAGTGACAGCATAAAGGGCAATAAAAACATACCATAGGAGGAGTAAGAGCAAGACCATTATCTAAAGCGAAAACGGAAGCCACAAATAATAAAACGAGAAAACCTTTCATTTTTTAAGTGAAAAAGAAATAAAAAAATGAGAACTGTAATGATCTTTTCATAATACTATTCACCAAACGTGTCATTGTGACGTATATCCTATAAATTAATAATGAAAAAGAAAACTAGGCTTTCATTGGGCAATGAGTTTTATCGATTTCATTTTCCAGAAAAACAAGATTTCTCTCAAAAAGTAAACAACACTAATAGAAAAATTGTTTGGATTATTGGTTACTGTAGATGACGCGCAGTGACTGATTCCTTTGGGAAAAGGTAAGAACGACAAATGATTGGCATAAATGAATCGTAAAACTTATTCCAAAAGGCTTACGAAAAACATTAAAGAAAACACAACCACATTGTTCTCTATGAATAATTGTTTGTTTATAGAAAAAATAAGTTATTTTTTCATTGTAGAATGATGTGCAATGAATTGACGTAGAGAGTAATGGATTGTGAATAGTTTAATATAAATAGTATGAAAAATCAATCATCGACAACGTGTTTCGTGTGTGAACCATTTGAAGATTGAAAAATTGTGTCATGGAGTGTACTGAAGGCAAAAATCATTTTTTAACGAATATTTGAAATAGAAGCGAAGAAGAAAATTTTTTTATTAAAAAATGTTTTAATTTTTAATTATTTATTTTGTTTTTTTAAATATAAAAATAAATATTTATTAATGAAAATGAACATTTTTTATGTGAAAAGTAGTTAGATAATGATTACTCAAGAGTTTAGAATGTCTCTATATCAGTGCCTTCCCGACTTTTTGTGACACTTGCGGTGACTTTTTTTGACAGTCACATAAAGTCGCTTTAAGTCAGACTTAATATGACTTAATATAATAATAAATATTTTTACACTGTCAAAAATTAACAAAAGTGTCACATTTTTCTGTGACAATTGCGGCACCGCAAAAAAAAAGGGCCTTTTGGAAGTCACTGCTCTATATAGTTAAAAAGAATAAACAAAAAACAATTCATGATAATGATATATATAAATAATACTAAAGAAATAATGTCAGAAAAAGTGAAAAGAAAAATTGAATATAGAAAAAGAATTCAAGTAATATATATATATATAATTAAAAAACTTATCTAAAAGATAATAGAAATAGTGACACTATTGATCCCATAATCACTCTATACTTAAGACGAAAACTGTTATTATTTCATAATGAATACTTATTTGTTGTATATAAGAAACATTATAAGAATTATTGTTTTATTTATAACTTGTCGATTTCTTTAGATAATAAATGTAATTCTTCCATATTTTCATAATCTCCTAGAGGCAGTGGTTTCTGTGAAGGATTTATTTCTTGATTTAATCTGTATATAAGCTCTATATATAAAAAAAATAGAGAATTCAGTATATGAAAAAAAAGGCTATTATAGTAAGATTTTATGAATAGATATTAAACTCTATATTTTATATACCTTGTCCATTCAATACCATATCGATATGATGAGATAATAATGTAAATTGAGCTAATAATTCTTCTGATGATAATTGAGCTATATATAATAAGTAGTATTACTTGAAGATTATAAATAATAACACATACAAGAGAGTAATTGAAATTGTTTGATAATCGTCATTAAAGAGGATTGAAGACGTTTCTGCTTTATTTCTAATTCATATTTCTTATTATTTAACTAGAAATATAAATAAAATTATATATATATATATAATAATAATTACTGTATAGATAGATTTCTTTAATTCTTTGATTTGTTTATCTAGTTCATATTCTTCTTTTAATAAAGACACAGGAAGTGACTAGAATATATTTTATTTTATATATAAATATATATACTTGTTTTAAAGGTAATGGATTCACTGTAATAAATAAATTTCGATTTGCAAAAATCTCTAATTTATCCATATTCTTTTCAATTACATTCTTTAAAAATATATTGATCTTGTTTGTACCTTGTTGTAAATCTTCAGTGTATTCTATTTCATTTTGATCGAAAATAGATTTAAGAGCATCTTCAAAGGAATGTATACCATCATTTATGTAGGCATCAAAAATATTATAAATATCATTTATGAGATCTTTAGAAGAGAATAACTCTACTGTTTCCTTTTCAATACTCATTTTTATTTTATTTTCAATTTTTTAAATATATTTCTATATTATTCAAGCTTGAATGAATATAAAATAGTATTAATAGATATTAAAGAATTAAATTGAAAGAAATAAGATTAAAAAATATGTTTTTTGAAAACAAAAGTATAGTTTGCCTATAATTTGACTTGTTCCCTCGATTATACTTTGAACCACTTTTTTTAGTTAGTTTTCATAAAAGACTGTTTCAACTGATATTTATCCTATGAGTGGCACAGTATCTAGAAGACCCTTCAAGAGGGGATTTAATAAGAATGATTCAAACAAGAAAATTGTGGATTCAAATTCAATTTCTTTGAAGAGAAAACGTATTTTTCTATTCCTTAATGTTCAGAAATATATGAATTATGTCAAAATATTAATCTAAAATATTCATATTCTATAGAAATCAAACGTAAACAGAATTTTAATAAGAATTCTAATATTCTTCATAAATATAAGAAGCTGAAGGAAAAGGAAGTCAATAAGAATATTCCAAAGAAAATCAATGATGATGAAATATCAGATAATGAAGAAGAAAGTGAAGATGACTTACAATTAAGACAACAAGTATATTGAATATCATTTTTTCTTTTATATTTTTAGATATCTACAGACAAGGAAAATTATGGTAAGTCATTGTGATTGAATATTCATATATTATTAGAATTAATATTAAATATATATATATATAGAGGATGCTTTTGTTGTGAATGCTGATTCTGATGATGAAAATAATTCTATAAAAGAAGTAAAAGATGAAGAGAATAATGTATTTGTCGTTGAAGATTTAAAGAAGAAAAACGAGAATAAACCTAAGAAAATTATAGATGGAAAAACAAAACCAAGTATAGTTTTTTTATTATTATTATATTATTATTATTATAAACGAGTATTATTCTATTTATTATATTTCTATTCTATATAGAACAAAGAACATATACTACTCATAAACCTAATATGTTCCAAGAAGCTCAGAAGAAAGCAGAAGGTATTTCTTATAATATAGTTATAACTATTATATATATATTCTATTGTTTATATTCTATTTTTATATTTTTTTACTATTCTTATATATCATTATCCTACCTTTAATATCCTTAATTAACTATATATTTAGAATATAAAAAGCAACAAGAAGAAAAGAGATTACAAAAAGAAAAGAAAGAATTAGAAATAAAACATAAAATCTCAAGAAAACAGAAGACTTCACATAAATTAAATGCAAGAACAAAGAATGGACAACCTATCATGAAATTCCAAAGTCAATATTTATTAGAAAAAATTAAAAAACAACTTAATGTTGATTAGAATTAATCGCTATTTTTTTATATTCAATTATTTGCTTCGTTAAATGAATTCATTTTATTATTATTTATTAAAAATTAAAAAAAATATATTTAAATCAAAAATAAAACTTTATATTTTAAAAGAAAGCCATAATTTCTTGCACATAAATATACATATAATATTCTTATATTAAAAAAAGTTTCTTAAATAATAAAAACAACGTTTGTAATCATCATGGACATCAACATCTCTTTAACTTATAGTTATAATTTAAAAATTAAAATACGGCTACATACTATGCCATCATCATATTGCCATTATATACTGTATACATGACACACTTTTCAATCCAAACCAATGAATCTTGGAAATGTTGAAAGAAGCTGACTAATATTCAATAATTTACATTGCTGGAAATTCTAGAATACTCTCTAAATATCCCATTTAAACCACGATTATTCAACATTTCTGATATTTTCTGAAAATATTAATTTTCTAAAGGTTGAAATGAGGGGAAAATTTTTACTAATTTTATTTATTCATTTCAATAAAGTAGATTCTGTAGTAGCTTAAATGACTCATCCATGTGTTACAGAAAAGGGACCACAGTGTTCATTCAATAATGTCAAAAGACCAAGAACTTGTTCAAGACGTCGATCAAGGTATTTTCTTTTTTTTCTTTTGTTTTCTCTATAATTTTTAATTAGTGTGGATTCCTTCTGTGAGAATGACAACCTTCCAAAGTGTGCTGTCTGTAGTATTGCTATTCAACTTAACCAGAACATCTACATGTATTTTCTTATCATAAGAAGCTGTTTCTTGTTATTTTCTAAAACAAATACATATTTAGGTTCGGTGATGCTCCATTCTGCTCAGAGGAATGTAGAAATATTGCTTATCAAGCAGTACAAAATCGTTATAATGAGAATTCTTATTAGGTTTCGCTTGCATTCAATTTACTTTATTTTTTTCTTCTTTTCTATTTCTCTTCTTTTTCTTTTTCTTGTTTTATCATTTCATTTTTAATATATTAAGAATGTCTTTTTTTTGAATCTTTTAAAAATACTTTTCCTTACTTTTTTTTGCTTATTTATAATATATTTTATATAAAAAATGTATATTCTTAAATATATATAATGAATACATATATATAGTATAGTATATATATAAAACGAATTTTATATATGATTAAACGAATTGTTTTAAATGCTGGTTATCTAGCTATTTAAATTATTCTTATAATAATAATAATAATAATACTTTTTTTCTCTATTATCGTGAGTCTTTTTATATCGTTTTCTTTATTTAGTTTTATTTTTTTAAAAAATTTTGATTTTATTTTGCTTAATGAATATATTTTTATCTATCATTATGTGCTTATAATGAAGATGAATGTATTTATATATATGAGAGACATTTATTGCTATTTCTATCAGGATACTTCTTTTTCTTTTTTATATTAGTTTTGGTATCCATTTTTTTTTTGACTTTATTTATCTTTATATTGATTCTTAGATCTATTGATGTGAATAGTCTTTCTAGTTTATTTTTTACGTGTTTTTATACTTAGAAAGTAATTTGTATTTTATATATGTACGCTGAGTGGTATGTAAAATAAAAAAAAAATAATTTTAAATAACTAAAAAGGAATTAAAGTATAAAGAAGGGTTAATAGATTATTATCATAAAACAATAGTTTAGAATCATTGATTTATAACTTTTCATGAGTAGTATAGATATCAATAGGATTTGAAGTAGTATTGATAGTAGCAGTAGAAGCAGCAGCATGGAATAATATACTACCTTCTTTAATATTCATAGATCCAGTTTCACTATGAATAGAAGCATTTCCTGAAGTAACAACACAAATAGAAGGAACAGTATGAATAGGAAGAATATATGTAGAATCACTTGGTATATGAGTATATTCAATTTCAAATTCAGGAGCAGGAGTAGAATATAAAGAAGTATATTTATCAATAGATTCACCCTTATTTATATTTACAGGACCATTTCTATATATAAAATGATGATAAATATTATATAAATAATATATATAAATACTAGATATATATACTCATAAGTACACATGTTAATAAGTGTTTCTTTATCAATAAATTTAGGAGTTAATCCAGCTCGAACTACATTATTACTACAAGCCATACTCTCCATAATATCTCCTATATATATATATATAAATGTATTATACTATAATAACATTGATTTTAATTGATTTTAGAAGAATATATAAGTATGAATAATATTAATTATTATTATATATACCTTTAAGATATGCATGAGGAATATTAGCTCCAAGATAAATACTATCTCCTTTAGATAATTGTAAATAATTGAGAATATAAGGAGCAAAAGAACCAGCATCTCCAGGATACTATATAATAATAATAATAATAATAATAATAATAATAATAATAATAATAATAATAATAATAATAATAATAATAATAATAATAATAATAATAATAATAATAATAATAATAATAATAATAATAATAATAATAATAATAATAATAATAATAATAATAACTAAATATATATATATACAGTATCCATAACTTCAAGAATTGTGTTTTCCATTTGAGATTTATTGGATTTGTGTTCTAAATAATCTCTATGTTCCTTGAGGGATTGTAATACTATTTCTTTAGGACATTCAATAAATTGTTTAAATAAAGATTTTAATAATAATTTTTCATCAGAAACAGAATTGGTTTCAACTTCTTTAATAAAACCATCAGCAGTTGCTTTTCCAATAATATTATATAAAGGTTTAATTTCTTTCAAATAAGCAGCTATTTCAGATAAACAACGGAATCCACACCTATATAATAATAATAAGTAGTAGTAATAATTATAATAATAAGTATATAATGTATATATACATATATAATAAGTATATAATAAGTAATAATAATAAATATATACATGGCTTCAAAGGGTCCAAGAGCAAGAGCCATTTCTGGTTTATGATTATCATCGGTATAAGCAGCAGGATTTATGGCATGAAGACGCTTGGCTAAGACTTTGTCGGGATGGGCCTATATATATATATTTAGAGAGAGAGGATAGTTATAGACAATCATAGATACTCATAGATAATAGAGTCTAATAATATAAATATTTCAATAATTATTATAACTAATCATAATAAACATAAATAATATATATATAAATATATAAATATATATATATATACTTGAATAGAGAGAGCAGCCCCTACGGAGAGTACTTTATAAAGGAAGGGAAGATCTCCGTGTCCACCCATACTTGTTCCCATTAACTCAGGATGACTCTATATATATAATAATAATAAATAGTATCCTAATAAACATAAATATAATAATAACAAAACACTATAAAACAAAACAAAAATAAAACTATTTACATTTAAATATTCCTTTAAAGGAATAATAGATCCATCAACTTCTATAGAAGAAGGTCCTGAAGGATGAGTACCAAACCTATAAAAATATTTTTATTTATTTATTTAAAAAACAATTCAAATAACAATAAAAATAATTCAAATAATTCCAAAACATTCACTAATATCTATATACCAATATTCAGCATAATGTTTATCTTCTGAAATTTCATAAGAATCATCATCAGCATGCTTTAACAGAGCAACACGACTTTCATGTCCAGCCTTTCCCCAAAGATAATTTTGTACCTAATTGTCAACATGAATATCAAATACAAGCTAATAAACATACAACACAATGAAGCTTATACATATTTTTTATGAATATCCATACGATTCAACAGAAATTATTTATAAAAATTATTTCTCTTTAAAGACACAAAAGAAAACCAATAATCTGACCCCAAAATCTCGTGAGATTTAGAAATTATCAGCAAAATTCTACTTTTTTTTCAACACTTTTCAGAACAATTCAGTATCACTTTAAAATTAAACTATTTCTACTCATTTACTTATTTTATCTTGTTTTATATCCTTTCTAATCTATCAGAACAAATATCTCTATATCATTAATCTATTCATAAATCAAATTATGCAACAATTACCTCCTCCAGCACCTATTGCTCCTGAATTAGGAATCAATTATGTTTCGAATCCAATCCTTGAATATCAATATCCACCTGTATCAGAAGATATTATCAAAAACATTTCACATGCTTTAATTGCAGTACCTCAGTTTTATATACAAGTATGTCATTTAATGAATAAGATGAATTTACCTCCTCCATTTGGATCTATAACTCCACAACCTCCGTATCCTTTAGATACTATATCTTCTGGAATCAAACGAGTAGGATAGTTTTTTTATAATAAATTCTATTTTTGTTCTTATTTTTCTTCATAATTAATATATTTATATTATATTTGCTAGACTTATGATTATGCAGAGAATGAGAGTGAGAAAGAGTCTGATGATGATGATGATAATTCTTCAAATTCTTCGTATCAATCAAAACGTCCTAATATGGCCTCTGTTGTATATATATATATATATATATATATATTTGGTTAGAATTCTTATATTCATTATTCTTATTTATGTATAGTCAATTACAATAGATAAATCAGATATGAATAGTTCACCTACTATTGTTTCTACAACAAATAATACAATATCCAGTAGTTCTCAGCCTATTTCAGACATTCCTACTTCTTCTCCTTCTCTTCCTCTTTCTACTTCAGAATCAACAAATACTATAAATAAACCAAAAATTATGGCAAATATATTTAGAAAGAAAACAATAGCTCCTTCTTCAAATGTCAAGATAATCACGGGAATATTCCAAAGCACAAAAGTAGAACGTACATGTGCTAGTAACGATATTATTAAAGCAGGAATTGTTTCTAAAGAAGGTATATAAATTTGTTTTTTATTGCTTTTTATTTACTTTTTTTATATATACTTTTATTATAAATTCAATTCATTCTTTTTTTTATTATTATCCTTTTAAAAGAATAATAATAATAATTATATATATAAATATAGAAATAGCCACTCTTCCCAAATTCCAGAATTATTCTCCTGGTGAAGTGAGTAATAAATTATATATAAAGAATCTTGCAAAGACAGTTACTGAAGATGATATATTATATATATTTGGTCGTTTCTTTGATACAGATAAACAAGCAAAAGAGTATTTTAATTTATATTATTAAAAATGATAGTGATTGTTTTATTTGTCTTTTTATTTATTATAATATAGAATCATTATTTAAAAATTATTTTATAGTAATATATACTAATTATAAATATATTTATGATTATACTCTATAATACTTATTATTATATGTGTTACAGACAATTAGAAATCCATTTATTAAAAGAAGGTCGTTTGAAAGATCAGTGTTTTGTGACATTTCCCGATGAATATAAAGCAGCAGCTGCTCTCGATTCTACACATGGATTTATACTCAAAGGAAAACCATTATTTATTGTATAAATATATAATAATAATATAATAGTAATTATTATTTATTTAATATAATAATAATATAATAATAATAATTTATATAATAATAATAATAATAATAATAATAATAATAATTTGTTTAATAATAATATATTAAATAATTTACCTATTCCTATACTCTTCTAGATATTTAGTAAGAATAAATCGAAAAATGAGTCTTCAAACGTATCAAATAATGAAGAGAAACAGAATAATGCCACAATCAATCAAAAATCAAATAATAATAAACCTATAAATATCACTTTAGAAGGTGAAGATGAAACACTATATATGGAATAATATATACTTATATGATTTATATAATTTATAAAAGTAATTATGAATATTATTTCAAAAAACTTGTTTTTTATTTCAAAATTTGATATATATATTTATTTCTAGTAATATTTAAAACCTAAATCTGTGAAATATATAAATTATTGTTGATTATTAGTAAACTCAATATATATTATATATGTATACTTTTTTTTCCAATGATATTCTTGCAAATAGAATGATTTATACTAGTTTTGACAAACTAAAACATATCTTAAAAATCATAGAATTCTATTATACAAAAATGATAATAAAATTGTTTTCTCTAGTGTAAAAATTGACTGTTTAATTGACAAAAATTAAAAAAAAGCATAAAACATTGAAACTATGTTATATCATTCATATAGTAGTATTTAGAAATTATTGTACTATCATAAGGATTATTAAATAAGTTCAATCAGCAAAAATTATCATAAGTAATTAATAAAAATATACATATAAAAAAAAGGTAGTTTTTTAAGTATAGAATACCAAAAACGGACACTAGTCATTATTGATTCTATAATAAGAATAGACTACTAAATTGGTATTCAATTTAAATAAAGAAGAAAATAGAGTTCTTTACAAAAACTTTTCAATTTCCAAAAAATGAATTATGTTTTTCAAGATTCTTTTGAGAATAAAACGTTCTTAACTGAATGAATCTTCAGAAACGGCTCTTTTTCTTAGAATAACCATAATAAATCATGCGAATTCTTTCCCTTTAGTTTTTAAAACCTATATGATAAGATATACGCTTGTTGTTTATTTTTTGAAATCAACTTCATGATCTATAATAAATTTAATATTAATATTTAAAAAAATGATCATGTCTGAAACTAAAAGTCTTATGAATATGTGGTTGTTGAAACTAGTTGAAATCACCTTTGGAGTATTCTGCATTATCAGTCTTATTGTGAATTTGTTCCTTCTTTTCTTTGTTATAACAAGCTACAATTGTTCTATAAATGGAGAAAGGTATAAAGATATACTTTATTGTTTTGAAACCTATAGTTTTAATTTCTCGTTGTTATTTGTATTTATTGTTATTATCTGTTAATTAGATTAAATGAATTAAGAATTATATATATATTTTTTCTATTTAGTAATAACGAAACAAGCTTAGCGATAACATATACTGATAATTATTCAAAATACCATGCAATGAAAATGAATGAAAAGTTATTGATACAATCTCATTTTCATAATGATACAGATTATGTTTTTCAAGAATTTTATAAGGACAAAAATGTTTCCATTGATTATTTTTCTTCTTCAGTTGTTTATTATGAAACGCAGTTGCCTTTGTCTACAGACCATTTTCTATTCACAATAGATGACAAAGAAATCTATGTGTTGAATAATAAGGATAGAAGAATAGTTTCAAATAATTATTCCACTTTATCATGTCAAAACCATTCGTATATAATTCATTTGTTATGACTCATTATTATTCTATATTATTCTTTTATTACATGTTTATAATGTATAGAAATATTCATTTAAAAGAAACGCCATATATACAAAAGGAATCTATTGCTTCGTTGTATTTATATATCAAAATAATTAAAGGAGAATATGAAGTACATAATTTCATGTATATATATATATATATATATATATATATATATATATATATATATATATATTATATGGTTGTTATTATATAATATAAAATTAGATAATATTATTATTATATAGATTTATATTTAAAAAATTATATATCTATATAGTTCATTTAATAAGAAGAATCAGTCACAAGATTTATCACAAAATGATTCTATATCTATCAGAGTATTTTATATATATAAATGAATATTAATTAATGAATATATAAATAAATAGATTGCTGTAGATATTCAAGATTTAAATTTACCTAAATTAATTAAGCTGATACCAGATTATTATGATGAGGGAGATGATATTTGTGAGGGTGATGTTGAAAAGAAAAGTCAATACTTTTTATCTGATTGTTTCTTGTGTAATAAATATAGTATTTTTTATTGTATGTATATATTTTTAGCATTATTGATTATTCATATATATTTAATATTTCTTTTTATTTATAATCGTAATATGATTATATATATATATATTATTTAATAAGTATTAACTAAAATACCAATGTTATATAAATAATAATAATATCTGTTAGTATTATTCTTTTCTATGTTTATTATTATTTATTCTATAGTTATGGATATGTATGAAGGTACTTTTAAAGAAATATGAACAAACACATTTTAAATCGAATCAAATAATTAAATTCCATTATGGAAATCCAGGTATATAAATATATAATTTATTTTATATATTCTTTTCTTTCCTTTGTTTTTCATACTTTTTTAATGACATCATATCTTAACAGATTATTATTTCTTCTTTCCATAAATAATTTTCATACATTTGTTTAATCTTATTGTTTTTTTCTATATAATTAGTATATATTATCTTAATAGAGTATATATGACTCTTTCTATATAGTTCTTATTGAATATAACCCTAAAAAGAGAACACAGATCTGATGATACTAAAGAAAACAAATACTGTAAAGTTGTGTGACGCGTGAATTCGTGTGGAATTTCAATATTGTAAAAAAAAAAATAAATAATAAAAAAAATAATAAAAATAATAAAAATCAAATAAAAAAAAAAAAAACTATATTGTTCATTTTTTTCGTTTCATATTTGTAGCAGGTTGTTTCCTTTTCTTTTCCTGTTTATCATGATTTTCTGTTATTTCTAAAAATAAGATGTTATTATTAATAAAAAAAAAACAATTTATAAAAAAAAAAATAGAATAATATTATTTTAATAGTAAATATACCAGCAGTTTCTGAAATAATTGATTCATTTCGTTTCATAACAGCATTATTAGCAACTTTTCTATTTTTTATTCTAGTTGTATCACGGACAAGAGATGGAGAAGAAGATGTAGAATTAGAAGGAGGCAGACTAATATCTTGTTCTTTAGTTGATATATTGTAATTTTGAATTAATTCATCTTCATCATCTTCATCTTCATTATTATTATCATTATCATTATCATCATCTTCATCTTCTTCTTCTGAAGGTGATAACGTGTCTTTTTCAATATCTTTCGCGTTTTCTAAAAATGGATATATCTTCTTTGGATCTTCTCTATATATAATGATATTTAATGATTATTATTTCTCTATAAAGAAAGAATAAAGTAAAATAAATATTGTTATTATATATATAATAATAAGAATATATACAAATAATTAACTACATGACGCGCAAATGATTTTGAGATATTATTACGTAAAAATGAATCATCATCAGCAGTATATATATGATCAATTCCTTCTTTATCTTTTATCTTAAAAATAGCTATTTTCATATTCTGTATCATCCAATTAAATTCTTCTAAATAAGGATTCGCTTTTATTATTTCATTATGTAATAATCCTTCATCAAGAATCTCCTATATATAAAAATAATAATAATAATAATAATAATAATAATAATAATAATAATAATAATAATAATAATAATATGAATAATAATAATAATAATAATAATAATAATATGAATAATAATAATAATAATAATAATAATAATAATAAACACAAAAAAAAAAATAATTATAAACACAAAAAAAAATATAATAAATAAATAAACATTTTCACACCTATATATACTTTAAATCCTAAAAGTTTAAGTAGATTATTATTCTTTCTTTTATCATTTAAATAATTTTTAACAATACCATTAATAGTCTTAAAATCATATATTTTACAATTTTCTGCTAATAATTCTTTAGCAATAAAACTAGAAAAACAAATCAAATCTTTATCGGCACCATTAATAGCTACATATTGAATTTTATTATTTTTCACTTCAAGCTTAAAGAATTTAGCAAAATGAACTCGAAATACAGCAGGCATAAATTCACATATTTTATCAATATAAATCTATTCACATAATTATAAATAATAAAAGATTTAAAAAAAATATGTATATATACTTTAACATTCTTTGGAACACTTTTATCAAAGACTCTTCCTGTTTTAGTATATATAATTTTAAGAATTGACTCTTCCAATGTTGAATTTAAATAGTTACTTTGAAGAGGACGCACTAAATAGATCAATTCAAGTAAAAATAATAAGTATTTACGGTCATCAATTCCATTCACTTTTGATAATATATTTTTAGTGATAATATTGACTTGACTCTGAATTTCGTTGCAAACAGAAACGATCTCTTCTGGATCTGATGCTACTTTATTCTTCTTCTTCGTTGATTGAGTTGGGAAATAACACTTTCTTAAAGGTATTATATCTATAAATAGAGTTTTCTACAAAATTATGAATATACTTTCAAATAATTCATCATTATTACTCATTTCTTTGTAGATTTCTTTTTTAAAATTCAAAAAAACACAAAAAATGAATTAATTGAAAAAGATATTTTAAAAGTAAACTTTTGGAGAAAAATCGTAATTAATCGTTTTCGTTATAATCGTGAAAACACAGAACAAAATAAAGATTAACATACAATCAAGATTCCTTTTTATAGTTCATGTTACAATGATATTCAATAGATTTATTGTACATATACTTCTTGTAGCGTGTATATCCCTTTGCATATCTTTTAAATAACGAAATATAGTACTTTGTGAATCAGTTTTGCTTTGTGATCAATATGAAGCGATTTTGAATACGTACGATACTCCTTTCTCTATTAAATGCAGATATGACGATAAATTATTCATAAAGCCAAACTTGATGAATACAATTCACTTTGAAAACAATACACTTTTTGGTTATATACCTAAAGGAATTGAAAGAATTGATTATACTATCTTTAGCAAACTAAATAAAGATGAAAATGCCATTATTAGTATTGGATGTATGTTTTTTTATTTATTTTTTGAATTATTTTTTTTTAAATAACTTTTTAAAGTAATTTTTTTTATAAATTCTATAATTACAGAAACCAATATATTAAATAAAATTAAATAATTAATTCTATAGATTATTCGCAAAGTACTTTTTTTATGCCTCGTGATTCTCATTATAAATTATATCAAAATATTGAAATGCCAACTTTATTCTTTATATTTCCTGGTTATATGCATGATTATTCCATAACTCCTTCGTTACCAGTTACATTTAAATTTAACTATAAAAAAGGTACTTTAAATGGTTTAGTTCAATCTTATAGTCAACCTGTTCAATTATATACTGTTAAAGCACTAAATCAAAAAAATGAAACTGTTACTACAAGTTTTGCTATTCATTATTATGGTATATAGATTTATTATTGTTTTTTTGTTTTTGTTTTTCTTTATTTTATAATATATTTTTTCTTCTTTATATTATATGTATATTTTTTCTTTATATTATAATAGAATATTTTTTTTTCTTCTTTATATTATATTATATTATAATATATATATATATAGATCAATCTTCATTGGATATTAATATAATTCATTCATTTTATTATTTAAATATTATTCCTAATGGATATAAGCATCTTCATTCTCATTGGTTGACATATCAAAAACCCTCTTCTGCACTTTATGAATTTTGTGAAGCTATTGTTATGGGAGAAAATATTTATTATATTTTTAATGATATATTATCAAATTATAATAATACGTATATTATGGTTGTATTATATTATATTATTTATAATATTTATAATATTTATAATATTATATAATTTATTATAATTTATTATAATTTATAAATCTATATAATACTATATATATGACTATTTATATAGAGTAGGAGGGGATACCTTTACTGTTTCTTTTGAAGGATATATTACATTTCCAAAACCTTATTTTTATTCTTTTAATTTAACTACATTTCAAAGTGCTTCCTTATATATAAATAATCATTTAATTGTATATAAGAATAAAGATGAAGATGTTGAATATGTTGGTCCAAGATCTATATATCTAAATGGTACATTGCCTTATGAATTAATATATTCTACTTCATTTCTTTCTGTTACTCATGAAAATACACATCATGTCAGTCATTCTCAGAAGAATTCAACTTATTATTCAAATATTCATCATAATACTACTCAAAATTCTTCTCCCTATAAACAGAATCTTAATACAATCTATAGAAAATCTTCAAATTCCCTTGATTATCCAACAAAATCATTTTCTTCATCTAAAGATATTTTTTCACTTTCTTTTTCATATATTACTTCTTATTCTCTTCATTTCCTTCATTCTTCTATGGTATTATATAGAAATGAATCTATGATTCAAAATCCAATTATTCCTTTTATGCTCTATGACACACCTTACTCATTCAATCCACCATTACCGCGGGGAATTGAGTTTCTCTATGGGTATTTAGCAGGTGTTCCTGAAGACATTTCTCCTAAAACGATATATACACTTACTCTAATTCAATATGGTAATGAAATCAAATTATCTGTTGAAATTGAAATTATTGGTATATATTTATTGTTTTTTGCTATTGAATATATTATTATGGATTTATTCATTAGAATAATGAATAGATTTACTGTTTTATTTTTTTATATAAATATATATATATTATCTATTTGATACTATATTCTATATGTATTCTATATTTATTTATTTAAAATAATATATTTATTATTCTATAATATTATAGATAAACCAAATAGTAAACCCTCTTCTCTATATATATTATCACGTGATTTTGAGCCAATTACAGAGATTACTGCCTATATACATAATGAAACAAATACTTATTATATTCATGGAGATCATAATTTAACTAGAATTTTATTAATACCTTCAATACCTTCTGTTTTATCTCTTAGTCAATCAGGTACAATTTTATCGCTTTATTTAAATCATCATTTAGACAAACAAACGTATATATATATATTTTTAATTGTTTATTTATGTTATTATTTATTATTTATTATATTATATTAATTATTTATTATATATATATATATATATATAGGTTTTCAATAACTGGATGTAATGAATATGGGTGTATATCTACTACTCTTTCTATTGAAATTATTCCTTGTGCTTATCCTGATATGTTAGGAATTTTGTTAGGTCAATATTCTGCTGCACATATATTTGTTTATCAAGGGTATAGAGGATTCTATTATATCTTATTTATTCTATTTATTTTATTCTATTTATTTTATTATTTTATTTTTTTATTATTCTTTTTTATTATTATTTTTTTTTATTTTATTTATTTATATATTCATTAGTATTCTCATCTTTAACAACAATTTATATAATAATTTTATTACGTTTCAATTTAATACTATTAAAACTATATATAGTAATAATGATATACCTATTGCTGTGGCTACTCCATCTTATTATGATTTAATGATATGTGCACCACTAATAGAAACTATATTATATGCAGTTAACTTCTCAAAGTATATATATATATATATATATATATATATATATTAATATTATAATTGTTTGTTTGATTAATATTTATATTATATCTTTTATATTATTATTATATGTATAATAATGATTATATATATATATATATATATAGATTTCAAGGGAGTACCTTTTATCCTGATATATTTATGACTTCTGGGTTATGTCTACCTAACATAAAAATGACCAATGTTTTTTATCAAGAAATGACTTTATATTTAGGTATATATATATAGAATTATTAATATATATATATATATATATAATAATTCAATTTAAAAAAATTAATAATAATTAATAAAAATAATAATATATAGGACATACCGATAAATTATATATGGAAATATATCAATCCTTATTTATAAGGAATATTAATGAAGTTTCATTAATGAAACCATTTTCTTTTCTTTCTCCTTATTATTATATAGATATATCTCCTTCTCTTCCTTCTACTACATCGTTATTACATAATGGTATATCTATATATGGACGTTTTAATGAATCTGGAACAACTATATATCATAGTATATTCACGAATTTTCATTTGATATTTGCGATGAGTTTAGCTATACATGTTGTTGGTATATATATATATATATATTAAAATTATTACAATATTTTCAAAAATATTATATATATATATATATAATTATTACAATGTTTTCTAAAAAATTATCTTTTTTATATATAATTATAATTATATATATAGATTATAATAAAGATGAATCTTTGAATAATACATATATTAATATGAATATCTATCGTCATTGTTTTTTCCCATGGGAATCTTTCTCTATATATACATATAAAGAGAAACAAATTGTGTTTTTTAGTACAAATATTACTTATAATTGGACCTCTAATGTTCGTGTTTTACAGGATACTATTATTATTGAATATATGAATAATCATACTGATATATATACTAATGATTCTATTACTCCTTCTCCTCTTTATATATATACAGATACTCAATTTATAGGAATTATTGAGATTCCCGCGAATACTCCTTATTATTCAACTATAATTCATATTTCTCCAGTGTTAAAGAAATATCAAAATTGTCTTATTTATAATAAGATGAATGAACCTTCTTCGAATTGGAATCACGTGTATTTTGATTATTCTGATTGGTCAGAAGTTATTTTTAATTACCAAGGGAATATGAATGGAATAACTAGTTATTTTCGATATACATTTACTATCAATATATTAAGTACATTAATAGGTATTGAATATGAGTTATATACACAATTTGGATTTATATTATATATTAATGGTCATGAAATTAGAAGAGAAATGTTATCAAAAAGAAAAAACATGGACTATTCCACTTATTCTACTGGCTTTCTCGATGATAATAAGTTTTTAACGTATATATGTTATTTATATATGTTATTTATGTAGATTATTTATATATTATTTATTTATTATTTAAATATTATTTATATATTATATTTATATATTATATTTATATAAGATTTATATATAATATTGATTCTATATATAGTGGTATATTACCTTGTGACTTCTTTTCTTTGGGTACAAATATATTTGCTTTTGAAATACATCGTTATCCAAATGTTACTAATTTATATGGTCCTATAGAGCCTACTAATACAACTATGCCTTTTTCTTGTCCTGTTATTAATGTAGATGAAGATTATTATGAATGTGATAGGTATAATAAATATAATGAGTATAATAAAATTAATAATGATAATAAATATATTGATATTAATAGATGTAATGATAAATATTATGATGATTATGATAAACTTAATAAGTATAATATACATGCTAAAAATACAAATATCTTAAATCAATTAAATGATAAAGTTGATATAAACAAGAATATTATATATAATAACGAGGAATCTAATTACATTTCAAATTACTGTAATAATATATTAAAAGAAAAAAATCATCAAATTTCTACTATTAATAGTACTAAAAATAATAATTCATTGAATATTGGGTATTCTAAGTTAAATAATCGTAATAGTTATCAGTTATGCTCTTTTAATGATCCCTTTCCTATTCATATATATACAGATATTAGTGCCAATTCTATTAGTGGAAACTGCTCTTTAAGATCTATATATGGAAAAACAGATAATAATGTATATATATATATATTATTATTATTATTATTATTATTATTATTTATATATAGACTCAATCTTTATTTGATTTCCGTAATAAGGATACATTGAATTATATATATACTTCAACTTCTCCTCTTCCTGTTTATATTAATTATACATATAATCAATATAAACATGAATATATAAATAAAGTTATTTTACAAATACCTTATATAACTTCTAATAGTAGTTTAATGAATAATGACACTCATTCTTTCTCTGTTAATGTTCCTGAATATATACAAATACAAGCAACTAATGATAATAAGAATAATGATAATTGGACTACTCTTTATTCTATAAATAAAAAAGGATATTTTGAACAACAATTATTTACTTATATATTTAATATTGAAACTTATTCAATAGATTATCGATATTATCGTATTGCTATTTTAAGTATATATATTTTATATTTTATTTCTATATATTTTTTTTATATACTTGATAATTATATATATATATAGGTACGAATGATAATTCATCATCATCATTTTCAATTTCATTTATTGGTTTTTATTTGTGTCGAAGACTCACATGTCCTACTGATGGTGTTTGGAACAGTGTTTCTGCGGGTGAAACACAAAGAATTTCTTGTGATGATTCTTATAAAGGATATATGTACAGAAAATGTACGGAGACCTATATATCCGATACTATTGGATATATAGCATCATGGGAATCTGCTAATAGAAGCGGGTGCTGTATATATATATTTATTATTATTATTATATATTTATTATTATGTTTATGATTATTATATGTTTATATGATTATTATATGTTTATATTATAATAATAATATATATTATTATTCTATATAGTATCTACTGTTCCACCGTTTTTCATGACTTATTTGGATACTACATTATGTATGCATAATATATTACCTTATTTCTATAATATATATATTCATCCTTATATGAAAGAATTATATATGAGTGTTTTACACATACATCCTAATTATATACATATTCATCAAGTTTTCGATTGCTCTACTCAAGTATATATTTATATTCATTTATTTAATGGCAATAATAACATATAATAATAATATATATATAATAACATATAATAATATATATATATATATATAGAATGAGTCTAGAACATGTATTGTGTTACGTTTTTCTGTTAATTATTATGTATATGAATATTATTATAAGCGTATTCATCAAATAGAAGAACAATATACTCAATTATTCCTTGAATTATTAACTAAACATCAAATAATAAAAAATAATTCTATATATTCATTTATTTCATCTTCTTTTGAATCTATATATGTAACTATTTATGATCCAATTGTTCTCTCTAATATTCCAGAAAGTAACTATAAATTATTTTATATACTTTTGTCGATAATTATTGGTATTATTCTCGTTATTATTCTTATGATAATCATTATTCAAATTATCATTCGAAAAGCGAAAAATAAACCGTATATATTATTATTATAATTATATTATTGTATAATAAATTATGTATATATATATTATTTATTATTCTTATTATATAGAAAACAAAAAAGATCTATTTTGGAACAACGTTCTAAGTGGTATATATATATATATATTAATATCATTTACATATATATTTATATATTTATATATATTATATTATATTATATTATATTATATTATATTATATATTATAAATATATATATTATTTCTTTTACATATATATATATATATTTAGTAATTTTTTCAAAAAACTAACTCAAGATGAAATATTTACAACGTAATTTATATATATTTATATATTTATATTTATATATTATTATATAGTCCACTTCTTCCTGCAGAAGATTCACCTTATACTTATCATACTATTGAAAATCCTCCTGTTGTTCCTAAAGAATCAAATGAATTATTATCATTATTTAATGGAATAGAATCATCAGATGTCACATGTGTATCATTAGAATACCCAATCAATCCATTATTAGCACATGCTTCTATGTCTCCTCTTGTATCTATATCTTCAGATAGTTCTACATATAAATCATCACGTGCATCATCAGGTGCGTCATCAGGTGCATCATCTTCATCATCATCTTCATCATCATCATCATCATCATCTTCTTCTTCTTCTTTATCATCTTCTTGTCCTTCTCCTCCTGTTGCTCCACATTTATCTATATCATCTTCTATCTCTTCTATTTCTTCTGCTTCTCCTCTTAATCCTATTGTTACAGCTTTATATACTTCAGGATTATATAATAAGAAAAGTACTATTTTAAAACCTTCAACACCTTTAAATTCTTGTGATTATAATCATTTAAAACAAAATTTACAACCGTCTTCATTAAATAATACACTAAATAATAAAAATATGCAAGCTAATAATGCTAAGAATATGAGTGAATTTATTTCTATTTATCATCCTAATAATGATCATAATAGCTTATTAAAATATTTTTCTAGTACCTATATACCTGCAAATACACCAGTAAGTCATGTATCCTCTAATTCATCTTCAAATTCATCATTTCCACCTCCTTCTTCTCCTCTTACTCCTACATCTTCACCATCTTCTCCTTCCTAATTATATATATATATATTGATTGTTTATTTTATTCATCATATATAAACATATAACTTATTCTTTTATTTGTGACATTATTTATTTTTTAAATATATTTTTGAATACATAATTTGTTTTCATTTGTTAATTATATTTATTTAAATAAATATATTTTTCTTTTTATGTTTTTTATTTGAATAATTATTATCACCTTTTCTTTTTTTATTTTTTTTTTAATTATTCAATTTTCCAATGGATATCTATCATTATTTTTTCATATATAATATATATTATATAATATATAATATATATGTAATGTTTTCCTTATTTATGTTTTCCTTATTTATGTTTTCCTTATTTATGTTTTCCTTATTTATGTTTTCCTCTATCTACAGTTTCATAACAAATAATTCTTTGTACAAATAATGTATTATTTTTATGCCTATATTCATCTTTTATAATTAACTTCATTAATATATATATATTTTTTTACTTTAACATTTTTTCCTTTCCTTTTTTTTTTGCATTATAACTGTTTTTTTCCTTGTACTAAAGACTATTACTTATACTATAAATTCTTTTTTTTCAATACTATTGTTACAAATATTATTAATAATATATATATATACTATATTTTTATATTTAATGCGAATTTTATTTATTCATTTTATAAGATCACTTATGAATATTTTATATACTATTCATAACATAATTCATAATACAATTAAAGTACAAAATTTTTAATACATTTATGTATGTATTTATAAAAGAATTTTTATTGTTATGATTTTCTATTTGTCTTATCACCTCCAATAACTATATATATATATATGTTTTTTTTCTTATATACAGTTTAAAAAATTGTTTGCTTTTAATTATTCATAATTTTTTTTGTAAATTTTTACTAATATTTTTTAATTACTTATTTTCATATTTATGTGCACAATATATTTTTATTTTTATTGTCATAAATATATATATATATATATGAAATTATTTCTATTTTTTAATGGTCCTCACTTTTTATATATATTATACATTTTTTTATTACCCTATGTCTATACTCTGTTCTTAGTATATACTGTTGTTAGTATATGTTCTTTTACACAACTATATTGCTATTTTCTATTTTTTTTTGCATTTTATTTCTGATTGCATTTTACATTTTTTTTTTTAGTTTTGTTTCAATTTTTCAAGTAGTATTATGATATATATTCATTAATTATTGAATACATTTCTTTTTTAGAATATCAATGAATATTTTATTTGTATTTATTATATGATATATTATTGACTTATATAGATAATATAGTTTCAACTGGAGACTCTCTTAAATACATTCCTTTCATTTACAGTCTTTTAAAGGTTTTTTTATTATTATAATATGTATACATATATTTTTTTTAATTGTTCATACAATTTCTATAATAAAAGGACTTAAGATTTAAAATAGAATACTATAATTGAATAATGTTGATACTCTTATATAGTGGACAAGAAGATAATTTTAATTATTTTTTAATACAAAATGTATTTTGAATATACTATAATTCGAATTAATTATTGTAATAAGAAAAATTTATGAGAATTTAATATTCTTTTAAAGAAATGATAGTTTGTTGAGTAATTGTTTGTATTATAAATAATTAATGACAAAAAATAAAAATAATGATAATAAAAATTAAATAAAAATAACTTTTTTATAAATTAAAAAATATTATTAAAAGTTGTCCATACTTCATAATCATCTATTATAAATTGATTTATCGAGTTACTATCTTTTGTATTGACAAATAAAGATGATTTTTGAGAAGTAGTGACTGTATCATAATAATTTGCATAACAATATGAATTATTATCCGTGTGGCAATTATCACATATACATAAATCAGTATGTCCTATACCAAATATTGGACCATAAGAAGAAGAACAAAGAATAGCAGCACTTTTATCATTATTTGTATAATCATATTTAGTAGGAGGAATATTATACTCATTACTTAAAGTAAATAGAAATTCTTTAGAGTAGGATTTCTTTTCACATGAACTATCCCAATTTTGATCTGTATATCCACCAAATATATTAATATGATTATTATGACCTATATGCTTGATAAGAGTCACTGTTTCTCTTTTATTATCACAATATTTATGGAATTCACTTGCTTTGTATTCATGTTCACTTGCTCTATATATATATATATATATATATATATAATATAGCAAAATATATATACCTAAATAATAATTCCCATTGTTTTTCTTTACCAATCCATTCATTAAGAATATTCATATAATTACTATTACCATTTAAAATAATACTATTCACAAAACTCGTATTCTTTGAAATAGAATAATGAATTGAATCACTTTTTGAATAATTTATATTTTTGATAGAAGATTCTGCAAACATAATATTATGAATTATTGTCTTAATTGTACTAATCCAAGTGGAACTATTATTCATAATAGTTTCCATCTGATCATTAATAGAAGGTAGGGTTTTAATTTGTTCTAAAATATCCATTTGATTTTTATGATAAAGCTTTGTATTAACAATAACATTTGTACTATTCACTTTAATTTCATCTATATCATAATATAATTGGTTATTATTATTAATTATTTGATTAGTATTTTCTTTTATCATTTTATTATCACTAGATACACGATTTATATTATATTTCATTTGCTCATTATCACTAATCAATTGTTTATTATCAGAAATTATTTGATTTATATCATTTATCATTTGACTAGTTTCATCTTTAATTTGCTTATTATCATTAATAATTTGATTAATATCATTTTGTAGCATTTTATTATCATGTAGTACTTGCTTATTTTTAAGAATTAATTGATCTATATCGTTTCTCAACTGCTTATCATTGTCTGAGTTTTGTTTTTCATTTTCTTTTAGATCTCTTACTTTACCAATATCTTGTTTTATCACACAAATAGTATTCATTTGCTTTTCACTTGTACACTTTAAAAACTGCAAGTTATCTTTCATTTGAACATTTTCATCATTTTGTTTCTTTATAACCATCTTCAATTCATTATTACTACTTGATAATTGACGAATCTCACTTGCCATAGAATCTATTTTACCAAGTAATTGGGCTACACTATTAGTTAATATATTCATTTTATTGTTTATATTAGTTATTTCATTCTTCATATATCTTATATCATCAATAGGACCATTAGAATCATCATTTTCATCAGAAAAAGTATTCAATTTATTAATTAATTGATCAGGAATTTCAACTTGATAATACTCAAAGTCATCTTTCAATTCTTCAAGTTCTTTCTTTGATTTTAAATCAAGATAAATCGGTCTTCCATTCATATATTCAAGAATCAAATCAATGTTTCGATCGTTATTTCCTATATATACAGCATTCTTAGTAGGGATAAATGAAGTTAACCATGATTTATAAAAGAAACTATCATTCCAAAGAATCTTAAGTCTTTCCACAGAAATACTACAACGTAATTTATCATTATCACCAAAGAAAACAACATATGAATCATCAACAAGAGTGGCACTTTCTACATTTTTTTCTTTTTCCAAATTACGAACCATTTTCTTCTTTTTTATTTATAAAAGATAAATAAAAAATGAAATAGAATTTATTCCAAATTTTTTTCAGTTTTTTTTCTCAGTTTTTTTATATATTGTAATTACTGTTTTTGAAATTTTTTGTATTTTTAAGATGAGTAACGATTACATTGATTCTCCTAATGCTATATTTATAAATCTAAATACTAAAATACATACATTTTTCATAATCATATAGCAAGAATCATGTTAAACGTGTCTTAAATGCTAAACATATATATATTTTGATGCATTTAATCTACGCTTAAAGGAAATATAGATCATTTTCATAAATTTTTACCTAATGTATTCTATATTTAATCAAGTAGATAATAATATTTGTGACCACACTAAATTATAACATTAGCATCTAATTTGGACAATGCAGAAAATCAATAAAAACGTAATGACTCCTATTTAAATAGAATTTAAGATTGTTTAACAAAATAAAACAAAATGCTTTTGTAAAAACACGGGAAACAAACAGATTGTCACTATAAAATGAAATATTTCACCATGACACACCTAGCTTTTCTTTCATTATTATTAAAAAATGACTGCAACAGATTCACGATTTGATGTTAGTCAGCTTAGTCGTTTGAAGGACGATATCATTGTGTATGAGGAATTGTTAAAAGATGTGATTACAATGTTCTCTTCAATAATGAATCTCTGTATTCATTCAGAAATGTCAATCACAAGACTTGCTAAGAATCTAAACAATGACTTTATAAGAAAAGAAGATCAAGATAGTGAATTATTTGAAAATACTATTTCCAAAATGAAGAATCAAGATAATTTGAGTCAGTCTAAGAATAAGGATGATTCTTGTAATGATAAGACTATGGATCTTATTCGTTTTACAAATACTGGTCCAATTTTCCAGTTTTCAAAGAAGATTTTGGATTCTATTGAAGGTTCGTTTATTTATGAACAGCGTGATGAAGAATTAAGAACAGATGATGGAACGATTTTTCTTAATTATATGGGAAATGATGGATATACTTATTATTTAGCGCAATATTTAGTTGGTGATCAAGTTTATTTTGAACAGTTAGACTATAAAGACAAATTGCAATTAATAGATTTATTTGAATTTTGTGAATTAGCTCTTCCTTGTGATTTGGTTTTTGCTCGTGAACGACGAAATAGACCAACAAAAGTATATTATGACGATGCTGATAATATTCAGTTGATTGTTAATGGTGTTAAGAATGATTCTCTCCTAGAATTTTTAGAAGATAACTCATTATGGGATTGATTTATAATGAATTATAAACATGGATATATTAGTTATGATCATGATAATGATTCTTATTTTATTGATATGAAATGTGAATATATTAAATATATAAATCAATATATTGAAAATAGATGTATTGATATAAAGCCAGATGAATATAAGAGTATTGAAAAAGATCGATTAAACTATGAAATGTATACATTATTTGGTAAATGTGGTTACTATGAAGTTCATAAAGAGTTGAATGAAAGAATAAAAGTATTTACTAATTCTAAAATAATTACTAATAGATATTATGAAAATGCATTACTTAATTGGCTTGGGATTGAAACTACATGGAGATTATTATTTAGGTATATTATACTTATTATATTATTATTATACTTATTATACTTATTATTATACTTATTATACTTATTATTATACTTATTATATTATTATTATATTTATTATACTTATTATATTTATTATATTTATTATATTTATTATATTTATTATATTTATTATATTTATTATATTTATTATAATTATTATATTTATTATATTTATTATTTTTATTATATTTATTATATTTATTATATTTATTATACTTATTATACTTATTATACTTATTATATTTATTATACTTATTATGGTTATTATATTTATTATATTTATTATATTTATTATATTTATTATTAAATAGAGCAAGTGAGCATAATTATTCTGCAGAAGAATTCCATAAATATTGTGACAATAAAGGAGAAACAGTGACTATAATAACAAGTGTTGGCCAGAATAATCATGTAAATATATTTGGAGGATATACAGATCAAAGTTGGGAATCTAGAACTGAAAATTGTATATATATATTATAATAGTTTTATATACTATTTATTCTATAATTCTATATATAAAATTATCTATATATATAAAGGTTGGAAATCTTATTCTAAAGAATTTTTATTTACATTAAGTAATGAACATGATATTTCTCCTACTAAATATGATTTTGTTAGTAGTAACACTGAGTATGGTATCGGCTGTAATTCTTCGTTTGGACCAAGATTTGGTCATGGATGTGATATAGCTATATATAATCATTGCCATACAAACAATAGATCGTATTCACATGCTCTTTCTTTTGCACAAGTCAATACACCTCAAAAAAATACTTTATTTGTTAATTATCTTGATGAAAAGAATCAAAATCATTTTGTTGTTGATGATTATGAAGTTTGGGGGATAGGTGTAGGCTGAGACTTTTACGACGACGCCATTAGTAATAATATATAATGGAATACTATATTTAGTTTTAGAGATATACTATTTTTATTGAATTTTGTAATTTTAAATATATATATATATGTAATTATATGATTTTTATTTATTTGTTTGTTTTGGTTTATAATATAAAAATACACAAGAATTAGTAAAGAATAGTTTTATATGCATAATTCACGTAAAAATACTTTAATGTTTTATGTATAAAGTAAAAATCGAGAAATAAATAGGACTAACAAAATAAATCCGAATAGAATTAAAACAAACATAAATATATATAAAAAAATGAAAATAAATCAATAAAACAACAACAAAAAAGGAATGATATATAGAAGCATGGAAAAATAATATATATATATATATATATTTATATATTACTTTCTTAAATTATTTCCTAATTTGGCACCGCCTCCCTTAGCGAGTCCTTTCTTCACAGCTTGATTAACAGTACGTTCTTGATCCTATATATATTTTATTATTATTATTATTATTATATATATATATATATATATATATATATATATACTTCAAGCCATCCCATGACTTCATGATATTTCTTTTCTCGTTCTTCTTCCATTTCATCAATATCTTTATTATGTAACTATATATATAATATTAATATATAGCAATAATAATAATAATAATAAGTACCATAATATATATATATATATATATATATATATATACCATATCAATATATAGATTATCACGTTTAATTTCACGAGCAACAGCTTTTTCTTCAGATTTCTTTTGTTTCTGAAGTAATTTCAACTATATATAATAAATATAATAAGCATAATAAGTATAATAAGTATAATAAGTATAATAATAAGTATAATAATAAGTATAAGTATAATAATAAGTATAATAAAAAGTTTATATATATATATATATATACTTGTACAAATTCCTTATTAGGATGTAATGAATGACCAGGCTGATAATTCTCCATATAATTAGGAGTCTATATATATATAATAAGTATAATAATAATAATAATATATATATATATATATAATAAGTATAATAATAATAATATATACAAATGTTTTAGCTTCTTCAATTTTCGATTTAAAGGAGAACGTTTTACGAGTATCAACTGCATTTTGTATACTATTATATATTACATTAATAAATTGATCTTCAAGTTGAATACGAACAGCATCGTTAGCATGCGTTTGATTGTATTCCAATAGTGTTTTATATATTGGGAATACTATTTCAATAAGAATACCTTGATCTTGATATACAGATAAACAACTCAATAAACATTTTAGTACTTGAATTTGAATAATCATTTTATAGGGTGCAGATGGTGATAATGAATTATTTAATAAGAATATAGGCATTTTATTATCAATAAAAGTATCCAGTTTGTCGTTAACGGGTAACGCTGCGTCATCATAAATCCAGCTTAGAGAATCATCTATATATAATAATAATAATTATTATTATTATATATATAATAATATATATATATATACTTATAAATACATGAAGTTGATCTTTTTTACCAGCAAATCTATTTATAATTAAATAATACTAATAAACATATATATAGATATATACATATAATTGATAATAGTATAAAGAAGAGCAGTTGCTTCTGGTATATAGTGACCAGAAATCGTCATATATTCGTGGGAAATAGAGAGAGAAAATAAGGCGAGAAGAAGTGACTGAGGAGTTGTAATAGGACAACTTATTAATAACTATATATATATATAAGAATAGTAAATAGTGTATTATAAAAATAGTATAAAAATAAATAAAATGATTATATATATATATAAGAATAGTGAATAATAGAATATAAAAATAATATAAAAAAAGTATAAATATAAATATATATATATATATATATACTTGTGCTAATGAAGTGACAATAGGAGTAAGAATAGCATGTTTATAATCAGTAGGAGGATATACAGAGAAAGAAAGATATATATCTAATAAGATAGATAATGGCGGATATCCTGATTTATTCTTTATACACTATATATATATATTATACTTATTATATATTATATATATAATATTTCATATATATTATTTATATATTTTTTAATAAAAAAAGTCTTTTAAAACAATAATAATAAAAATAAATAAATAAATAAATAATATACTTCTAATAGAATTCTCCTTATTTCTTGAGTTTTTTGTCTCCAGATACGATCAATGCCTTCAATTATATGTTTATCATTAGACATTTCTTCAATAGATTTCTCTATTTGTTTTAAACCTTCTATATATATACTTATATCTTCTTTAGTAGTAGAATAACCTTGCGAATCTTCAGAAATAGAGTCAGAATTGAATATTTCTAAATCTTCTTTAGATAAATATTCTTTAGGAATCGTAATAGCCATAGAATAATATTCATAACAACGTAACACCATTTGATAAAACTATATATATTATTGATTATTATTATTATAATAATAATAATAATAATAATTATTATTATTATTATTATTATTATTATTATTATTATTATCACTTAGTCAATATATATATATATATATACATTAATAAGTTTTCCTTTATTATCAGCACTATTATATATATTATTAGATACACGGACACGATGTATATATTCATATTCTTGTCCACGATAACGATATAAACAATCTAACATATCACTAACATTAGATGGGAAAGCAATAATAAATGGCATTTCTTTTTCAGCAGCAGCCATTCGTTGTTTTCGTTGACGTTTCTCTTCTAATTCTTTCTGTAATAGCTATATATAATAATATATATAACATATAATAAATATTAAATAATAAATAACATATAATAAATAATATATAATTAAAATAAATATATACATCCATTCTAGATTGTTTTGCTTCATTTATTTTATTAATTTCATCTTGCTTCGATTTCTCTTTCAATAATTTCATTACTTGATCTTCATTCAATTCATAAGTATCCCCGCGATTATTATCATCTTCATCTTCAGAGTTATTTTCTTCTTCTTCTTCTTCTTCTTCTTCTGAAATCATATCATTATCACCATATAAACTATCTCCATTTAATATATTTAATCCTTTTTTATCACTTTCTTCTTCTTCTTCTTCTTCTTCTATATCCATTTTATTCATATTTTCATCATCTTCTTCATCTAATTCATCACTACTATGCTCTTCTTCTTCATCTTTCTTCTCATCTTCATCTAATTCCTATATATATAGATATATATATGAAGATATTAATATAAAAGAATAATCCATTCATAATATTAAAGAATATGATTAATATATATATACATAGTTTTCTTCAAGATCATCACCTCCTTCAATAATTTTATTATCAGCATCAACATAAGCACCTTGCATTCGTTTGATTCGCTCTTCTTCTAACTTCTTTAAACGATTGTGTTCTTCTTTTAACTCTATATATATGAATAATAAAGAATAATTAATAGAATATTAAATAGAATAATAAATAATAATTAATATAATATTAATAATAATAAATATAATATAAATAATAATAATAAATATGATATTAAAAATAATAAATAAATACCTTCTTCTTCAGTCTTCTTACGTTGTGACGCCGCACCTTTTATTTCAGAAACGAGGGATTTTGTAACGGTATCATAATCTTTATAAGCTCCGTCATCAACAGATTTATTTTCAAATTTATTTCTAAAAGATAATAAATTTTGTAATTCTTCAATTCCTTCATCCAATTTATTAATTTCTTCGTCGACTTTAGCTTTTTCACGTTGTCTCTCTTCTTTATATTGTTTACTTTTATTAATAATTTCCATCATAATTTCTTTATGTGTTTTCGGTTTATCTCTAGATTCTCCTTCAAATTCTCCTTCTCCCGCGGGAATATTCTTAGTACGTTCATAATATTCATTCATTTCCTTTTCCATATCTAATGAATCTTCACTATCGTCAGAATCATTCACATCTTTCATAGCTAATTTCCATTGTTTTTCAACTATAAAGAGTATATTATAGTATATTTTAATTTATATTATGTGATATATGTTATTATATATATAATAAAACTACTATACTATAATATTATATAATATTTCTATAGAGAAAAATAATAATAAATAGTATAGCCACTAATATATATATATAAATATATATATATACAATTCAATTCTTCTCCCTCATGTGTCAATTGATCATCATCATTATCCGCTAAAGCAAAACGATTCTTCTTTAATTGCTTCTTACGCTATATATAATAACAATTATTATATTATTATTATTATTTAACAATATTATTATTTAATATTTTAATAATAATATAATTAATATTAATATCTCAGATAATAATAATAATAATAATAATAATAATAATAATATACTTCTGCTTGAAGTCTTTTAATTAATTTATCTTCAGCACTTATAGAAGCATCATTCTCTCCAAAACGTCTATATTATATAATAATAACAACAATAAACAAAATATAATACTAATAAAACCAACAAAATATAATAATAAAACAAAAACAAAAACAACTTACCGATCTTTAAATAAATTCTTGTTAGATTCATGATGATATTGAGATTCTAATTCCGTTTGGCGTTGAGTTAAAGCTTTATTCTTAGCAATAACAAGATTTCTCGTACGACCTTTTACATTTCTACCAGCAATACTAGAGATTCACATAAAATTAAAATGAATATAGAATATTAACAACAAATGAAGTATACTTTTGATGAAGATTTTTGTTCTTTTTTATTTCAAAAGGATTCTTCGATAACCTATATAATTCAGATCATATTTTAAATAAAAAAGAATAATACTTCTCAATTTTAGATTCCTTTAATTGAGGTCTATTAGTACGCATCTAAAAAATAAAATGGTTTCGACACTCATATATACCTTAGATGCTAATTGAGCTTTCTTTCCTTTAGGCATTTTGATCTACAATATGTCTATGAAAAACAAAACAAAATATTCTGGTTTTCTTTGTTTTTTTATTTTTGTCGAATTCCCATGAAACTTCAATTTATAAAAGGCAGATTTTCTAATCTTCACAAAAGAATCATATTTATATTTTTTTTCGTTTTGATAACCATAAAAACTCTGTTGGGGTTCATGTACATTAGCCATAGGCTTCCTTCCATCACCAGTCTACCGTAGAAAAATTTAATGGAACGGCTTGAGTCCCTAAAAAATAAAACTGACTCCTTTGAGAAATAGGGATCCCAAGAGAGTTTTTGTGGCGAACTTAAGTTTGTTACTAAAATTTTTTCAATTTTTCAATAAAAGACCATTCTGCTTTTTGTCATTATTCTCTTCTGTCTCATAATTATTTAGTTGATTATGATTGTTAACAAAGCGAAATTGGCGATTTGTTTAGGAATATCAATATTTGCTATCTGCTGGTATTCTATTATTGAGAAAACGATTCAGACAAACGTATATATATATAAATTGATGATCATTAGATTATTTATACCATTTATTTTTCTTCAATTCTTAGAATAATCTCGAAAGGTCGCCAAACGTTTATTCAGGAAAACATATGTATGACTATAATTTTTTATATTTTATTTTAATCATTTAAATTTATAAATAGTGTAAAAGAATTAAAAATTAATACAACCGATCGTATAAGTTCTGAAGAAATAATGAGAAGTAATACAAAGTCAGATGATATTAAACAAGAAATAAACAAGAATAATACGAATATAATTAATTCTAATGAAATACTTAAAAATAATACAAAGGTAGATGTTATTAAACAAGAAATATTCAAAAATAATACAAATATTAATAATTCTAATGAAACAAACAAAAATAATACGAATATAATTAATTCTAATGAAATACTCAAAAATAATACAAATATAATTAATTCTAATGAAATACTCAAAAATAATACGAATATAATTAATTCTAATGAAATAAACAAAAATGATACGAATATAAATAATTCTAATGAAACAAACAAAAATAATACGAATATAAATAATTCTAATGATTTGAAAGAGATTTTGGAATATAAAAATATGCCTATTTGTGATGAGACAGGAATATATGCATATACTATGGGCGGATTAGGAAATCAAATTTTATTATATTTATTTGCATATGTTATTTCAATTGTTCATAAAATACCAGTTTATTATCCTTCTGATTCTGTATTTGAGAATTATTATAATATAACATCATATTTCCCGGGTCATATAAATATATTTAAAGATACTCGTGAAACGGATCGTAAAGTCTTTTTAAATAAAGGAGAAGAACTAGTAAATATTAATCCTTTTGAATCCTCTAGTCCTTTTATTCAATTATTAGATGAAAATAGAATATGTTCAACATATAAAAATAAAAAGATCATTTTAACTGGATTTGAAGATAGACATAATTTATTATATGAATTGAAATCATATCAAAAAATATTAAAACTATTTAATTTATATTCAGAATCTATCTATAAATTTATATATCCTCCTCCTATATATAAATTTGAAAATGAATTTTTATTAAAGAATGTAGTTATTAATAGCAAAGTTTCGAATCATATGTCAAAATTCTTTCCTGATTATAATAAAAAGCGTTTTTTAGGTGTTCATTTAAGATTTGGTGGTAAATATTCTGATTATAAAGATCCTGGTGATCGAATGTCTAATTTAGATCCAAATTATGTTACTAATTATATAGAAAGAGTATGTCAGAAAACAAATGAAACTTTAGTATATATTGCTTCTGATTCTACATTTATGAAGAATTATATAAAAGATCATATAACTAAAAATATCACAGTAATAACTGCACCTCTTGAAAAGATATTATCTTCTGATTTAGAATTAACAGGTAGAAAATCAAAATCAAATAGTGATTTAGATGCATTAAGTGAACTATATATAATAAGACATAGTTCAAATTGTATTGGTAGTAAATGGTCTAGTTATAGTCAGTTTGCATGTAGTAATATGGATCATGATGCATTTAGGATCACAAACGATGTTGATGAAAATATTATATAAATACATTTTTTAATTGAATATATATTTTATTATAGATATATTGTTTTATTATTCTTTCGTTTATTTCTTTTTATGTTTGTTTTGTTATAAATAACTGTATTTGAGTTTTCAAAATTAATAAGTCACATAAAAAATGTATAAAAGGAAATAATGTAGTATATATTTTATCTAGTATTATATATAAAATAATCATTTATATAAGCTAAATAACTATTTTAAAAACATTAAGTACACTTAATGTATAATCATTTTAAATAATAATTTTTAATATTCAAAAAATGGAGTTACAAAGGAAATCTTTTGAATTAGGCAATTATGAAATAATAGATGAGAATTAAATAGGAATAATTTTTCTCTTTGAATTATTTAAATATTTTTTAATATTTTTATATGCTTTCATTGAGTATTTATAGTAGAAAATAAAATAATGCAGATTGTTTTTTTTGTAGCATATTTCTGAACTCAGTTTTTAAATATAATGCATTGATTAATTCGTTGAGTTAAAAAAAGTAAGAAATATGGAGAATAAAGAATAGAATAATTTAGAGAATACTATTATTTTAATTAATTAAAAATCATTATTCAAGTGTATATGATCTATATAAACTATTGATATATCTTTTAATAGAATAGAATCAAGTATAAAGAATCACTGAACAATGGATATCTATAAATAAATATAAATATGTTCTTAATAAACTATAGATATCTCAAGTATTTCAAAGAAGAATATATTATGAATAAAGAAGAATTAAATAATTGAAAATAATAAATGAATATATTTTTAAAAGAAGTTTCTTTAAAAAAATAAAAAATATATTTCTAATTCATTTATTTCATTTATTTGATATGTTGCATCAGTTATTCAATAGATCGTCTCAGAATATATTAAAGAAAGTAATAGAGTTCAATTCTAGTAATTCTTTGCGTTCATTTTCAAGGTGAGTTGATTGTTTCTTTCATTTTAAGAATATTATTATTTTATAAAGATTCCATAAGATATCTAATGATGATATAAATATTTCAAATGAGGATATAAAGTATCAAGTAAAGATTTATTATTTTTTTTTATTGATATAGAGATTCAATAGATTCAAAAATGAATAATTTAAATATTAAAAAAGATATTTCTACAAAATTAGAGTCTTATAAACCAAATAAATTGAGTGTACATAATTTATAATATTTTTTTTATTCTCTATATTTTATTATTAATTTTATATAAATAAATATTTTTTATTTTTAAAGAATAAGAATGAGCGACTTTTATCTGTAGGTATTTGTGGTGCTCCAAATGTAGGTATGTTATAATAATAAACATAATAATAATAATAATATAATAATATAAATAAATATAAAGGGAAGAGTACTTTATTGAATACGTTGATTGGTGAGAAGATATCTGCTGTTAGTCCAAAGAGGAACACAACTCGGAATAGTATTACTGGCATAAAGAATATAAAGAATACCCAATTATTGTTTTTTGATACTCCCGGATTTATTCAACGAGGGTATGAAAATTATTATTATAGTTAAGAATTCTATATATAAATAGAATGATAATTATTATAGTTAAGAATTCTATATATAAATAGATGATAATATTTATTATAGTTAAGAATTCTATATATACATAGAATGATAATATTATTATAGTTAAGAATTCTATATATAAATAGAATGATAATATTATTATAGTTAAGAATTCTATATATAAATAGAATAATAATAGTATTAATATATTATAATGTTATGTATATAATAGAGTGAAGAATAAAGAAGAGAAAGGTTTAATGGCTACAGCAGAATCAACATTAATTGCAATGGATGCTTGTTTAACTTTAATAGATGGTACAAGTGGTTTAACTCCAATAAGTAAAGACGTTCTTGATAAGGTAATCAATACATGTTTCGTACATAATGTGAATCTATATCTTGTTATTAATAAAATAGATGAAGTAAATCCTAAAACAAATTTACTTGCTTTAGCTCGAGATATGGATATATATACAAATGAATGTATAAATAATTATAAGCAACATGTATATAATATATAATATAATAAAATAATAGAATATAATAAAATATAGATAGAAGAATTAAATGAGTTTCAACGTTCTTTTAATTATAAATATTTATATATGATATCAGCGAAAGAAAGAGATGGCACAGAAGATATTGTACATCAACTCGTTGATGATGCTAGGACATCCCCGTGGTTATATGCACGAAATAGTAAGAATACAACTGGATTCCAAGGAATATTAATGGAAATAGTACGAGAAAAAGTGTTTTTGTTATTACATAAGGAACTTCCTTATCGTATTCAAATAGTTAATGATATATATGAAGAAAAAGAAGATTCTATACATGCCAATTTCAATTTTATTATAACAAATAAACATCACAAACGGATCTTACAATCTGTATTATCAACTATATATAAGCAAGTGATGCGAGAAGTGAATATAAATACAATTAAACCTATTACTCTATCGATGAAAATCCAAGTGAATTCAAATCAATTGAATCCACTTTAAAGCTAGTATTACTATCCTATTTCTTTTCATTCTCATTTTAAATTGATTTTTTTTTAAATTAATAGTTTATATATATAATTTATTCATTATTATTTATTGTTTATGTTTTTTTTATATTATTTTTTAAACTTTTATTAATAAAAAAATTATGAAAGCATCTATTACATAAAATAATTCTTTAACAATCATTTTTTATAATTCTATATAAACTATTTTAAAAACATTTTCAATTAATTAATTATTTTTCTAAATATATTGATTCTTTAAATAAAATAAAAAAAGAAAACTATAACAACACATAAAATATTTGATTACTATAAACCTTTATTTATTAAATAAAATATAAAGAATTAAAAAAAATTATTGAATCATAGGTTTGGTCATACTACTTGGATTACTATTCTTTCTTATATGTTTATTCTTTATATACTTTTTAGCAATTAAAAAAGAGAATAAAGTTGAAAGAATAATAACAGCAAATATGATAAGTATGACAGAGATTGTAGAGGGTTCACTTAGAGGAATAGAAATAAGAGTTAATGTAGTATTTATAGATCCTTTCATATTATCACAAATGATTATATATTCTTGTTTGTCAAATAGAGGTATAGAGTTTCCTTCGAAGGATGCGTCATTGATATTAAAAGACACATGTTCTGGAAGTATGGAGGGAATTGTATGACAAGTATAATTAGCAGCACGAATAAGTGGTTTTATTGAGAAATTATTATTAACATATATAGGATATTCTTTTGAAGAATATTGAATAGATTGAGGAGGAAGAAGAGAACAATGATTTATTTCTTGTATATATTCATGATTTTTACATAAACTTTGAATATGGCCAGTATAATAAGAATCACAAGATTTATAGGAATATTCATTATCTATACCACCAGAATAACCATGGTTTTCTGGACAATCTAATTGGATTTTATTCATAAAGAAATGTATTTCACTAAGTTGGAAACTTTTTTCATCAGTTGAAGATCCATATAGACATTCAAGTGTACTTTCATTTGGTAAAGGATTTCCATTACATTCAAGTGAAATATATCGAATATAAGTATAGGAATGAATATTTACAAATTTATAATTTTTAGTTTGTGTAAATTCAGTAAATGTTTCATTATAGACTATATGTAATGTAGTATATTCAATATTATTATTACTTCCTTCAATTTTCCATGAAGTAGGATGACGTTTATTACAAGTAGAACCAGTAGTAATAGAATAACCATTAAATAATTCTTTACTATGTGGATAATAAAATGTAATTGTAGTATTTTCACAGGAAGGACCAGTACTATAAACAGTATTCTTATTATTATCCATAATTTGAATAAGTTTTTCTTGTTTTTCTTCAACTTTATTTTCATTAGTAATTAATACATTAGGAAGAGTTGTAGAATAAGGGCCAATATAAGAAATAGTCGATTCAAAAGGAAGACTATTATTATTAATTGTTTTTGTATATTCAGGAATATCATAATAATAAACAGCTATAGCTAATGTATTTATACCTTCTTTAAAAATAGAATTTGATAATAAATAAGTTTCTATATAACGATATATAGTCTCATTTGTATATAAAGAAGAAAAAGAAGTAAACGATTGATGAGGATATTTAGTATGATATTTAAAAGAATCAGAAGATTTTGATGAATAATGATGATACATAGATTTTATTCTTGAATTCTCGTGATTATTTTCTTCAAAGGGAGGAGGAGGAGGAGGAGATCTATGGAAGAATGATCGTCGAGAAGGACGAGGAGAAGATGAGAAAAGAGATGAATCATTATGGTTTTCTTCAAATAAATGATTATGTCTCATATGATGATGATGATGATGATGTCTATTAAATAAATTATATTCTTGATTATAGTCTGTAGAATTTTCATTTAAAAGATGATGATAATCACGGGAATGTTTCATAAAGAAAGGAGATGAATTTGAAAGTACAGAAGGATGAGGATAATTATATTTAAATAATTCTATTCCATTTATAAATACCGCAAATCCTCCTATTGTTTCTATAGAGACTTGTAAACCAATAAATTGTTTCTGTTTAGAGATACTAAATAAATTACGATAATAAGCATAATGATAAGTAGGAATAGGTAATTGTTCGGTAGTTGAATCAGACCAATTAATTGGCTTATAATCGATATCTTTCCAATGAAAAGAAAGTTGTCTAGATGTATATTTATAGGTCCATGAAGTTAATAGAGGAGTATTAATATAACCAATAGTAAAATAAAATTGATCTTTTTCAAATAATTTCTTTAAATATGTTTTAAAAATAAGTTCATTCTTTTCATTATACATAGCAGCATATCCATCATTTTCCCAACCATATTTATTTGTATCTATCATAGTTAATATATAAGTATTAATAGGTAAACAATAAGTATATATATTATTCATTTTAGGACGCATATAACGTTGATAATCAATACGTTGGCCATCAATAGTATCAATAGTAAATTGTTGACTATACGATCGTTCACCTCCAACCATATTGAAATATACATAGTTATTTGGATAGGTACATCGTTGAATTCCTATTTCATATTCTATAGATTGTTCTTCTTTATTAATACCTAAAGTAGTAATAGTATATTTAGAGAGAGGTAAAGTAGTATTAAGAGTACCTCGTATATTACCGCTGGAAGTATCAAAAGTAAGAGAATCAGGAAGAGGAGGAGATATAGTCATATGTGTATAATATTTACTATTCTTAGTAACTTTAGGGAAAGAAACATTTACATATCCTATAAGAGGATTAGGAGAAAGAGAAAAAGAAGGAACCGTAAGATCTCTTAGATTTTCATTTAACATTAAAAATTCACTAGCAGCAAAACGATAATAACCTACAAACGGATTAGCCATTCGTGTGATATTCCATAAATAATAACGATAAGGAGATTTATTATTCGGAATATAAAAACAAAGAGTTTCTTCTCGTTCATCAAATAGTACACCTTCTTGTGTATCTAAAAGAATATAATTTTCTTTATCTTGAGAAGCATAAAATTCCCATGAATATGGATCATAATAAAGATTACTACCACTACTAATACAATATTTATTAATATATTCTACTCTATATTCATTAAAAGAGAAAAGAACACTAGTATAATTCATGACTGGAGGATCAGCAAACCAATAATCTTTAGTAAATAAATCAATTAAATAACCAGTATTTGTACCATGTTGATTGTCTTCTACACTCATTCCAAATAACCGTGAATTTTCAGCAGAATTTTGAAGTAAAAGGACATGACTATTAAAGAATATTTGAGGAATTTGAATCTGTTTACTATTTACTAATCCTATAGCTATAAGATTTCTACCTATATTAAGAAGACTAATAGGTCCAGAAATAGTAATCCATTGAGGTTGTTTCTTTGTTTCTAAAGGAATAGTAGTATTTGTAATATAAGGATCATTTATATTATATCGATAATATTCAATATCATTTATATATACTATAAATCCACTTAAATATTTAATACGAAGTTCAAAACCGTTATAACCTTTACTTTTATTTACTTGAATAACATTTCTATATAATTGAATAGTATTCGTAGAAGCAGGTAAAGAAGTATAATTTAATGTAGACCAGTTGATTGGATTATAAGATCGTTTAAACCAATTAGAAGCATCAATTCCTTGTTGATATAACCAAGTGGGTGAATTAGGCTCAATAGTCATTTTTGTATTAATAGTATACTCTTCATAAGATCCTTTTCTTAATATCATTCGAGTAAAAGGATTATAACTAAAATCTTCTTTCATATTAATCACTAATGCACCTCCTATATTCCAACCATTACCTTCAGAATCATATAATTTAAAATGAAGAATTCCCGTGGGAATACAGGCTTCATATGTATTTGAAGGAGAAGTATTATCATAAGAATATATTAAATGATTTGTTTCATTATATATTTTAAATGTTTCTTTATTACTACGATGACCTCCATTCTTTATTATTTGAATAGGAATATTATTAGGGAAAAAACAACCTATATAATATATTTATTATAATATATTATTATTTATTATTTATATTTATAAAAAAAATTATTATGTATTAGAAATAGATTATATAGTGATATATAGAAATATATTAATGATGATATATTAATAATAATGATATAATAATAATGATATATTAATAATATAAAAAACATAATATAAATATAATATAAAATATACCTTCTACATTAATTTGAAGAGTAAAAGAAGATTCAACATTTGTATATATATGTTTTGCGGAAATAACAAATTTTTCATCAAAAACTGAAAGTGGAAATCCACTAATATGTCCATTATTTGAATCTATAGTAATTCCCGCGGGGAATGATGGAGAAACAGTATACTGATTATGAAATCCTGTGATTGGCCATAATTCCGCAGAATCAACGGATAATGTTAAATTAATGATATTTACTGGGTATTGAATAGTATCTTCTACAGATGGAGAAGAAGTAATAACAAATTGCAAACCACCTAAACCTATATTATCTCTTGTAGATTCCGCTATATATATATATATGTATATTGTACTTTAGCAATGAAAATATACTTAATAATATATGTAATAAAGAATAAGAAAAATATAGTATATTAGAAATATGTTATAATAACAATAATATATATACTAGCATTAAGAAGAATTTGATTATAATGTTTTTTAAGACCTCCAAGAGATATTAAATAACTATTTTTATTAAAAATAAAGTGTTCTTGATGATCTAAAAGTGTCCAAGGAATTTCTTCTCCTTCTCCTTCTTCTTCTTCTTCTTCTTCTCCTTCTCCTTCTCCTTCTATAAATCGACCATATAGTGACCATTTCTGAGGGTCACCATAACCACCAGAATTCTTCTTTATTATATAAGCATCTCCCCATATATATCTATATATATGTTATAATTGAATTAATATATATATATATATAGAATATAATAAATATAATAAATATAATAAATATAATAAAATTAAAGTAATTAATATATATATGTACTGTCCTTTAGGAAGTGTAGCGTTAAATAATAAGCTAGTTGCTACCATTTGATACCAATAGGAGTTACTATATTCATTAACAATATTTTCACACTTTTCGAACACTCCTTGACCGTACGGATCACAAGTAACGCTACTGTCTTTTAATAAACCGTGACTATTCTCTATAATGAATATTCATATATATATTATATATTGAATAACTGAAATAAATAATAAATACGTATTAAACAATAAATATATATATTTTATATAAAAAAAAATATAAAATGATTAAAATAAATAATAAATATAAATAATATAAATATATATACGTTTATCTTTATATCTAATAGTCAAAGCCATATCAAATAAAACATCATTTTGTATATCTTCAATAGAATACTGATGAACCTCAATTCCCATAATTATTGACGTATCTTTAAGGGTATATGCATATTTAGGAATAGGAATACTATATATAAATAATATAAATAATATGAATATATAACTAATAATAGTATTAACATAAATGTAATATATATATATACATTTGTGTATAATTATTAATTCCATTTGGTTTTGTTGCAGGAATGGTGCCATTTAGATTACCTCTATAATAATAATAATAATATACATAATAATAATAATACACATAATAATAAAAATATACATAATAATAAAAATAATAATAATAATATACATAATAATATACATAATAATAATAATATAACATGATAATAATAATATAACATGATAATAATAATATACATAATAATAATAATAATAATAATAAACATAATAATATACATAATAATAATATAACATGATATAAATACTCGTTCATTTTATATCTGAATATTTCGTGTCCATTAATATATAGAACATAACCAGCTTTAGTATATAAGCTAACCATAAAACTAAGTAATTCTTCAAAAGAATAAGAAATATCAATTTTCTGTATATAGTAGCGAGTAATAGTTTTTTGTTCAGTTGTTGTTTCTCTAGTAGCAAGCGTCCAATCAGATGGAATAGATTCACTCCATTTCGTATCTATTTGAGGGATATCACTATAATACCATTCACTACCAAAGTCTTTACCTTTTACAACTATAAGAATCATATTGAAGGTAATTTATATATAATAATATATATAATATATAATATATAATAATATTTAATAATATATAATAATATATAATAATATATATAATATATAATAATATATAATATATTTAATAAAAAAAATAAATATAAATAAAAAAAATACAAGTAATAAAATCAGAATCTTCATAATAACTGCCACCATCAACATAATTCATGCTATAACGATCTAAAAAAACATCATTAGCATATAAATCGAACCAACTAGGATAATCAAGTTCTCCCCATCCAGTTCCAGTACTATAAATAAATATTATTATATCATTTTTATATTTAATCACAAAATATATATTCAGATAAATAAATAAGAAAAAATATATTTATATACTAGTCTTTCATGATAATTGTATGAAGAACTGGTTTAGCACAGAATTGAAATACATAGTCTTTGTAAATATCTTCTGATTTACCTTGAAGTGAAAACACAATAGGTGAATCAGGTTGATTTCCTTCACGAATTTCTAAATATTCATCTTTTGAAAAATATGTATAATGTCTTTTCAATGTAATCTCTTGTTCATCTAACTGACAATGAGAAGCATAACCTATGATATGAATTCTTATTTAAAAAGTAAATATCTAATACCTATCCCAAGAAAGATGAAACACAGAGCAATAAATCTTTTCATATTTATCATTAGTATATAATGAATATTAATAAAAAAGTAAATGTGTTTAGAGAGAAAAATGGGGAATGTGCTTAGCCTAAATATTCGTTGCGAAAAAGAAACTTTGTTTTAGTGTCTTTTCTCTTTTCCATGTTAGGATGTTTCTTTTTTTCATATATATATATAGAAGTCAACCCTATTAAAAAAAATATTCATAGGGATTTATATCAAAATAGTGAATTGAGAACAAATAATCGTGATTTTACTATACTTTCGAGTTGAATTGAAAGACAAAACGACTATTATTCTACAGAAATCGAAGAGAACAAATGAAGAAGAGCTTTCTTTTCTGAATGACTATATTCATAAATATAATAGAAAAATGTCACATTCTTTGATTATTTTTACGGGAATATAAATTAAGCCAAGAATTAGGCGGGTTGAACTCTATGGTATTTTTTACAAATTTTTTCGTAGCCTTTTTTTTTTCTTATTATTTCATAATATGAATAATAATATGAATAATAATGTAAACAACGTGGTTGGCAATTTAAATAATATGAATATGAATCTAGGGAATAGAGTGGATGATCTGTCAGCAATGGATTATTATTCTTTGCCAACGATGAGAATGCAAGATTCTACTGCAAATTGTAAGTTAATATAGAACTAAATTGTTTTTATTATTCATAACGTTATTTAATGTTCATTTTCTGAAATAAAATGATGAATTTATATTTATTTTATATAGCAACGTATGATACATCATCATTTACGACACCTCAAACAATGAATGAGAATTATACTATGAATCCAAGTCAAAATCAAAATTCAACACTTTATTCTTCATCGAATAATGATTTAAATAATGGCGTTTCTACAGTACCAAATGACACTATTGATTCTTTTTCGAATCTTGATTCAACAGATGTAAATCCATTCTTTCCAATGTCAACACAATCAAGTTCAATAGATAATACATTAAATATTAATAATTTTTCTACTTCGAATGTTGATAATTATACGAATATAAATAATATCAATTCTACTACGAATTCATTTCCTAATCAAAATCAAAATTATACAAATGAAAATAGAAATGGAATTAATAGTAATTTAGAGACTATTAATAATAATATCAATTCTAATTATAATCCTAATGTAAATATTATAAATACAAAAAATTCAATTCGTAATGATATTACAAATTCTTATTCTACAAACACAAATTTATCGAATTCTTCTTCTTATTTATCAAACAATGCGAATCATTCAAATTCTCTATCAAATACGAACTCAATTGATATACCCTACAGATCTCCTATGCAATCTACAATAAATTCTCCATATTCAATGAATAGTAATAATATAAATAATAATACTTTTCAAAATTCTATTAATGGAAATAAATCCATTCATAATTCTATTAATAGTAATTCTATTAATAATTCTATTAATAATTCTATTAATAGTAATTCTGTGAATAATAAGGCTATAAATGTTTCTAAATATACAAATAATATACCTTTAACGAAACCTCCTGTAAATTCATTAATTAATAATAATTCTATTAATAATAATTCTATTAATAATTCTATTAATAATTCTATTAATAATTCTATTAATAATTCTATAAATAATAATTCTATTAACAATAATTCTATTAATAATAATTCTATTAATAATAATTCTATTAATAATTCTATTAATAATTCTATTAATAATTCTATTAATAATAATTCTATTAATAATTCTATAAATAATAATTCTATTAATAATAATTCTATTAATAATAATTCTATTAATAATTCTATAAATAATAATTCTATGCAAATTATGAATTCAACTTCTTCATATCCAACATCAAATGGATCTGTTAATTCTATTAATTCTATTAATAATAATTCTATTAATAATAATGCTATTAATCCTAATACGATGAATACTATTCCAAATACAAGAAATACTATTCCAAATACAATGGTTTCAATGAATTCTTCAAATACTGCGTCAAATCAACCTATCTCCACTTCTCATACTAATATTTATCCTTCTATAATAAACCAACAAAATCCAACAATTTTAAATACAAACCTTAATACAATACAAAATAATCTATTAAATATTCATTCTTATGATTCAAATTCCCAAGGAAATTCATCACTTTCTCAATATTCAATCAATAATTCATATATACCTTCATCAAATAATTATACTAATTCGACGAATAATCCTCAAAGTAATGGATATATTCGTGGAAATTCAACACTCCCTTCAAATCAACTTTATTCATATAATATGAATCAATTAAATGGAATAAATTCTGGAAAAACCTCCAATAGAATGAATTCTGTACGGAATACAAATAATATGAATATAAATAATATGAATAATATGAATATTAAAGGGAATACAATGAATAATATGAATATGAATATGAATAATAATGTTAATAATATGAATTCCACTATTCGAAATATGAATACAGTCAATTCAAATTCTTTTAATGTTAATTCTATAAACTCTAATTCTTATTCAAATACTATGAATTCAAAAGGAGTTTTATCAAATCCACAATATCCAATGAATATAGGTAAACAAGGAATACAAATGAATTCGAATTCTTCAAGAATGATGCAAACAGCTAGCCAACAATCAACCAATCAAACTTCATTGTATCAAAACCAGCAAATCAACTCACTTTATAATAGAAATACAGTTCAAACTACCAATCAAATGACGACAAATTCGCAGTTGAATAAGTCTAATAATCGTGGAAATACTGTGAATACAAATTTATATGCATTAAATACAAAGAATAATAATGTTTCTAATAGTAATAAATCAACTATAAATATAAACACTCAGAGAAATAATGTTAATAATAATGGTGTTAATAATAATAATAATAATAATAATAATAATAATTCATCAAATTCAACTACACGTACAAATCCCACTCCTCAAGATGTATATATATATGTATTTATTATTATTATTATTTATTATTATTATTATTATTATTATTGTATAGTATTTAAAAGCATTAGGTCAATATAAAAATGATTTCTTTTTTTCTGAGAATCAAATTAATATATGTGATAAAAAATTAATTGAATTAAATAATAAACTTATTTCTAAAAATATTAGAAAAGAAGAAAGAATGCAAATAGAAAAGAATTTAGTAGATATAAATAAATATAAGCACGATTTAATTGTACGTAAAGACAAATGTAATGAATTAATTAATAAAATTCAAACCTATTTATTAGAATTAAAACAATATAATGAAAATGAATTAAAAAAGAAAAAAACAGAAAAACGAGTTGTAAAAGTAAACGAAATGGAACGAGAAACAAAACGAAAACAAGTATATATTTATTTTATTTATTTCATTTATTTATTGTTTTATTTATTATTTTATTTATTTATTATTTATTTATTATTTTATTTATTGTTGTTTATATATATATATAATAGACTGAAGAAAAGTCTCAACGTTTGTCATATATTCGCGAGATTGTGAATCAAGCTAAATTATTTCATGAAGGAAGAAAAAGTAAATGCATTATGGCTAATAAAATACATCGTGATTTATCACAATTATTTGCATTACAACGTCGAATTGAAGGTCGAAATAACCGTGAATATTGGAAGAATATTAAAGATAATGATCCCGAGAAATACCGAGAAGGTCTTCAAAAACAAAAAAAAGAAAGATTAGAATTCCTTACTAAACAAACTGAAGAATATTTAGTATTACTGGGAAATAGTGTTTTACAAAAGAAAGATAATGATGGAAATAGTATATATATATATATATATATATATATATATATATATATATAATATGTATCTATATAATATATAGCGGATCCAACGGTAACAGAAGCCGTTAAACAAGGTCGTTATTATGAATTAGCACATAAAAATCAAGAAGTCATAGATCGGCAACCCGCGCTATTAAAAGGCGGGCTTTTAAAACCATATCAATTAGAAGGATTAAGATGGCTTGTTTCTTTATATATATATATTATTATTATTATTATTATTAATATACATTATATTATTATTAATATGAATTATTGCTAGAATTTTTATGCTTTTTTATAGTTATACTATAACTAATCAATATTATATATATATATATATATAGATATATAAATGATTTGAATGGTATATTAGCTGATGAAATGGGGTTAGGGAAAACGATACAAACAATCGCTTTATTATGTTATATAATCGAAAGTAAAGGAAATAGCGGTCCTTTTCTTATTGTAGTACCTCTTACAACCATTTCTAATTGGATGAACGAATTCGAAAAATGGGCACCAGGGGTCAAAGTTGTATATATATTATCATATTTATTATTTTTTTTTGTTTATTATATATTATATATAATATTCATAATATATTTATTATATATTATTATTATATATTATTATTATATATATAGATATCTTATAAAGGATCTAAAGATGCCCGTAAAGATATATATAAGAAGCAAATTGCTAATGGGAAATTCAATGTCATTCTTACTACATATGAATTTATAATAAAAGATAAATCATGTTTTAAGAATATACAATGGGAGTATTTAATAATAGATGAAGGACATAGAATGAAGAATAGCGGTAGTAAGTTATTTCAAGTACTTACAAAATATTATAAAAATAAACGAAAATTATTACTTACTGGTACTCCATTACAGAATAGTTTACCTGAATTATGGTCTTTATTAAACTTCATTTTACCGCGGTTATTTGAGTCTTCTGAAGATTTTGATACTTGGTTTAATAAGCCATTTAGTCATTTTGGCGGGAGTACTGGCGGGACAGAAGTATTAACATCCGAAGAATCACTTATTATTATTAATAGACTACATGAAGTATATATTTATGATTTTATTATTATTTCATTTATTATTTTAATTATTATTTTATTTATTAATTCATTTATTAATTCATTTATTAATTCATTTATTATTTTAATGATTATTCTATTTATTATTTTAATTATTATTTTAATTTTCATTTTATTTATTATTCTATTTATTATTCTATTCCCAAGGTTATTCGTCCCTTTATATTACGTCGAGAGAAAAAGAATGTTTTAGATCGTCTTCCTGATAAGAAAGAGATATTATTATATAGTGACCTCTCCGCATGGCAAAAAGTGGTCTATAAACAATTATCTGTATATATATATAGCTTTTTTTCTTATTCTATAGTTACATATTTATATGGTTATCTATATAATATATGAATACACTTATATATATATATATATATATAGAATGGTTATTATATGACACCCCAAGAAGGTTTAACTAGTGCAAAAAAAGTGTCTGCGAGAAATTGTTTAATGCAGTTACGAAAGATATGTGATCATCCGTATCTTTTTTTAAAGAGTGGATGGATTATTGACGAAGGCATCGTCAGAACAAGTGGTATATTAATTTATTTATTATGTTTATATTATGTTTATATTATATTTTATTTGTATTTAATATATATATATATATATAAATTATATATTTGTTTATACATTAGCTATAATTTCAATATATATATATAGGTAAATTTGTGTTATTAGATAATATTTTACCCAAATTAAAGCAGGCAGGTCATAAAGTTCTCATTTTCAGTCAATTCTCACAATTATTTGAAATCATGGAAGATTTCTTAAAAATGCGTGGTTATTTATATTTGCGTTTGGATGGTACAACTTCTCATGAAAATCGTGATAAATATTTAAATTGTTTTAGTAGCCCTGATAGTCCTTATTTTGTGTTCCTTCTAACCACACGTGCAGGGGGGTTAGGATTGAATTTAACGAGTGCTGATACTGTTATTATATATGATTCCGATTGGAATCCACAAATGGATCTTCAAGTATATATATATGTTTATTATTATTATTATTATTATTATTATTATTATTATTATTATTATTATTATTATTATTATTATTATTATTATTATTATTATTATTATTATTATTATTATTATTATTATTATTATTATTATTATTATTATTATTATTATTATTATTATTATTATTATTATTATTATGTTTATTATGTTTATTATGTTTATTATGTTTATTATTATTATTTTATTCTTCAATCTTATAGGCTCAAGACCGTGCGCACCGAATTGGACAGACCAATGATGTGAGAGTATTTCGATTAATGTCTAAAACTGATATAGAAGGAAAAATCAATGATAAAGTATATATATATATTATTATTGTTATTATTATTATTATTATTATTATATATATAGGCTCAAAGTAAAATGGATATAGAAGCAGTTGTTATTCACGCGGGTAACTTTCAAACTAATGATCAAATTGAAGATAAGAAGAATGTTATTGAACAGTTATTCCAGAAGAATGATTCTTTAAATGATAATAATGAAGATTTAAATCAATTAATAGCACGTGGAGATGAAGAAATAGAACTCTTTAAACATGTAGATCAACAGTACATTTATTATTATTATTATTATTATTATTATAACCTTTATTATTATTATTATTATTATTATTATTATTATTATTATTATTAACCAAATTATTATAACCTTTATTATTATTCTAGAATTGAAAAAGATAAGCTTTCAAGATGGCAATTATTTTGTAGATCTCAAAATAAAGATATAAATACCCCTCAACCACCGTTATTAATTCAAGAGGATGAGCTCCCCACATGGTTAACGGAAGTTAACGACAAACAGGAAACTGAAGATGACTCAATTTCTACGTATATAAACATATTATTATTAATATTTATTATTATTATTATTATATATATATATAGAAGAACAAAACGTCGAATTGAGGATAATGATGATGTAGATATATTTATAATATATATATATTTATCAATAAATATTTATAATATATAGTCAAAATCGTATTCTTCTACATCAACGCGCTCTTTGTCATCAATGACACTAAACTCTGTCACAACTAGTGTAACCAATGAAATGAAATCCACGTCACCAAAAGATATTTCAAACAACTCAAAACGACAAACGGGTACAAAATCATCACGTGCGTCATCTACTACTTCAAAATCTGTTAAATCAGAAAAACACAATAATACACCATCTGTGAAATCCCTCAATAAATCAACGTCTATCACACTTCGAAAACAACCAAATTCAAATACTATTTTAACTGGTGCCCGCCAACAAATGTCTAATTCCCGCCAATCCCTCAATAATAATCTTTCTACGTCTATATCTGACGAATCAAAATCTAATGTTATTTCTCGCCGTTCATCTAATAATAATAATAATAATAATAATAATAATAATAATAATAATAATAATAATAATAATGCTCAAACAAGTATTGCTCCTTTTATCTTAGAAGTATATTATATATATATAATTATTATTATTATTAAAATTATTATTATTAATACAATTCTACTTGTTTATATATATATAGTTAACTAAAAAGATTCAAATTCAAAAAGGAGAAGACGGTCATAATCTTTTGGAGGGCTTTTTATTCCCGCCATCCACAACACAGTTCCCTACATATGCAACGAAAGTAACCACAAAAATGTCTTGGGGTATAATAAAGAAAAAAATAGGTAAAGAATATAAATCTGTAGATCAATTTGTTTCAGATATAATTATATTAGGAACAAATCCAACATTGTATCTCCCCGCGGGGAATCAACTAATTGAAAGAGGGAAAAAACTTATTGAATTTGTAAAAACACTTGTTCAATCGAATTCTTCATAATATATATATATATATTATTTCATTAAAAAAATTATTTTTTGTTTTCAATTTTGTTATATTTTATTTTTCAATTTTTTTATGTATATATAAATATTATTATTTATTTGTGTTGTTCTTGATATTTGTTTCTTTTTTGGTATATATATATAAATATATATTATATATATAATTTTAATTTTAGAAATAGTTACTTTATAACTTTTATTGGTGAGTTATAAATTTATATAGTTCTTTCTTGTTCTATTTGTATGTGTTCAAATATATATTTTTTCTTCTTTTTTCATTCTTGATAGTTTTATTTAATAATTATATATATATGCATTGTACTATTGTTTTGTCCATATATTTTATATTTAAAAAAAAATTATTTTTTTAAACAAAATTTTTTTATGAAAAAAATCTTTAAAAAATCAAATATTATTCTAATTTTTTTATAATTATTTATTAAAAAAATATTTTTATATTCAATATAATATTTAGAACACTTCTCTAATGATTCTATCTTCCCTTTTAAAGAGTTAGTGAATAATTGATCACTGATCACTTGAATATATTACATGATTTCATCTTCATTATTGCTATCTAAGTCTGTGAGAATAAGACAGTATATTTTTATTCCATTGTATTCAATTATGTACTCATAATTGTATACCAAACTCAAAAAATAACAATTAATTTAAAACCGAATCACTAACACATTGAACACCTGAATATTCTTAATTCTCCAAACATAGAATACTTTAGATAGAAATAATAACAAAAAAATATAATTATAACAATTTCCAGTGCTATTCAGTAAGTGCTGAAATAATCTAAAAAAACAACATGTCGGTTTTTGCAGGCAATTGCCCTCAAAAACACAATTAATCATAAATGACTGGTTATCAAGGGGTTAATGATTATGATTTTTTTAAACATTTTGTAATTTAAATTTTATTCCTTTTTATCGACATGAAGTGTTCTTTTTTAATCTTCATTAGCTTGATAACTGCGGGTATTTTGCTTAAGAATAATAATCTATATATTGCATAGTAATTTCTCAGACAATAGCCTGTGATTCTAGCAGTGCTTTATTACAACTCAATGAACCTATGAATCCTATTTCATGTACTGTGACTACGGGATTGACTGTTACAATGTATCCTGAATTACCATCGGGTCTTTATTTTGAAAATAATAAGATTCAAGGAACTCCTCTTGAACCTTATCCTCGAACAATACATTATGTCACTTCTAGAATCACTAGTACAGCCATTGAAATTGGTGTATATGGAAAACCTACTACAATCACATATGGTTTTGAACAAGTTCGTCTTATGAAAGGTCTAACTTTTGAACCTCTTATTCCTGTATCCAATACGATTCTTACTGAGTATGTTTTTGTAGTCTATTTTATTCAAAATTCATAAACAATGTCAATTTTCATCATATAAATAATATTTGTTTTGAATTTGTATAGATATGTAATTGATCCAGTTCTTCCATCTGGTATGCTATTCAATAGTACTACAGGCATTATTTCTGGTGTTGTTCCTTTAAATAAAAGTGGATCAACAACCTATATAATTAGAGGTACAAATCAATTAGGAACAGTTGAAACTTCTATTAAGATCTTCTATATTAGTATGTTCTATAAATTCAATATTTATGCTGTTTTTTGTAATAAATATTTTATTATATTATATAATTTTATTTAAAAAATAATTTATTTAATTCTATATATATAAATAGGTCAAACAAAAGTATATTCAGGTATAACAGGCTGTTATTTAGCTTATAATACAGATTGTTTTAATGAAGAAATTCCTTTCTATGCTACTCAATCTTATGATATATGTCGAACTGAATTATCGCTGAATTTTACTGATAATTATGTAGCCGGTTCAGGAGGTCATTCGTGGAATGGACTCAATGATAAGTATTATATATATATATATTATTATGATTGTATAAAATAGATAAATATTTTTTATTTTTTTATTTATTATGATTATATATAGTAGATAATATTTATTATTTTTTTTTAAATTTATATTTTATTTGTTATGATTATATATAGTAGATAAATCTATAAATATATAAATATATATATAGATTTAATGATTATTTTACAGCTACATTTAATGGATATTTGGATATTCCTTCTTCTTCTGTTTATACTTTCTATTTAAGTAATGATGCAGGTGCACAAGTATATATAGATAATGAGATTGTTATTGATCATGATGGATGCACTAATAAGAATGATATTATTACCAAAGATATTAACTTAAATCAAGGTATGTATTTATTATTTATTATTATATATTGTTATAGTTATTATTATAGTGATTATTAACTATTTTTTCTGTTGTTATAGTTATTATTAACTATTTATCTGTTGTTATAGTTATTATTAACTATTTTATCTATTGCTATAATAATTATTTTTAACTATTTTATCTATTCTTCTTCTTCTTATTATTATTATTATTATACTTATATATAGGTCTTCATTATCTTCGTATATTATATTCTGAAAAAGATACTTTAGCTGCTCTTTCTCTCTCTATTTCTTCTTCTTCTCTTCCTCAACAAATAGTATCTTCATCTCTCTTATATCAAGGTATATTAAGAAAAAATCAATATAAATAACTTTTATATATGATTATTATCTATTAATATTAATTCTTATATTATTCTACTATTAAATATATTTTTTTATTATTCTTAATATTCATATAACTATAACTATAACTATAACTATATATATATATAGGTTCTTATCCCCCTTCTTTCCTTGTTTATCCCTCTATTTCTGGTCTTATTCATTCTCCTATTGTTAAAGCTACACCTACTTCCAGGGGAATTATCACTAGTTACTCTGTCTATCCCAATCTCCCCGCGGGAATCACTATTGATGAAACAACAGGTGAAATCTATGGTACACCTTCTGTATGTTATATATATATATAACTATATATAACTATATATATATATATATATATATATATAGGGAGTTATTAATGGTATTTATACGATTACTGCCGTTGGACCTTTTGGCACGTGCAAAGCATCTGTTTCCATTCTTATTGGTAATACTCCTGAACCTGGCTTAAAAGCTGAATATAATCAAATAATCACTACTATGTATGCGTGCTATCTTACTTCATTTAATAAAGGTATATATATATATATATATATATATATATAATTTATTGCTTATTATTAATATATATATATTATAATTTATTGTTTATTATATATGTATATATATAGGAATGTTACAACAAGATATAATTCGAATTGATCAAAATCTGAATCATGAACCAGAAAATAGGTATATATATATATATATATATGTATTATTATTATTCTTATTATTATTATATATATATATTAGTTTAACTGTATGGGAAGGATTACCTCCAAGTTATTATCAATATTTCTACTCTATATATACTGGTTATATATACCTTAATATACCTGGTGCTTGGAAGATTAAAGCTAAAGTATATATATATATATATAATAATAAACATATTTAATATTAATAATAATATATATAAATATATATATAGTCTTCTGATGGTTCTAGAATCTATATAGAGAATCGAATGGTATATAATAATTGGCGATGTGGTCAATTTGATGAGAGTACACCCGGTACTATATATATTGCTGATACATGTATATATATATATATATATATATATATATATATATATATATATATATATATATATATATATATATATTTATTTTATTTATTTTATTTATTTTATTTATATTATTTATTTTATTTTTATTAACCATATATATATAGATTACTTACCGATTCGAATAGAGTATTTTGCTATATTAGGGACACATGGTTTATCTTTATATATATCCTCTCCTTCTGATTCTACATATAATTTATTAACTGAAGTTAATTTATTCCATGCTCCTACAGAAACATTTACATATATATATACTAAGGCATTATATTATAAAGATACTACAATTACCGCGAATACACCCATCTTCTTTGTCCAAAAACCTCAAAATAATCATGATTATATCTATTCTATTACTCCTACTCTTCCTGATGGCTTAGATATAGATGTAAATACAGGTAAAATATCTGGTACTCCTTCGGTATTATCTGGATTATTAAAATATACGGTTATTTGCAAAGATCTTACGGATAATTCAATTATTTCCACGGTTATCTCTATTCGAATCATATGTATTTTTATCTATTAAGCTATTTATAATATTAATTATTATATATATATATTTGATTTCATTATTTATTATTATTATTGTTATTATTATTATATTGTTATATTTATAGCTGTTATTCCTCCTTCTAATCTTGTATATAAACAAGGAACAGTTATAGCTACTGATATTATTTATTCTTATTATGTTACTATATCTACAAGTTTAAGATTGAAACCTACTCTCACGGGAACTGCTAGTTATTACACTATATCTCCTGATCTCCCCACGGGAATCACGATAAGTGAAACAAGTGGCCAAATCTTAGGTAAACCAACCAAAAGCATTGAACGTACTCAGTATGTAGAGATATTATTATTATACTTATAATAATAATAATAATAATAATAATTATTATTATACTTATTATGTTTTATTATTATTACTAATATACAATCACATATATATATTCTACTATATCTAATTCCCGTGATTATTTCTAGATATACAGTAACAGTTCATAATGCAGGAGGTATAGCTACTTATTCTTTCTATTTAACTGTTCCCTCCTGTATATATAATTCATATATAAATCTTCAATTAACTAAAGGAACCATGTTCTATGAATTATATGATCAGTATATATATATATATATATATATATATATATATATATATATATATTATTATTATTATTATATTTATAAGTAATAACATTTTTCTTATATAACTTGAATATATTTCTTAAATTATTATAAATATATATAAAAATATTAAATATATATATAGACAAGATAATTTACTTATATATCAAAATACAACAGCTGTTTCAACATTAGGTGTCGGAGTGTGCGTCAATTTAACGGATATTAACGCACTTAATATCAAAATTGGATGTCGTTCTACGTATATATATATATATATATATAATTATATAATTATATATATATAATTATATAGAACAGGTTGTGCTATAACAATTGGTAGAGAAGATGGATATATATATACAACAATACCCTCAATTCCCGCGGGATCAACGTCTGTTCCTTCATGGAATACTTATCCTATATCTCTTCAATTATTACCACCTACTGCTATAACTTTATCACGTGATTCTATTGTGGCATTTATTAAAACCCCTCTTCCTGCCGTTACAATTGCCGTTACAGGTCAGTACAACTCCATTATAATTACTCCTTCTCTTCCTGCAACTATGGCTTATAACCACGAAGATCACACTATTTCTGGAGAATTCTGGGTTGCAGATGTATATGAATATACAATTACCGCCAAAAATGACGCGGGAGAAACTTCAACTACTTTAACATTTACAATTCAAGATTGTGCATCTCCAAAGCAATTATTTATATTAACGAAAAAGACATTAGCCAGTGGAAATGAAGAGAGTTTCTCTATTTATAGCACACCAGCCAATCAAATGCTTTATACAAGTCCCTCGTACGGAGACGATTCTATTTATAGTGACAGCATATGCGTCATTCCTACAGATATGATTGTGAAAATGAAAGATGTGTATATATATATATTTTTAAATTTTCTTAATACTTTACTATTTCTGAAATAATCTGAATATTTTTTCAGTCAAGGGAATGGTTGGGCTGATGGCGCTTATTTAACGGTTAAAGATAGCGGTGGTATTCTTTATTATTGTATATATATATATATATATAGATATATATATATATATATTTTTTTTTCTTTTTTAAATATATATAATGTATATATATAAAGATGGTCAAATGCCGACGATGTCTGCGTCATCGACGAGTGTTTCGTCATTCGACGTGTTTATTGACGTCGTTTATGATATCGATGATAGTAATACTTGGAATATATGGAATTCTAAAGAAGATCCTGTAGCTAATTGGAATATTATGAATTTAGACACAAATAATGATTGGGAACACAAAAACACAAATTGGGGAATATTTGCATCAACTACTATTTATTTACAAATGAAATTTGATGTATATATATATATAGGATAATTTTACTTTTTTGTGAATTTAAATATATTTCTTAAAAGAATTTAATAGTTTATATAATAATAAATTAAATATAATAATAATAATAATAAACATAATAATATATATATATAGTTATCTAATATAAATCGTTATCCTCTCTTTGAAATGAATTTCTTAATAAAAGAAGGTGTTATTATATATATGAATGGAGAGAGAGTATATACAGAAAATATGCCTGCTACTACTACTATTACTTCTTCTACTCTTGCTACTAATACTTATCAAAACTATATTGAACGAAAGTATATATTATTATTATTATTATTATTATTATTATTATTATTATTAAATATATATATACTCTATAAAATAATAAATATCGAATATTAATAATAATAATAATATATAGAGTCAGTATAAGTGGTAGTTATTTAAAAGAAGGTGTTAATTATTTAGCTATAGAAATACATCAATCGACGTTAACTAATAAGAACAATCAATTACGGTTTACAATGAAAGCACAAGTCGTTACGGGCGTTACAATGCAGCAGGGGGTCCTTGGAACACAATGCGTGAAACGTACAATTAATGGTATCATAACAGATAGTGAAAGCTATAATATGGTATATATATTTATAGCTATATATTTATAATTATATATTTATAATTATATATTTATAATTATATATTTATAATTATTAATAATAATAATATATCAATTATAGCAATATTATGATGCAGAAAGAGCATTCGATGGAATTTATAATACCACGTGGCTTGAAACGGTTCGTAACGGATATATTCAGTTCCAGTTCCCTTATGGTCAACGAGAATATATTAATAAAGTTAGACTTTATATTAATCCAAATAACCGCGGGAATGCTCCTGTTAGTTTTAAGCTTTATGGTATAAATGATATATATATAACTGAATTATTATCTGTGAATGATAATAATTTATGGAATGAAGAGAATAAGGAGAAGAATTATATAGAATATGATCTAATTGAGTCTATGAATACCTATAATGCATATAAATTAACTATTGATGGTATATATAATAATAATTATTATTATTATCTAAGATATTATTATTATATATTTATTATTATATTTATTATTATATTTATTATTATATTTATTATTATATTTTATTATTATGTTTTATTCTACTTATTTATACTTATTATAATACATACAATTCTCTATATATATATCTATATAAAGGAGTGAATGGTGGTGATGCGATTGAACTGAGTGAAATTGAGTATTACACGTGCCAAAGAACATTCTGTTCTTCTATTGATAATTATCCTTCTGTATATAGTAATGAATATAGTACAAAAGAATGTAGTAGTGATCCAAATGATTTAATCGTGGGAGATAAGAAAAGACAGTGTGGAGAAGGATTATTCCCGCAATTCTTACAAGAAGAATCAAATTGCTATGAAGCTAGTTCTTCTGCTCAGCAATATTCCTTTTATCTTCATTATATCTTTAATAATATGGATATCACTTCTGTTGATGATAATACACTCCAAGAAGCTATGAATAAAGCTATTAATACTTGTGCTCAACGATTTACTATTAATAATATTCAATTATTCAGTAAAAATATCTATCCTAATAAGAAAGTATATTTATATCTATTATTTATGTGTAATTATAAGTATTCACAATTTTATATGATATAAAAAATATTTATATTTACTATTAATAAATATATATATAATAGTATTAATAATATATAAATAATATTATAAATATTTATATTTACCATTAATAAATATTCTATTTATCAATAAAAATATATATAGTATATTCAATCAGGCGTTTGGGTTGTTATTGAAACACCAAAAGAATCCGGTACAACAGCAATTAACTACTTCCAACAAGTCACGTGCTTGAAGACACAATTAAATGCTTATAATAATAAAATATTTACAAGTGATATGACCCTTTCTATAGGTAAGAGTATATATACTTATAATAGTAATATGTCTATTACTACTATTCTTATTATTATTGCTGTTTTCATTATAATCGTGGTCATTGTCGCTCTTTGTGTATTTTGTGCCAAGAAGAGCGCAAACATCAAGAAAAACTCACAACATTCTGGGTATATATATATATATATATAACTTAAATTAGTATGAATAATAATAATATATATATGTATATATATATAAGTTAAATTAGTATAAGTTTTATATATATAATATATAATTAATATATATATAGATCTACCAAAATATAAGATATATCCAAAAAAAATAATAATATAAAACTCTCTCTTTATATATATATTAAAATATAAATTATTTTAATTTTCTTTGTTCTTGTTCATTTGTTTTTTTCATATTTTTATTTGTTGTTATTAATTTATAGGAATGAAATTATATACTAGCTATTATAATTTTTCTATGATTATAAATTATTGTTTATATTATTATTTTTAAAGTAGTTTATATATATATATTGTTTTTTATGATTTCGTGGGAATGAATTGATATAAATATATAGATTACTAATATATATATGTTTTTTTATATAGTATTTTTAATACTAATTTCTATGTTTTTAATCTTTAAATATAGTTCTCTAATTATTTGATATTTTCTTTTTATAAAAAATTATATTTGTTTAAATAATAAATAATATTATTATTGTTTAGTTATTGTATTTATGAATATTTTATTTTTAGTAGTATATATAATTGTATAATAATATAAAATAATACAAAATAGGAGTTAAAAACGAATTCTTTTCTTTCTATAAAAAAAAAATTGATTATTTTTTTGAAATATGAAATGATTTTCTTTTTATTTCTTTTTGTTTTAATTTATATTCAGGCATTTGAGACACATACATCTAGAAAAGTATTATATATATATAGATAGTAGTTTTATTATTTGAATATATACTTCTTGTTTGGTATCCGCTATATATGCATATACAAATGATTGAGAAGTTTGATATATTGATAATATATATTCTATATATATTATTATTATTAAGAATATTCATTTTTATATATTGTTTAAATGTAATATATATATATATATATATATATATATATATATGCCTTTATCTGTATTTTCAACTGAGATTAAGCTCATGTATATAGAAGGAGATGATACAATTAGTGATTTCATTCTATTTCTAATATATACATATATATTATAATAATTAGAATATTCTATATGTATATACAATAATAGTGTTTCATATGCATAATTTCCTTCTGTAAAACACAAATCACGACATAAAAACGAAGAAAATAATGATTCCCCACTACCTATATATATAATAATAATAATAATATGTATAATAATAATAATATATATAATAAATATATATATATACCACTAATTACACATCCATTCGTTTTGGTACACCAAAAACCACTTCCAGGGATTCCCGCCAATCCAACTCTTCCCGGCAATTTCAGCCAATGCCCGCCACTTGAAGATCCAACACATATTCTATTTGATTCGTATATAAATAAAGGAAATATATAGAGTATTATATAGAAAAGAAAAAAAAATGAATTTATACATTTATATATATATATAATAATAATAATAATTAAAGATATATCTATAACAAGAACCCCAATTGTGTCTGAAACACAATTATTGAATAAGTTCTCTGTTTGTGGAACACAATTGTTAGGGGTAACTATAAAATATAATTATATATATTAATGAAAACAAATATATACAAGTATCATTTTTCTTTTGTTCGTCTATATACAATTTTTTATATCTAAAAAGAATAATAAAATAATATCATCTATATATACTTTTTAAACTGATTAATCTTCTCTTCTGGTATCTATAAAATAATATATATACTATTATATATATAAAAACAAATATATATATATATATATATATATATATATATACAATATCTATAACATCTTTATTATCAATGAATCCAAGTGAAATTGATGTTTCTAAACCATTTGAGCCACTTATATATAAGGGTGGAATCAATATAGATTCCTTTGACTAAAATAGAATATAGAATAATAAAATAAACAACAAGAATACATGAAAATAGTTACAGAGAAGATTAAATGGAATTTTAGAAGGTGTCTTTATATTTGGTATACTTGCAGCAACAGCATATGTTCCTGTGATTCCATCCATAATACTAGCATCACATTCTAAGGTCTGATTCTATATGAAATTAGAATAAAAATAGTTCAACAATAGTTATTTTGTTTACAAACGATAAGGAGGATCCATATCCAGCATTGACGATTCCATCAGACTCAATTCGAATAAGTATTTCCTTAACAATTTCCATTGAACTCAATTTCTACACATAAATTTATAATTTGTCAATTTAGAAAAATAGTTACAGAATTTATATATGATTTGAATTGATTACAAAGAGAAAATAAGTAATCTTTATATTCTATTGTACTTTAAAATGTTTATTTGTCTTTATATACTTTGTTCATGATCTTGACTTATTTGTCCAGCACCTAAATGAAAGCAAATAAATGTCATTTACGAAATAAAATAAAGTTTATAATAGTATTCTTTTAAGTTAAATAATAATCATGGAGATTCTGTTAAAATCAAAGAATATTCCAAGAATCCCGTAATAGATTCTTAACCTCTTCTTTTATTCTTAATTTTTTAAAAAATTTGATAGGTTTTTAGATATTTATATTTTTTTGTTTAATAAACTGTTATGGCAAGAACTAAAGTGAATTCATCTTCAAATAAGAAAGATACAGGAGCTAAGGAAGTTAAGACGTATGCTTTTATCCTAGTTCAAGATTCATTACAGTTTACTACCTTCACATTTCTATAGTGAACCTCAAGAAAATAAGGCTGAAAAATTATCTGGAAGTGTATGATACTTTTTTATTTATTTATTAATTATTCTTATACATAGATTGACGAGTTATTTGATTCTTTAGAAAAATGTGCTACTGCTGACGAGAAGATCGATTGCTTATCTGCAGTAACTACTTTTTTCCAAAATCCTAATACATTCATTGATCGTGAAGTTCATAAAGACGTCATTTCTAAGATCATAGTTTGGTGTATGGACAATTTTAGTAATAAGAATGAAGCTTTATCTAGAGCTATTCTTGATTGTTTAGCTGCTGTATCTAATAAATTAGGTAGAGTTTTTTATGAAATTGCTACTCCTCTTCTTTATCATTTCATCAACAATCTAAATCACCCTTCTTCTATTGTTTATAATGATGTTTTTAAATATACAAGTGCTATTATTTCTTCTTCTGAATTCTCAGAAATTGTTAAAAGCTTAAAGGACAATAAAACCAAACTTACTATGAGTATATATGTTTTTTTTTATTCGTTTATTTTTTTTTTTGTAATTTTTTTTTAATTTATTTATTTTTTTGTTATTATATTGTTTTTTGTTATTATATTGTTATTTTTTATTATTATATTGTTTTTTTTTTATTATTATATTGTTTTTTTTTTATTATTATTATTATATATATATATAGAGCCTGATACTTTCAGTCGTTTTATATCGTTGATGACGTTATATCCTTCTGTTTCTGGTGGTTATGTTGAGAAACATAAACAAGAATATATAGACTGTCTTCAAGAAATTCAATCTATATATAAAGAATATAATAAAGTGAATTCAATGGATATTGATAGAATACTTAAAATGTATATATAATAATAATATTATATATATATATATATATATATATATATATATATATATATATATATATATATATATATATATATATATATATATATATATATATATATATATAGAATGGGTGCTGATGTCGAAGAAGATAATATTCCCAAGAAAACTGTATATATATATATATATATATATATATATATATATATATATATATATATATAGTGTTCAAAATGTCCTTGTAAACATACGAATACTTGTTATCCAGTAGTATATATATAGATATTCATATATATGTATATATATATAATCAAATTAGACTCATCATATTATTGATGGTTTTTTTGATTTCTCTTTTTCAAATATTGTATATATTTATATATATTTTTTATATCTTTTATTATTCATATTCTAGATATATATATATATTTATAGCATTGGAATGTAATTGCTTTTATTTCTCTTATTCTCTTCTCTATTGTTACCCATGAAGCTATATATCATTTAGGTATATAATATCTATATAATAATAAACATTATTATATAATAAACATTATAATAATAAACATTATTATAATAAACATTATAATAATAAACATTATAATATAATAAGCATTATAATAATAAGCATTATAATATATATAGTTACTCTAAAGACTGATATAGAGTTTAATAATATTAAAGCTACTATTCCTTCTCTAATGAATTCCTCAATTCCCACGGAAATCACTTCATCTGCCTCTATAAATGATATTTCAAAATCATATTCTTCACTAGTTGACGATTTATTGAAGAATACTGAACAATATCAATCATTATATAGTGAATTATCAACTGAAGCACATCATATAGCTTATTTATATGATAATTGTAATAATACAAATAAAATGATATTACATTTAAAAGGTATTGTAGATGTTAATAATAATGAATGTATGACGCAGGTTGTGTCATTAAAGGAAGCCAATGATTTATTAGAAGAACAACAAAAGAATTATATGAATGAAATCGAAGTTCTAAAAGAAAAGATAGAAACAATTCAATTAGTAAATAAGAATAAGATTACAGAAATGCAATTACAATTTGATCGTTTATTTGAAGATAATGATAAATTAAGATCGATTGAAGTAGAATATAATGAATATAAACAGAAAGAAGAAGAAATTAATGAGACAACTAGACGTTATCAAGAACTTCAAATCAAAATTAAAGAAGCTGAAACACAATTCTTTAAGCATGTGGTTGAATCGATAGAAGAAACACAATTATTTGCTGAAATGAATAAAGAAAAATTTGAAGAGTTTATTCATAAGAATAATAATACACAAATAAAAGAATATATTGAAAAGAAAATACAAGATATTAAAATACAAACTAGTATATATATATATATAGATATATTATGTATTATTATTTGATTTATTATTATGTTATTTATTATTATTATTTATTTATTATTATTATGTTATTTATTATTATTATTATTATTATTAATATTCTATATAATAAATATATATATACTAATTATATATATATAGTGCCTACAGAAACAGAAGTGAAGCATTATATTCTTTCTATATTAAGCGATATTCGTATAGTTATATTAATTTTATGTTTATTACTTTCTATTATTACTTCTCTTCTTATTACCAATTATAAACAAAATCAATGTATTCAAGGACTCAAAGAATTACTTTAAATAATATATATATATATATAGATTTAATAATATTCATTGAATTCTATTTGAACTTTTATTTATATTTGATCATTATCTTAATATTCTTTAACAATACTATTTAAGCTTTTGCTTTAATAATAATATATATCTACTTATTTATTTAGCTATATCTATCATCATTTATATTTCCCTGTTGTTTTTTCCTTCCTAAACATTTTTATGATTTGCTTATTTATTTTAATTAGAAGGTTTTTATTATATAAAAATGAGTTTTGCTGATTTGTATTATTTGAATTAAATAAGATATATATATATTATTTTCATGTAATATTTGTTAATTTTAAAAAAATAATTTTTATTTAAAAAAAAACAAATATATTTGAAACATAGAGTTTTTTTATTGATTTAATTATTCTTACACACTTTGGATATACGTATTTATGAAAAATTAATAATAAATATCATCAATAATGTCAATAGACACAATTATCACGTTTAAAAATCACCATTTATGTCGTACTCATATGTTTATATCAAATTTCATTACAATTTCATTACAATTTCATTACAAGTAATTCACTCTCACTATATATTACAAATTAAACACAAATAAAAAAATTTCTTTTTAAAAAACGAAATATTCATGGGAAAATCGATAGTAATGTTCAATCCCTGAATTCTACCCTAAATGTGGGAAATTTTAATTTTTATCTATATCTAAATAAATAATAACGATTAAAACTTAAATTATTCTTAATAATTTATTTATAAATTAGTTGATCTATATTTGAGAACATAACGTTTACATAGTAGAATATGGAACAAAAACTTTGGCCATCTGTATTAATAGGTCCAGATGGCTCAATAAACACTACAAATGGTGTTCCTTCTTTTCCCGGTATATTGTTTAATGCTATTTAAATGTAATCTATACTTATAGGATCTCACTCAATGATTCCTTCTGAGTTTCAAGATATTCAAACATCAATTCAACAAAATGTTGGTGTTTCTTCTGTTGTTTATCCAGTTACAACAATCAATAATCAAATGCCTGGATCTCTGTATGTTGATCAAACAAATGAAAGAAGTCAGTTATCTGATAAACGTCCTTTTATTGATACATCTTCAGGTAAAAAGAAAAAAGTATGCTTTATTGATATTTATTATTATTAATATTATATTGAATATTAAAGTTGAAATATAAATATTTTATTCTACGTATATTTTCTTATAAATATGTGTAAATATCTAGCCAATGAATGAATTTGAGCACATTGAAAAGTTAACAAAAGATGAAGCTGCATATAAAGGAATTCAAAGATTTTATATGTATACAGATATGTACAGATTACATGTATTTATTTATTATTATTTTTATTTTATTATTTATGTTTTTATTTATGTTTTCTTATGTATCTATTTAAATATTAGTATATACTACGTATATAATCTATATAGCCTATATTACCTTCTTTAGAAGAGATAAAAAGTAATATAAATATCTATTATGATGTTTTAATAGATATATTGCAGAATTATGGTTGTAATTATTTTGATAAACAAAGTACCGTGAAAGGAAGAGGAGGTAGTCAATCCTCTATATATACAAGAATGAATAGTCTACTTGCGAAAATTGCTTATGTATATATTTATTAGCTTATTGTATTTTTAATATTATTATTATTATTATTATATATATATATAATAGTCAGAAAAAGAATTGGAAAGAGATGAACTCGATCCCATGTTTCCGCTTATTAAGTATATATATATATATATATATATTTATTTATTTATTTATTTGTTTTTATAATAATTTATTATATATATTTTTTTATTATTTAATATAATATATATAATTATTATTATTATTTATTATATATATTATTATATAGACAAGCCTATCGTAAAATTGTGTTTTTGTACTGGAAGAGGGTTTCAGGTGATGACACACCCATTCCTGAAGATATTCAACACTATAAATATAATAAGGTATATATAATAATATAGTATATCTCATAAAAGAGTTTATAGTATAGTATATAGTATATAGTATATAATAGTATATAATATATATATATATATATAGAATATAAGTGAGATATTAGAATTATGCGGATTAGAAGATGAAAATAAAAGTAGAAACACGTATAAAATGCTTAAAATATTAGGAAAGAATGAAATATCAAAGAAAAATTATCTTAGAGTATATATTCATTATATATATATATATATATATATATAGATTACTCGAAATGTATTTGAGTATTTTACAAATATATTGATTACGCCATGTGTTTATAAGAAAGATTATATATTTATAGGTATATATATATTGTTTTTATATACATTAATTAATTTATTAATATTCTATATATATATATATATATAGGATCTCAAACGCCTTGTTTATCTATATATAGTTTAGTGAATAATAATTTGTTTATAGATGACTATTTAGGAATGTCTAAGAAATTCTTAGAAGAAAATAATGGATCTATATATGGATTATTTCTACATATTGGTATATATATATTATATATTATATTTTATTATATATTATATAGTATATATACTATATTATATATTATTCTATTATATATTATATATGATTATTCACTATATATATAGGAGTATCGAATCGTTCTTTGGGTCGTTTATGTGTTCCTTTTATAAATAATTTATCGACTATAAATAATAATGATAATCCACTTGATGGTGATAGTATGAATGATGATATTAATATAGATCCAAAACAGAATTCTATGAATAATACTATTCGTACACTCTCCAAACCCGCCAAAGGATATAAAAGTGGGAAAGGCGGGAAATCAAATTCTATGGCGAACCATACTATATCTGAAAATAACGACGGGAATCGTTGTCTTTCAGCTACTGTCCCTTCATCTCTTAGTTCTTCTTTACCTTCTTTGTCTCCTTTTACTAATATATATACATATATCGAAGAATTATATTGTGATTTATTCACTAAAATTATTCAATCTTCTTATTTACAATGTATATGTTATTATTTGTTTTTATTATTATATTTATTATTATATATTCATTTATTATTATCCTTATTGCCTAAATATAAATATAAATATAAATATAAATATAAATATCAATATCAATATCAATATCAATATCAATATCAATATAAATATAAATATAGCTATATTATATATATAGCTTTTGATGATAATTGTATATCTCCATTCTTCGATATAACTGGTCATCAAGGAGATTCAATGGATCGCGGGAAAATACTGGTTATTCCTTTAGGCAGAAAAGCTACTATTATTGATGGTATATATACATATATATATAATTATATAATTCTAGTAAATAAAATATATTTATACTTATTCTATTTATTATACTTATATTTATTACAAATTAGAATCATTATAAATACACACAAATATCTATATATATAGATAATATCTTACTGAATAGTTCTGAAAATGTCTTAAAAGATCAAAGTCATTATAGTATTGTATCTCCCTATATATATAAAGATTTGGAACTCGAGGAGAGGGATGCTATTGCGTTATCCGGACAAACAACCAATGGGAATTCTTCTCATATCAACACGAATAACGTTGTAGAAAACTCAAATAATTCCACTGTTAATATTCCACAAACAAATCACGTACAATCTATGTTACTAAAAGAACAAACAAAACTTATTCCTAAAATTGGAACTTCAAAGAATTCATCACATAATAATAATTCTAATGTTACTAATATTAATCAAGTTACTACTATTTCTACAGCACCTCAATCACTTCGTTATGATCCCTCAGGAAATTCGATTCCTTCTCCTTCTTCATCATTAACGGATACATCTTTGTTAACCAATGAAAATACAGCATCTATAAATATCAGTCCCTCACTTCATCACGCCATGACAAACTCTATGGTGAAACACAAATCATCTATTCACCAATCAATTTCTCTCCCTCCAACTCTTTCTCCTACTTCTATACCTACATCAAATAACCGCGGGGATCTTTGTCCTGAGGATGTTCCTATATCTTCTGATGGTAATTCCTTATCATCACCACTTACCGCGCTTGAATCCCTCGCAAATAATCCAATAGAATCAACATTATCATCAACATTACAAAACCCTCTTCAACCCTCACTACATCAACCAATAGATACTTCTATTGAAAACACAAATCATAATACTATTCCCAATCCGTTAGAAAACCCTCTTGATTCTGATTTGTCATCTGCTATAGATAATGAGATTAATATGGATACCATTAATACTGTCATCAATAATGGAATCAATAATACCATAAATCCCACGGGAAATAACACAATTCCTTCACAAATTCGTCTTTCGCATTCTATTCCAGCCATGCCGTCAATGACGCACCCTCTGTCATCGTCAATCCCTCAATCCCTCCTTTCATCGTTAAATAACCCTCTTTCTGATTCATTATTAGCCAATGAAAATAATCTATATAAAGAAAGAGATAAAGATAATAATAATAATATTAATATTAATAACAACGGTGATATTATGAATTTCTTATCCACAGGTGCTACTTTTGTTCATGTATATATATATCATATTATTATATTTATTATTATTATATATTTATTATATTATATATTTATTATATTATATATTTATTATTATTTTATATTTATTATTATTATTATATAGGAATTTGGATTAAGATTTAAATTTTTTGAGGGTGGTTCCTGTCAAATATCTGCAATAATGAGAGTATATATATATATATATTATTATTATTATTATTATATAGTATTCGACACCTCCTGATTCTGATTATCCCTCATTATTCTGTTTATTCGCTTCTAATTATATACATACAGATAAACAACAGCTTGTATATATTTATATATAGTGTTTTATTTTATTATTTATTATATATTTACTTCTTATTAATATTATATAGTTATTTAAACATATAATAAACACAACATTTCGTTGTATTGATGTCAATGCTAGTCCCTCATTCCCTATTCTTGGCAGTCCCGCGGGAATTATGCTTAATACATACCCTTATTCTCCATATGATTCTTTTCTATATATATGTACTAGTATATATATATTTATTATTATTATTATTATTATTATAATATTATTATTATTATTATTATTATTATTATTATTATTATTATTATTATTATTATTATTATTATTATTATTATTATTATTATTATTATTATTATTATTATAAAAATAATAATAACACAATATATAACTCTATATTACTTCTTCTCTAGATCAATATAAAACTATAAATAAGCATATAAATTCATGGTATATGCCAAATGAGGCAAATAATGAGATATATATAGATGAAGATAAGTATATAAATTGTTTTTATGATTTAGCGAAATATATGGCATTATATTATTTAAAAATGACATCTGGATATAAACGAGTATTTAATATACAAATAAAAGGTTTAAAAGATATGAATGATGGATATATATTATTATATACAATAACATCAAATATATATCTACGAACTATGTATATATATTATTATTAATAATTATTATTTAATAGAATTATATAATTATATATCTATATAGTTTATCTAATAAAACTGACAGTTTCCCGTGGTTAATTATATTAGAATCTATAGGTAGATGTGGTATATTAATAGAAAGACGAAAAATAGAAATATATATAAATGAAATATGTATATTTAAAGAAGGAAGAGAAAAAATATTAAAAGAAGAAGAAAAGAAGAAAATATCATCAACTATGAAATCTAAAGAATATGAGTATATATATTTATATTTATATATATATATATGTTATCTATTATCTATATTTTTATTATTATATTTTATGTATTATCTATTCATTAGGTAATAATAATAATAATAATAATATATATAGTATACAAATCAATATAAATGATGGTACTTCTGATATTCGCGGGATTATGACTGATTTGCCGAGTAGACTCATTCCTAAACATGAGAAAGTTATACCTACGCCTGTTGCTAGAACTACAAGAAGTAGTAAAACTAATAATAATAATAATAATACTAATAATAATAATAATACTAATACTAATAATAATGCTACTAGTAATACTACAAATAATACTACTACTACTACTAATAATAATAATAATAAATATGGGAATACTCCTGTGTATAAAGATTATGACGATAGTAGCGTCGATAACGACATCGATATTTCAAATCCCAGTGAAAAACCTATAGATAATGTTATTGATGGAAATTCTATGGTTATTTAATATAAACTTTTATTATTATATATATATATATTATTTATTATATCTTATCTGTTTATCTTGTTTCTTATTTGTTTTATATATTATAATATATTCTTTCTTCTATTGTCACATTATGTCAAGTTATTTTTATTTTACTTTTTATTTTTTTTTTGTTAATTTTTAGATTTTTTTTTTTTTTTTTTTTTTTTGATACATTTACAAACATTCTTTATATAATCTTTTCATTTGTTTTTTTCTATTAATATATATATATATATATTAGTAACTTTATTTATTTTATTATATTATGTTTTTGTTTAACAGAATTTATAACATATAAATGGATAATTAAATCTATATATTAGCATACTTTATTGATTATCCTTATTAATACTTATTTTTCTAGTTTATATGAATAGTATTTCTTTTATAGAATAGAATGTAAGTGAAAGAGAAGTTTACACTAGTAAAATATGAAATAATAATGCTAACAAAACTAAGACCAAGACAATTAATATATATAAACATACAATATAAATACGACAAAACATATATATATAAATAAGAAAACAAAAAAAAAACAATAAATTCTAAGGAGAATAAAACACATAATTATAAGTATAAATCATCATTTATTCCTGTTTATTTTTTTATATTTCGCTGAAATTTCTTTTGTTTTGAGTCACGTATCATTTGTCTAATTATATATAATAATATATAATAATATATAATAATATATAATAATATATATAATATATAATAATTAGAAGTATAATTAGATTTTTGTTATGTTAACTAATACATACTTTTTATGAGCTACACGTTTCTTATCATAAGATGATATTGTTCCAATATCCTGACGCACAATTGCACCTTTAGCCAATCTTTTACGATCATTACGACTATAGAATAATCATTCAATTCATATGGTATCAATTATCAAAAGAAGAAGAAATAAATGATTATATATATATATATATATATATAGTATATATATAGTATATATATACTCCATTTTCTTTAGTTGTAGCATCCATTCAGGAACATCACACCCACTTATTCTCATTACATTGGCTATAGATCTTAACATAGGCTATATATATATATATATATATAACAATTATAATATATATAGTTCTATTACATATAATTATTATTTATATTACTAAAACTAGTTACTATATATATATATATATACATAATCATCTTCAGTAAAATATGTAATTGCCCGCCCTTTTTTTCCCGCTCTTCCTGTTCTACCAATTCGATGAATATAAGAAATACCACTTTGTGGAAAATCATAATTAATAACTAAATTAACTCCTTTAAAATCAATACCACGTGCTACTAAATCTGTACATATTAACACCCAAATCTCTCGTAAACGGAATTTATTAATTACAATTTCCCGCGTTTGAACTGGGCGGTCACTATGTAGAACATCTATATTTATACCTATATATATATTATTATTATTATTATTATTATTATATTAACATTATTATTATAAGTATAAAAATAAAAAACATATAATAATACTATATATATTATTATAAATATACCATCATAAACTAATTCGTGATACAATTGTTGAGCTCTCTCTTTTGATTGGACGAAAATAATAACTGGGGGATCAATACCTTGTTGAAATAGTTGTCTTAAAGCAATTAATTTTCCCTCTTCTTTTCCCGCGAAAACGAGTTCTTGTTGAACGTTATCATTTGTTTTATTATTAATATCAATACATATACGTATAGGGTCATGAAGAATAGTTCGTGCTAAATGCTCTATACCCTATATATATATTATCAATTTATTATTATTATTATTATTATTATTATTATTATTATTATTATTATTATTATTATTATTATTATTATTATTATTATTATTATTATTATTATTATTATTATTATTATTATTATTATTATTATTATTATTATTATTATTATTATTATTATTATTATTATTATTATTATTATTATATATATATATATATGTATATACTTCAGGGAGAGTAGCTGAGAACATAAGTCGTTGTAAATGTGGATTATCACACACTGTAAATACTGCATCTAATTGTTCAATAAAATTATCTTCAAATAATTTATCAGCTTCATCAAATATAATAGTTTCTAAGGATTTAATAGAGAGATTGTGTTCCTTAACAGTTTCAACGAAACGTAACGGTGTAGAAATAATAATATCCACATTGACTTTATTATTAATATAACCAGCAATAGTACTTTTAGTAAGAACAATACATTTAAATTTCCTTCCTTCAGTCAACTTAATCCATTCTCGTTGAATCTGACAACATAATTCGTGAGAAGGAGAAATAATCACTACTCGAACACCATCTTTAGAAGCTCCATTTAATCGTGGAATTAAGGGTAATAAATAAGCAGCTGTTTTACCTATATATATATATATATATATAGTATATATTTATAATCTCCTTTAATATTATTATTATATATATATATACCGGAACCAGTAGGAGCAGTAGCTAATACATCTCTTCCTACATATATACATGGAATACCCTGCATCTGAATAGGAGTTGGTTCCTTATATACTATATATATATATATAACAATAATCATCATCATCATAAATACTAATAATCATCATAATAACTAATAATCATAATAATAACAATCAAAATAACCTATATATATACCAGCTTTTTCAATATTTTTGAGAACAATTTGTTTAAGATGCTGTTGTTCTGGTTTGTATTTCATGCCGTTAAATGACGTTATAGGAACAGGAATATCTCCACCATTCACACGAATCTTCATTCTACCACGAAATGAAGCTAATTCCTTTTCACTATATATAGATATATATTATTTTTTAAGAATTATATATAAATAGTATTCCTAATAAATAATCAACAAAAATATCAAAAAATAAAAAATATTTTAACTTAATATATACTTATGAAGTAAGAATTCTTCTTCATTTTCAATTTTTTTCTTTTCATTTTCTTTTTTTGAATTCTGATTCTTCTGATTTTTAAATAGACTATTTTCAGTTTCACTTAAATCATCTGAATCTGAAGAATTGTCATCATCACCAGAGCTATTTTCATCACTATTTGAAGAATGTATATCACTAGAAACTTCATTTGAATCCTTTTCTTCAGAATTATCTTCAACAGACATTTCTTCTGATATATTGTTGGAACTAGAATCATCATCCGAATAAGAATTACTATTATCTTCTTCAGAATCACTTTCAGGATTTTGTTTGTTTTCATTCGATTTCTTCAAATTACTCTTTTCTTTAGGTCTATTGATAATAAAAATAAGATAAAAATATTCAGAGTGATCTATTTTACTAATATCATTATAAAAAATACTGTTTTTGATTAGCATCATAACCAAAGAAATCCAAATCATCGGCAAGATTATCATTTTGTTCGAATTCATGAACTTGATCATCAAGACTCTTTGCAGAATTAAACAATTCTATCACCTTTTTGTCTTTCTCATTTGCAAATTTACTTCCACTTGCTAAGCGATTAAATATTTTTCTATCCATTTATGTGAATAATAATATTAGGATGATTTAATTGATCTATTGAAAAAAAATATTTCTGGTTTTTCAATAACAGCGAATCACCGAGGTTTTTCCCGATTGTTCCATTTTCAGAATATATCAGTTCATTTCAGTTATTTCTTTTAATTCTTTATATTTTATTTAATAAATAAAGGTTTATAGTAATCAAATATTTTTTGTATTGTTATAGTTTTCTTTTTCTGTTTTATTTAAAGAATCAATATATTTAGAAAAATAATTAATTAATTGAAAAATGTTTTTAAAATAGTTTATATAGAATTATAAAAATTGATTGTTAAAGAATTATTTTATGTAATAGATATTTTCATATATTTTTTTGTTAATAAAAATTTAAAAAATAATATAAAAAAAAACATAAACAATAAATAATAATGAATAAATTATATATATAAATTATTAATTAAAAAAAAAATCAATTTAAAATGAGAATGAAAAGAAATAGGATAGTGATTATAGCTTTAAAGTGGATTCAATTGATTTGAATTCACTTGGATTTTCATCGATAGAGTAATAGGTTTAATTGTATTTATATTCACTTCTCGCATCACTTGCTTATATATAGTTGATAATACAGATTGTAAGATCCGTTTGTGATGTTTATTTGTTATAATAAAATTGAAATTGGCATGTATAGAATCTTCTTTTTCTTCATATATATCATTAACTATTTGAATACGATAAGGAAGTTCCTATGATTTATATATATTATATATTATTATATATATTACCTTATGTAATAACAAAAACACTTTTTCTCGTACTATCTATATAATAATAATAATAATAATAATAATAATAAATAGAATACTTCCATTAATATTCCTTGGAATCCAGTTGTATTCTTACTATTTCGTGCATATAACCACGGGGATGTCCTAGCATCATCAACGAGTTGATGTACAATATCTTCTGTGCCATCTCTTTCTTTCGCTGATATCATATATAAATATTTATAATTAAAAGAACGTTGAAACTCATTTAATTCTTCTATATGTTGCTTATAATTATTTATACATTCATTTGTATATATATCCATATCTCGAGCTAAAGCAAGTAATTTTGTTTTAGGATTTACTTCATCTATTTTATTAATAACAAGATATAGATTCACATTATGTACGAAACATGTATTGATTACCTTATCAAGAACGTCTTTACTTATTGGAGTTAAACCACTTGTACCATCTATTAACTATATATATATATATATATATAAAGTTATTAAATACAGTTAAACAAGCATCCATTGCAATTAATGTTGATTCTGCTGTAGCCATTAAACCTTTCTCTTCTTTATTCTTCACTCTATTATATACATAACATTATAATATATTAATACTATTATTATTCTATTTATATATAGAATTCTTAACTATAATAATATTATCATCTATTTATATATAGAATTCTTAACTATAATAATTATCATTCTATGTATATATAGAATTCTTAACTATAATAATTATCATTCTATTTATATATAGAATTCTTAACTATAATAATAATTTTCATACCCTCGTTGAATAAATCCAGGAGTATCAAAAAATAATAATTGTGTATTTTTTATATTCTTTATACCAGTAATACTATTCCGAGTTGTGTTCCTCTTTGGACTAACAGCAGATATCTTCTCACCAATCAACGTATTCAATAAAGTACTCTTCCCTTTATATTTATTTATATATTTATATTATTATTATTATGTTTATTATTATAACATACCTACATTTGGAGCACCACAAATACCTACAGATAAAAGTCGCTCATTCTTATTCTTTAAAAAAAAAATATTTTTTATATAAAATTAATAATAAAATATAGAGAATAAAAAATATATTATAAATTATGTACACTCAATTTATTTGGTTTATACGACTCTAATTTTGTAGAAATATCTTTTTTAATATTTAAATTACTCATTTTTGAATCTATTGAATCTCTATATCAATAAAAAAAATAATAAATCTTTACTTGATACTTTATATCCTCATTTGAAATATTTATATCATCATTAGATATCTTATGGAATCTTTATAAAATAATAATATTCTTAAAATGAAAGAAACAATCAACTCACCTTGAAAATGAACGCAAAGAATTACTAGAATTGAACTCTATTACTTTATTTAAGATATTCTGAGACGATCTATTGAATAACTGATGCAACATATCAAATAAATGAAATAAATGAAATAGAAATATATTTTTTACTTTTCAAATAAAATTCTTTTAAAAATATATTCATTTATTATTTTCAATTATATAACTTTTCTTTATTCATAATATATTCTTCTTTGAAATACTTGAGATATCTATAGTTTATTAAGAACATATTTATGTTTTTTATAGATATCTATTGTTTAGTGATTCTTTATACTTGCTTCTATTCTATTAAAAGACATATCAATAGTTTATATAGATCATATACACTTGAATAATGATTTTAAATTAATTAAAATAATAGTATTCTTTTAATTATTCTATTCTTTATTCTCCATATTTCTTATTTTTTTCAACTCAACGAATTAATCAATGCATTATATATAATAATCAACTTTTAACGTTTCAAATAGTAAGTCTTCAAATGGAATAAATTTCTTAAAACCGTTGATTTTAATTTATATTAAGTGAACAAAATTATACATATCTCTGCCAATATTTTCATATATATATAAATATAAACAATAAGAAGAATCAATAGAAAATACTTCTTTTATAATAAATGTTAGTTTTTCCTCAAAAGACTCTCTTGGGTATTTATATTTGCCTTGAAAGCCTGTCTTTCTCTATATTTCAGGCTCTCAAGACATTCAAAAAAACTTCTTTGGAGTTCAGACCTGACTTTTACCATAATTTTGCGATCGTTTCAATTATTGAACAAAATTTTAAAAATATATTTTTAGAATTCAACAAAACCTAAAGAATTCCATGATGGGTATGTATCCTAGGTTTAAAAATTTTTAAAAATGAAAATAATCATGGATTTCTGAAGAAAATTACTGAATTATTTTATTTAATCGTGATTTTACAGTTAGGTATATATAAGAAAACGATTTTTGAGGGAGTTCACGAGAATAATGTTTATGGTGATTTATGAATTCACTTGATTATTTACCAAACATTGGTTTTGTTATAATTCCAAATTCTTACAACAATACGTCATGTCTGGTATTACTGGTGTCATCATAAACAAGAACTTAGAGAGTTCTGTCACTTCTACTCTTGTGACTAGTTTATCTATGCTTCAACATCGTGGTCAAAATGGCTGTGGTGTTGCTGTTTCAGATAATGATAGAATTACTTATCAAAAACAAAAGGGTTTAATTTCAAATGTTTTCTCTTCTGATGTCGTAAGTAAAATTAATGGATACTATGGTATTGGTCAATGTCATAATAATGACTTTTATAATAAACTTGGTTCTGAACCTCAACCTGCTTATTGCAACATGCCGTATATATATAATTCATTATATATTAATATGTTTTTTAATTTATATGAGTCGTTTTATTCTATAAAAATATATAGTTTTGGTTTAAGTGCTGTTATGAGTGGTGCTATTAATAACCGTGAACAATTACGTAAAGATTTAGCAAAATGTTTAAGATGTATTAACTCCTTTGATGTATATAGTTGATATTGATATTTTTATTTTTTTATGATTATTTTTTTGTTGATTATTTTTTATTGTTATATATATATAGGATGCTGATTATTTGGTAAATGTATTCGCTGAAGGTCTTTTAGAAAGCATTAAAGATGTATATATTATTATTATTTATTATTTATTATATTATTATATTATTATATATATGCATCTCTTGATGAGAATGGTGTTCCTATTGTTACTGTATATTAATATATATATATATAATAGAATAGTATATAATCGTATATGCTATATATAGAAAGATCATGTATTTGCTGCTGTGAATAAGATCTATAAGGAATGTAAAGGAGGATATGCTGCCGTTATTCTTATTAATGGAGTCGGTTTAGTCGCTTTTAAAGATCCACATGGAATTCGTCCTTTAGTATATGGTGAATTACGTTCTGAAAGTGGTTCTCTCGACGGTATATGTATATCTACTGAATCCATTTCAATTACTTCCATTGATTATTCAATTATACGTGATTTGAATTGTGCTGAAACTCTTTTTGTTGATAAAGATATGAATGTATATATCGATGAATCACGTACTTATGCTAAAGAATTTACACCTTGTATTTATGAGTATATAAATACTAATATATTATATATATATTTTTTATTTTATATTATTATAAAGTTAATAATAATAAATAAATATAAATAATATATGTATATCTAGATATGTCTTCTATGCTCTTCCTAATAGTGTTATTAATGGTATATCTGTATATCAAGCTAGAGAGAACATGGGTAAGATGCTTGCGGAACAAATTAAAAATACATATATAGATTATGAAGGAGAACAAAAAGTATATATAGTGTTATATTTATTAGAATGAATGTATTAATCAATTAATATAATAATAATATTATATATATATATATATATATATATATATATATATAGAGATTAAGTGATGTTATTACTCACATTATGCCTATTCCTGAAACATCTAGACATACTGCTTGTGCTGTATATATATATATATATATATAATATATATAATAGAATAGTATTATACTTATTATATATATATATATATATAGATATCTCATTTATTGAATATTCCTTATTGTGAAGGTATTAGTAAGAATCGTTATATTGCTCGTACTTTCAGAATGCCTGGACAAACAGATCGTATTGAAGCCATGAAAATTAAACATAGTGCTATTCCTGTATATATATAATATTATATATTATTATATATTATTTATTATATTATATATTAACATTATATATATATCTAGGTAGCTTTAAAGGATCAGAATATATTACTTGTCGATGATTCTATGATTCGTGGTACTACTGCTTCTATTGTTATTGATACTATTCGTGAAGCTGGTGTTAAACATATTTATTATGCTAGTGCTTGTCCTCCTATTAAATATAATACAAAATATGGTTTGAATCTCCCTCAATCTGATGAATTTATTTGTAATAATAAATCATTAGAAGAAGTTAAACAAACTGTATATATTAAGATATTATAATAAATAAATAAATAAATATAATAATAAATATAATAATATAAATATAATAATAAATAAATATCATAATAAATATATATAATAATAATATAAATATAATAATACATTTAATATAATATATATAGGTTGGTGCTGATATTGTTATCTTCCAAACTTTAGAAGGTCTTATTCAAGCTTGTGAAACATGTCCTAATTCTTGTCCTTTTAAGATTCATCGTTTTGAAACATCTGTTTTTGATGGTAAATTTATTACTGATGAAGATAAGAATTAATTATATATAATAGTATAAAAACTATTTCAATATTTTATTCATTTTCTTGTTTGTATTCATTCTTCTATATTTACTTTTTCTTCTCTATTCTATTTACGAATTCTATATTTTCACTATGAGGCATTCCCGTAAATATTATTTGCAGATCAACGCCAATTGTTGTAGAATTTTTTTAAGATAAATTCAGACATATGATTAGAGAATATATTCACGGGAATAGTTTTGTGTAAAAACTGTCCTCTTTTTTAAGAATTTTCAGTGATTTTCAACAAAATTTAAAAAAACACAACAATTTATTAATAATTACAAAATTTAATAACTAACAAGAAAAACATAATAATATATATATATATAGATATAAGAATAAGCAAGACTTTTAATTATATATAGTTTCTACTAGCCTCTCCTAGTTTCCATTACCCGATTAAGACTAAAACTAAAAAGAAATATAAAATTAGTATATTAAAATAATATTATTAGATAATATATACCTTTTTTGAAGAACCTTTAGTTAAGACTTGCACAGGAAAAGGAAAAACTATAAAAATGAATTATAAAGTTAATATATATATATAGAATATACCTTAGAAACCTTTGTAACCCTTATAGGAATGCTTCCAGAGGACAGAAACCACCTATATACTATAATAATAGCTAATTTTAAAAAATAAATACATAAATAAATACCTTTAAAAGAATACGGATCAGATCAGGAGGACTTGATACACCACGTACTAGCTATAGAATATAAAAATAGTTAATATATAAAAATATGAATGTAAAAACATACCTTAATACCAAGAAATCAAGATCATGATGGGTTTCTATCACCATGGTTTAGCTCGAAAAGAATCAGACAAATGGAGCCATATTTGTAGTTATTTTGAGAAGAAAGAGAGCCTATATTATATAAGATATATAAATAATAAAAATTACATTTTTAAAAACTTTATAAAAAGCTTTAATAGATAATAAATAAAAAGATTTATGTCAAAATTCAAAATTTTTTTTACATAAAACAAACATAGGGTGGCCCTTTTATAAAATCTTTTTTTTCCTATAATAAAAGTCTGTATAATTTTTTTTATTTCCAGGGGTGAACAAATTTTTAAATTTTTTCTCTGTTTCTCTACTAAAAATAGTCTATTTGAATATAAATTAATATATAAGTGTTGTATGTGTCTATTAAGTTTAATTATTTAATTATAACATATTTCCGGACTTAATTAAACAAGAAAATTGCTATTTTAATAAACTATTATTACAATTAAATATATTTGTTAGTTATATTTATACAATAATCTTTTATTTTTAATAAGAGTGCAATGGAGAATCAAAAAATATATTTAGTATAGTTATTTATGAAGATATAATTCGCAATTTACAACTTTTGTTTTATAATATGTTTTATATCAACGAATCATATATTAATATTAGTGAATAAATGAACTGAGAATGTCTGAGAGATTCTTAAGTTGTTTTATACTTTATAAAGAAAATTATAAAAAATTAATAAAAACTATATTAATAGTTACTCATTTTTCCTGTTTTTCTAAGAATTCTTTTAGAATAATCTTATTCTTAAATAATACTAAGCAAAATAAATATAATAAATAAATATAACACAATAAAAAATAGATAAAATAGATATTAGATAATATATATATATATAAGTAACATCATTATAATACATATAATATATATATGTCTGAAGCTTATTTCTATCATATATATACATGATTATAAAAATTTGTATAATATAATATATATATATATATATATATATATATATATATAGTATTATATTATATATATACATAGAAGTAATAATTATCTTCAATATAAAAATTGAATCATCTAAGAGTCTGTATGTACTATTCTGTTGTATTTTATCTTTTTGATAACGAATATATATATGGAAGTATGTTTTGAACTATGGAGAATAAGTAGTTAGAAAGAATCCAAATAATACAAATAATAAATATTAATAATTATATATATATATATATATATACCTTATAAAAAGTAGATTAGTTGCGGCGGTGGGTATACCAATTATTCAAGGAGTATGAGAGAGTGATATATAGGGAGAAAGGAAAGAAGGATACTAGGGATATAACGTGAAAGTTAAGGAATAGAAAGGAAGGGAGAGACACTATGAAGGGATAGAATAAGATAGATATTATAATGCCAATTAATAAGTATAATAATAATTATAACTATAATAACTATAATACATATACAGGATAAATAACCATGCTTACGATAATCATGGTTATCAAGGAGAGACATAAAAATGGTATACTAGGAGGTATATAGTATAGTATATATATTGATGTATTTGTGGTTTATAAGTATAGAATGTTATATTTATCATATGTATAGCATTTTAATATCAATATATATATTAATTATAAATATAAAATAGTTAATACTGTGTATAATATATTATATCAAAAGTTTAATAGTGTATATAAATATACAATTGAGAAATACGGTAGAAGTAATATTCCCCGCGATTAATGATTCATAAAGAGAACACCCACAATAAGATAGGAAAATGAAGGAGGAGATATGGGGAGAACTGTACATAACCACGGGGATAATAAGTATATATATTCTATAAATTATTTAATAAGAAGATCATGTGATGTAAGTAGTTGACAGAGGGATTCACACATCCATAGAATACATAGATTCTATATAATAATAATAGTAATATATAATAATATATAGATTCTATATAAAATAATAATAATAAATATAATAATAATAATAATAAATATCTATATATATATATAGCATACATAAGGGAAATACATGACTATAGAGCTATATATTCCTTTATATTTATAAATTATTCCTAATGCTTGTTATGTATATTTATGTTTATGTATATATATTAAGGAATGAATAAGAAGGAAGAATAAGAGGGATATGAGGTAATAGATAAGGATGAGAAGGAGTTAAGAAGGTATAATTTAAATCTTTATTTTTTAACTGGACAAATACATATACAATTTATATATATATAATTCTGCACAATAACTACATTCAGTGCTAATATAATTATTTATATTTGTGATATAGGGTTTCATAAACTATATATTTATAAATATAAATAATAATTATAATTATAATAAATATAATAATAATAATAAATATAATAATAAATATAAATATAATAATAAATATAAATATAATAAAATAAATATAATAAATATAAATATAATAATAATAAATATAATAAACATAACAATATATACCTTTTTTATTAGGTTCAAAATTAAATCCAAAATCTCTACTGGCAACTCTCATTCTCCCGCCAGCTCGAGGAGGGGGAAGTGGGGGTAATGCTGATGATGATATATTCAATTTATTATTATTATTATTATTAATATTATTATTATTATTATTATCCTTAAGTAATAATATTATTATGATGAGAAATAGCTATTCTATCTTTATTAGTAGGAGTTAATAATATATTATTAGCACTCTTATTATTATGTATATCATAAGTATAATCAATACAAGTATTAAGATCTGAAGATTGAAACGTTGAATTAATTTGATTGGCTATTGTTGAAGATAGATGTGCGGATAATGGTCTATTCACATTCTGAGGAATAGTATTTTTATCATTAGTATTATTACTAGTATTATTATTATTATCATTTTCAAATAATCACCATTACTAATACTATTGATTCTCTTTAGAGGAATAGGAGAAGTACTATTCGACAAAGGTGATATTTCTATATCATTATCTGCTTCTTTATATATAGTATCCATATTTAAGAGACAGACTTCAGAGAATGAAGATGAATTTCCTTGTGTAGTAGTAGTATATATTTCATTTCGATCACCATCAAATACTATTTCATTACTATTATTCACTTCATAAGGAGAAATAGATGTAGATGAAGGTATAGGAGTAATAGAAGCTTTTGGAAAATATATTTCTGAATCATATTCTAAAGGATCTAAAGAATTTCTATTCGAACCAGAAAGACTATGAGAGAAAGAATGTATATTATTATTATTATTATTATTATTATTATTATTATTATTATTAGTAGTAGTATCAATATATAATTTATTACTATTGATTAATATATTATATGATATAGGAGGAGGGGTAGCCGAATTCGATATAGAACTATCTAAAATAAGTGACGAAACACAATCATTATTTTCATGATAACTACTATTTGAGTTTTGTTTCATCAGGTGGTGTTGACTATTATATTGTAAATTTGAGAGAGAACGAGGAATAGAAGAAGGTGGAGTTGTTGATAAAGATGGAGGTATATATGTAGATGTACCTATATGAGTAGAAGGAGTAGATACATGTATTGATGAAGATAAGAATGGCCTAATAATTTATTAGCTGTTATATTATTATTATTATTTATAGAAGATATAAAAGGCATATTATTATTATTATTATTATGATTATGATTATTAGTATTAATACTATTCATATTAATACCATTAATATTAATTTTCTTTTCTAAGAATAATTTATGTATTACTTCTGGTTTATAGAAAGGAGTTAATATATAGAAAGCATCAAGTAACGTAGAGGTAAATAATTGCTGTATAATATAAGGATTTGAAAAAGATGGAGTTAATAAAGAAAAATAAATTTCTATTATCATTTGTATAGATGCAGAATCTATATAATAATAATAATAATTAGATATTATAAATATTAAAAAAGAATGAAATTATATATATATATATATATATATATATATATATATATATATATATATATATATATACCTTTATGACATATATTGGCTAATATATATATATCTCTTTTCCACCTCTGTAGCATCTTAATATATATTTCATCCGATATATGGTCATCCACCAAATTATCTAAATCCTTACCTATATATATATATTATATAAATATATATATATATATATATTATATAATAAATATATATACTTCTTTTAATATCTAAAGATAATGTGTTAAATAACCAGCTAATTTATCTTGATCATCTCTCTCTCTCTATATATGTAATAATAATAATAATAATAATAATAATAATAATAATAATAATAATAATAATAATAATAATAATAATAATATATAGACATACCATTTAATTTGAAAGAATATTAACCAACAATCGGATTTGTAAATGGGAAAGAAAAATTCATATTCTATATATAATATAATAAGATTAGCATAAAATAATATAATATTAAAATAAATAAAAATTAAATAAATATTTAATATAGGAAAATAAAAAAAAAGAAAAATGTTAATGCAAACGAAAAAAAATATATATGATATTTATATACTTTTGATAACATATTTGGTTGTTGTTTGACAGTGTTTTGAGTTAGTAGAACCGAAAAGAACCTAAAAAAAAAATAAAAAGAAATGGAAAAATATACCTTACCAAATAGATAAATAGCAACAATTCTTTTTGACAAACACTTCTAATAGTGACTGAAGAGACTGTTTGAACGCATACGGGAAGCCAGAATGAAGAACCTAAAAGAATCAGATAAAAAAATAGGAAATATTCAATAAATAAATTATGATATAATATATACCTGTATAGAAAACACCTAAGATATGCATAGCAGTCACTAGATCTGCTTGTATACAACAAATTAAAAATAAAGATAAATTCATATTTAAAGTCAATTTTTTAGTCAAATACTAAAAATTTTCATAAAAATCCTTTTTTTATTTTTTTTTAAATTTTTATGACTCAATACTAAAATAACAAGTTTTAACAATTATATATTACACTATTGACACAACATTATTGTATCCCACTACTTTCAGGTTTTAAAAAAATACTCATTTTTGTTGACTCTCTGATCTGTTTATATTCTGTTCTAAAAACTATTGATTATAACTTGAAACGTTTTTATAATACATAATTAACTCTCAAAACAACTCTTTAAAAGACTTTTCTTTGATTCTGAGGAAAAGTAGTTTTTTTATAAGTTTTGACATACTCTTTGTATGCGGAACTTTAAGTCATGATAGAATAAAATGAAAAAAGTCTTTTAAAACTCTTATGTCGTCTGATATATAATAAAATATAAATAGACTCACTTTTAAACAATAAAAATATTCCCGTAAATATTTTAAAAATTCAAAACTCTGGTCTGATTGCCCATGGAACAAATAGGCTCGGTTCAATTTTTCAGTGTAAAAAAAATATAATTTTTTGACTTTTTGACTGAATTTTGGTTTTGTCCCATAGAGGTCAGCTGATTGACTTTTAATTACATTTATGACTCCAAGAGGGTCTAAACTTTAAACAGAGCAACAAAAGGTTTTAAAATATTGACCCCAATATTTGTCGGAATTGCGACTTTAAAATAAATAAAAACGTTTTTGATATTGTGTGACCCACTGATATAAAAAAATAATGTTAATTCTTTAATAAAATTTGTCTAACAGGGTCTTTGTGTCTAAATCAACAGTCGACTTATAAATTTTGTGAAAATTTTCATTTTTTTGCCTAAGTCTTTTTTTTATTCAAATTTTATTGGCTGAATAAGTTCTGAACGAAAATTAGCCAATCAAGAAGCTTTAAAAATTAAAAAGTGCCTCATAGTGTTTAAAAAGCGTTTTTTATATAAAAAACTCAATTTTTCAGAGAATCATATCAAATTCAATAATAAAAAGACTTTGTGATTTTCAATACCATGAGTCAAAATTTAAACTATCATAAAAACGATTATACATAGTTAGTCTTATACTAATTGAAGAGAATCATGATTATAAAGACATACTATTCCTATCAAAACGTTATCAATAATATGTGAATGCTATTTCTAATAACTTGGTTATCTTAAAACAAACTTATTCAATAAGATTAACGTATTAAATAAGAAAAAGAAAATCAAACTTGAAAAAGAAAAAAAATTGGAAAAAAATAGTGTTTTGTAGAAATAATTCCAGTTTCTCTAAAAAAAAATCGTTTTCACCCCGTTCCAAAAAAAAATTGTTGAAAATGGTGAAAATATTTTTGGCTAATATATTTTGATTGGTCCTAATTAAAAAATAAGAATTATAGAAATAAAGGTATTTTTTCTTTTGATTTGGGTGGCATAAAAACAAAATTGATATTCTAAACTTCATCTTTTCTATCCATGGAGTAATTTTTTTCTTACTTTTCATATTTTTATTTATAGCTAGTTAGCCCCTAGGGTAGTATTCCAAACTTATAAAATGGACGATCAAAATTCTCATAATGATGTATATTTTAATTAACAAGAATTAATAAAAAATGTTTAGGTGAACTATAATAATCTAACTGTACACTCACCAAGTATGACTTGACTTGTTTATATTTTACATATAAAATTTTGTCTTTGTAGTTGATGATATGGTAGAAAATCATCATATGAACTCGGTAAATCACGTATATAATAAAATTTAAACGAATGACCTATGTTATAGATTCCTGTTGTACAAAGTCATAATTTAATGGCTCTTCCTCATGCTCAGCAAGTTATTTTACCTAGTTTGGTATGTTTTAAATCATTCGTTTTGATAATTGATTCATTTATTTTATTTATAATGGAGATATTATACTTTATATATATAGAGTAGTGGTTTAGAACCTGTTTCTATGCAAAATAATAATCAATTAAATGATTATACTACTTCATTACATCCAGAAAGTGTTCAAAATTTATTATTAGGGTATAGTGGTGCTGATATGAATGAAGAAAATAATAGAGTTACTGTTAATGAACAAACTTTAGATATGGATACAACACAACTTATTCAACAGATACAAGATGAAGGAAGAAGAAAAGCTCAAAATACTCTTGTTGGAAGATTAGCTGATTTTATGAGCATATATATGTATTATTTATTTGCTCTGTTTTTAATTAATGTTATTTATAGTTTTTATTTGTTTTTAAATATTTATTATTTGTTTTAAATAATTATTATTTTATTTTTAAATAGTTATTATTTGTTTTAAAATATTTATTATTATATAATATAGGGCAGATGGATCGTCCAGTAACTTTAGAAGAGTGTATTAATGCCATTGGTGATAATTTTACAGAATTAAGAAAAGCGGATGGTACAAAGTATATATATATATATATATATATATATATATATATATAATATAATATAATATGTATAATAATAATATAATATATATATATATATATATATATAGATATAAAGGTGATCATTTTAAAGCAATTAATGGTGCTTTATTTTCTACAGGAGTATTTAAACGAACAGATGTATATATATATATATATATATATATATATATATATTATTTAAACTAATTATTATTCTATATTTATGATTATATATATATATATATATATGATAATCGTTGGGTATTGCGATCAGGGGAGATTGATGCATATGAAGAAAGAATGCAAAAGAAATTCGAAGAACGATGTAGAAAACGAAAAAGTGCTCCAGAAGAACCAAGTATATATAATATTATATATATATTATTATAAAAATATTATTGTAAATATTAGGATAGTATTTAAGAAACATAAAAACACTATATATATATATATATTATTATAAAAATATTATTGTAAATATTAAGATAATATTTAAGAAACATATATATATATATATATATATATATAGTTCCTATGCATATGTCTCAACCTAAGAAGCGTAAATATACATGTCGACGTAATAAGAGAGAGAGCATTATACATATGTTACAGAATATCACAGATAATTACAGACAACAACCACAAAATAATCAATCATATCTTAAAAACCCTTTTAAAGTATAATTATATTATTATATTATATTATATATATATTATACAATCAAATAAAAAATATTCTAAATTATAAATATAATATAATAAATATAAATAATATAATAAATATAAATAATATAATAAATATAAATAATATAAATAATATATATATATATATATATATAGGGTTTAACAGGTGATGAAGATATTCCTCGTTTACGAAAGAGATTAGGAGAAGAAAAATATGAGTTTTTATTACAAATATATAGTTTTTTTGAGGATAAATTATTATTTCCTGCGAATGCGAATATTACATCATTAAGTATGATGGACGGAGGTAGTGATTATATGCGTAATATAAAGAATGAAGGATTATATATGCAACGTGATATAGAAGAAATGAAGAAGCAAATCGTTGAATTAAAAGAACGTGTAGCTTGTTTAGAAAAATATAGTGTTATTCAAAGTGGACTTATATAAGATATTTATATATATATATATTATATAGTATTCTTTTTTCTTTTTTATAATATATTATATATATATATTATATAGTATTCTATTTACTTTTTTATAATATATTATATATATATATTATAGTATTCTATTTACATTTTTATAATATATTATATATATATATATTATAGTATTCTATTTATTTTTTTATAATATATTATACATATATAAATTCTATTTCTTTTTCTTTTCATTCTTTTTTTTTTGAAATTTTATTATTATGTAGTTTTATTTCTTATCCTAGGAAATATATACTTTTATTCACTATCTTTTTCAATGTATAAAAAAGAACATATATTTTCTTTTTTTTTTAGTCAGTAAACGCTATTTACTTATTTACTTTTCCTCTTTTTTTATATTTTTGTACATACATATATATGCATATCATTTTATTATTGTAGTTTGAGTTCTTTTTTCAATTGAGTTCACATTATTTATTAATATATAAATAATAATAAACATTTATACTTGTTGAAATGAATTTTTGTTTGTTTTTTTGTTTGTTTAGTTATAAATAATTAATTATGTTTTTTTTTATATAGTATTCAAAAAGAAATTAATAATAATAAAAAGAAAACAAATAATTTTATAGCCATCAAACAATTATTATAGTATACATTTAAATTAAGACATACCATGTTATGTAATATATATACATATATATATATATCTATATATATAATAGCAATTAAAAAAAGAAGTAGAAAAATAAGAAGAGGTAATTATGTAAATATAAACATATTATATATATATATATATAAACAAACATAAGCGATAACAAATATTAACAATAATATACAAAATAAGTGTATATAGATATACAAGAAAGCAGATTCAAATATATATATTATTTTATAAATATTAAAAAAAAATAAAAAAAAATAAGAAATACAGGAATAATATTTATTACGAATTTATTGAGTATTTGTTTGTGTATATATGGGTAGAGGAGAAGTAGAAGGTTGAGGTATATATATATTAAGTGGTGTACTAGGTCTAGAAGTAGATATATATATAGGTCCATTACCATTAGGTACTTGTAGTTTTGGTTGTTGTAGTTGCATATTTGAAGTAAGAATAAGAGGTGTTGAAGGACGTGAATTATTCGTAGGGGTAGTTGATAAATATATAGGACTTCCTGTAGGCATAGCATTAGTAGGATAAGGGAATAAATGTTGAGTAGGTTGAAGAGTAGGAGAAGCTACAAAAACAGGTGTTGTAGAAGGAGAGATATAGGAAGGAACTATAGAATAACCAGGATAAGGCTGATATATATAATATCCAGCTGGAGGCTGAGTAGCTATAGATGCTTCTATAGGGAATGAATATGAGTTATATATAGATATATATATTATTTTAATTAATATATTATTTATGTGTAAAAATAATAATAAATATTAAAAGAAAATATTAATAAATATATATTTTATATTAAAAAAAAAATTAAAAAAAAGAAGCATACCTGGACTACTTGGAATTGTATTTGCGTTTAAATTGGAGGGACTTCCTGGAATAGTGAGGGATGGCGGAATACTATTCGATGCGTTATTCATATTACTTAACGAACTATGAACAATTTTATTTTTATGATTTAAATATTGAGTTACACGATCTTGATACACTATATAATATTTATAATAAATAATAATAAATAATAAATAAATAATAAATAATAAATAAATAATAAATAATAAATAAAAATAATAATATAAATATATTATTTACTTCTATTAGATTGTTGTTGTTGTCTATTATCATTGTTATTCATATTATTATTCATATTATTACTATTCATATTATTATTCATATTATTGTTATTAAAATTATTACCATAATTAGAAGCATCTATAGAATAATATAAAAATATATATATTTTTTTATGATAATAAAAATAAATTAAAAAATAAAATTACTATTATTCACAGGTGAATTGATATTATTATTAGTATTCATATTCATATTATTATTATTATTATTAATTGTATTTATATCATTAATTCCATTCATAGTATTCATATTTATATCTTGTTTTAATACAGGTCTCGATAATATTTTCTTTGGTATCATTACATAAGGATCTAATGAACGATATTTATCACATATTTCTGTTATATAGGGAACAGGTATACACATATTATCAGTCTTCTCAATAAATACATGATCCGTATTCTATATAATAATAATAATAAATAATAATAATATATAATAATAAACAGAGACAAAAAAAAAAAGAAGAAAAACCTAGAAACACAAAACAAACCACTATATAACAACAATAATATATACATACAATAGTATTGTGACTCATATTGAAACGACTAGCGATTCTATGTAATAACAAACGTTTAAATGAATCATAAGAGCCAGATTCTTTAGCATATGAGTTTGTATCGTTGATTAGACCAATACACTCATGCTCCATGCTTATCATAAATGCACGATTTTTTTCTTCTTTCATAGCTTTGTCGCAAACATCATCTATAGGAACGTTGACATGAGGAAGATCAATATGAACTGTTTCAAACTGTAAGGGTAATTGTTGAACTGACTTCATAGGTTCTTCAGGAGGATTTTCTATAGTTGTCGTAGGCTGTTCTATTTCATCGAATTCAGTATTCTTCATATCAAAATTTGGTTGATTATCCATTATTGGAAATCAACAAATGCAGTACGTAAATATAATTCTTATAAATCAATGAAAATATAAAAATTTTCTTAACAATTTCTTTTGCTTATTTTTTGATTGGAAGAACGAAATTTTATTGAATAATTGATTGATTAAGAACACAAATATACTAGTTCAACGAATAAAATTACTGATTCAATTCCGTAAATTTTCACTTGTTTAAAATTTCTTTACAAAGTATTCAAATCAAATGTAATATTTTGTTAGGTAGGTATTTGAAATACTTTTTTTTTTACGATTTAAATGAATCACGAATATTATGAAATATTAGTTGATCTTCATACTAGTTTCATGATTTTCAAAAAAAATAATCATATTCTTTGTTTTAACTCTTATTTTTCTTATTATTTCTATTAATATTATTGAAATATCATCAAATATATAGAAACATGAGTTCAGATTTAATTTCACAAATGTTCAATTTTGGTAGTGACCAAATTGAAGAAAAGCGAAAAGAAACAGATAATCAAAAGAAATCAGGATTACCTAAAAATACACAAGAAGAAAAACAAAGAGTTCAAAGATCAAGAAATGTTGGCCGTTATTGGAGTGGATCTGTATATATATTTGTGTTAGTTAATTAACTGAATCATTTTGAATTTGAATTATGTGTCTGATATTGTTTATTTTGTTTTTTTTAATTGATTGTATTTAATTTTTGAATATTATATATATATGCTATTTTATTAGGTTCCTCAATGGAAAAAAACTGAAGAGACAAATACTGAATCAAATAATAAGACTATATTTGATAAGAAAGAGTCAAAATTTGTTGAAAAACAAGTATTTTGTTAATGTTTTTATTATTATTATTAGTTTATTATTATTTTATAAAAATATTTTTGTTATTTTATATAATTATATTTTTATAATATTTTAATAATAATATATATAGGATAAACGTTTGGCTCGAGTTAAGAATGTTGATACTAAAGATAAAGAACGTAATTTGGAGGAAAGAAATAGAAGAATAGAAGATGAGTTAGAAGAATATAATCGTATAAAATTGAATAATAAAGGAGATAATGATGAAGAAGAAATGGGATTTAGTGAAGAAGAAGAAGAAAAAGAAGAAGAAGAAAAAGAAAAAGAAAAAATGGTATATATATTACTATAGATTATGATTCTTTATATATGCATTATATATTGATGATTATTATTATGTTTATTGTATTTTGTGTGTGTTTTATTAATTGATTATTCTCTATGTTATTATGAATTATATATTAAATAAAAGAATTATTGAATTATATATATATATATATATATATAGAATGATATTGATTTAAGACGTCATAACGTTGAAGTGATGCAAAAATATAAAAAAACGAAGGAAGAAGAAGAAGAAGAAGAGGAAGTATATATACTGATATATATATACAGATAATAAAAATAACATTTATTCTTTGTTTTTTAATATAGTGATTATAATAATTATAATATGAATATAATAAATAATAGTATATATATATATATATATATAGGAATGGGGTAAAGAAGGAAAAGAAGAAGGAAATGATGATGATGAATATGAATATGATACTGAATCTGAAAGTGAAGAAGATGAAGAAGAAAAGAAAATTATTCGACCTTTATTTAAATTAAAAGTTCAACGAAATACAATAAAAACAGAAGAACAAATTAAAAAAGAACAAGAAGAAGAAGAAAAGAAGAAAAAAGAAGCAATTGAACGTCGAAAACTTGAAGTATATTTATGTTTATTATTTTTTTTATTATTTTTTTTATGTTTATTATTTTTTTTTATTATAATATTTATTATTATATTTATTATTTTTTTTATATTTATTATTATATTTATTATAATATTTATTATAATATTATTATAATATTTATAATATTATTATAATATTTTATTATATAATATCATCATATATAGAGTCAGAAAGTGATTATTCAATATAATTTAGATCAAGATGAATCAACAAAAGAGAAAGAAGATCAAGAAATTATAAAGAATTCAAATATAGATGAAGATAAAGAAAGTGAAGATGAAATTGAATTTAGTAAATGGAGAGAAAGAGAAATAATCAGATTAAGAAGAGAAAGAAATAAAGAAATAGAAAGACAACTTGTATATTATTATTATTATTATTATTTAAATATAATAAATAATTATATCATTTAATTTTATAATAATAATAATAATAATAATAATAATAATAATAATAATAATAATAATAATAATAATAATAATAATAATAATAATAATAATATATATATATATATATATAGGAAGAGAAAGAGAAAGATCGTCGTCAGAAATTAACAGATAGTGAACTTTACCGTGAGAATTTATTATCGAATGAAAATATATATAATCGTAAAAAAGGTCATTTATTTACCTTTAAACAGAAATATTATCATAAAGGTGCTTTTTATGTTGATGAAGATAGTATTAAGAATAAGGAAGATGTTAGACTAAGAGATTATCAACAACCCACCGGTATATATATATATATATATATATATATATATATATATATATATATATATATATATATATATATATATATATATATATATATATATATATTATTATTTATATTATAATAATTATTTTTTTATGTTTGATATTTTTAATATTAATAATAATAATAATAATAATAAACATATAATAATATTAATAATAATAAACATATTAATAATAATAAACATAATAATAATATATAAATAGAATCAGAGAATGTGCATGAAGATGGTTTCTTAGATATACAAAAAGTAAAAGATTTTGGTAAACGAAGTCGATCTAAATGGACAAATATATCGAATGAAGATACTACCAATGATGGAGATTGGCTTACTCAAGCACGTAATAAGTATATACTTTTATTCTCATTTATTTTTATTATTTACTATGTTTATATATTTTCTTCGTTATATTTATATATTTTATATATTATTTATTTATATCTAATATATATATATACTTTTTATAGGACATTTAATGCAAAAAGAAGATAAATATTATAATTGTTTTGAAAGACTTTCTATTGATATTAATATTAAGCTAGTTCATTTATATACTATTCTATTTTGTTTAATATATATATATTTAATTTAAAATATAATTTTATTATTTCTTGGCAAATAAAAAACAACAATCAATTTTTATGTAGGAGAGTATTTATTTATATACAACAAAATATTTGACAAATATATTTTTCTTTTAATTAATAATATTATAAAAATGAATATATTATTCGCCATGAAAACTCTCTTGCAGTTCAAAAATATCCCAAAAAGCTCTTTTAGGAATTCTTTTTGACTTTTAAGGTATTCAAAAAAACTTTCTTGGTATATATACCGTGTTCAAAGTCTTGTTTGCCGATAATTGGCGTCATAATTTTGTAAAAGAAATTCTAGTATTTCATTTTCTTGTTAATCAGTAATTTATCAACTTTTTAAAAATGTTGTTCTAAAAACGGCATTAAAGGATATTTTCTAATATTTATAAATTGCTAACGTGATTAATAACTTGAATATCAACGAGAAACACATGATACAAGCATTAATTCGAATCATTTTGATTCTCGATTTTTTCTGCATCCTTTTGTTGTATATAAAATTAAATTTTCTATTATATTTCTAGCCTAGGTGCATTAAAGGAAATGAAAACTCCTTCATTTCTTAGTGTTTTTATTGTTTCAAATCAAAATATGGTGCCAAATAAAAATGTTATTGTTTCGAATAAAGTACATACTCTAAAAAAAGAAAAGAAAACATATCAATGTGGGAATAGGACTCAATATTGGAAATCTTATAATTAGTATTTTTTTATTATTAAAAATTAATATTTATATAGTTATGAAAAATCAATGGAATATATGAATGAATTCAAAAACAAGAAACCAAAGTATATTGATGTGAAAATACTTTTATTATTATTATTTTTTTATAGAAAAATAAGTAATAAAGTTATTGGTGATATGTCCAAGTATATATATATATATATATATATATATATATATATATATATATATATATATATATATATATATATATATATATATATATATAGAGGTAGAGAAGTTTATTCTTATTATCAAATCTATATGCCTAAATATCATCAAGGTCTTCGATATGCATATATGTCGAATATATGTTTAAATACACAAAATAACGAAATTTTATATTATTATCGACCAAATGATAAAAGTTATAGAAGAATTACAGAAATTATGAAAAAACAAAGTATATATATATTATATATATATTTATATATTAATTTTTTTTATAATAGCTGAGCATTATCGTTTTGGTTTTCAGTTTCAAGAAATAGCTGGCTTATTTCCAAGTTTTAAACATACAGTTATTCGTAAAAAGCATATAGCTTTGAGTTTTGCTGCTTGGATAAGACATATTGGGCATATTTTAGAAACTGCTTTTACTGTTCTCAACTTAGTTGATAATCCTAATTATTATCAAGGACCTGTATATATATATATATATATATATATATCATTTGTTTTCTATTTATTTCAACATAGTATATATATTTTAATATGTATACTATTTTAATTTCTATTAATATATGATTCTTTTTACAAAATATAATATTTATATATATAGATAGATTATTTTATATATCCTAATATAAAAGATGAATTAGCATATAATCTTGAAATGATGGAAGTTATTAAACAATTTGCTGATTTATATGATTGTAAAGTTTTTTTTAATGATTCATTCTTTAGAGAATTCAATATTAGTTTAATAGAAGATCCTATTGTTTGTTTTGACCAAATTGTATGCTCTATATTATTATATTCTATTATAATAAATTAAAAAAAAGATTTATAATTATTTCATATATAAAATAGAAAAATAATACATATTTTTTTCTATAGGTTATTGTAGATAGAAATGAAGATGTATGTTTAGGAGGTATTCTTACAAATAGTTTTACAACTGATCTTTTAAGAGCAAATATTTATCGAAGATTTCACTTTTTATATCAACGATATAATAAAAATAAATATGATACCTTAGTTATTAATAGATTAGGAAGAAGAAAATTCTCTAATATTGACGAAATTGAGGATATATTACAGAATAGTTTCTCAGATGTATGTAAAAATATGTTTTTATGCTTTATTTTAATAATATTGTTGTTTTATATTATTATTTCTATATATATATTTTTATATTATTTTCATATTATTTTATATATATATATATATAGTTTTTAAATTATTCTATTGCATATTTTGATCATGAATCCTTTGAATATCAAGTAAAAGCAGTTTATAATAATGATATTATATTTATTTCTCATGGTCAAGGAGAAATGACATTATTATTTGCAAAACCTTATACTGTTTGTATTGAAGGTAATACACCTTATTTCTATGAAAGATTTGGACATATATTAAGTATATTATATCGACTTTATATAATACATCCAAATAATCAATATTCTCTCCGAATTTCTAAAAGTCATTTTAAACCCTGTTTAAATGATACTTTACTTGTTACTTATGGAGGTGATTGCAAAATATCTACTTATACTGGTAATATTCTTTTATATAAAGAATATATTATAACAGCATTTCAAGAAGCAATTGATTATCTTAATGGAATTGACTTTGATTGCTATCTTCCTGATAAATCATTCATTTTCTAATATTATTTATATCATGTTATTCAATGTTTATAGTTAATTATATATATATATTATTTTAGATGTTTTATTATATATATATTTTTTTTTTGATATTTTATTAATACTATAGGTTATATATATATATGCTTATCATATGCTTAAACGATGCAATTTTATATATATATATATATTATTGATATTCAATACATTTCTTTCATTATCTTTCTATACTGTATAATATATTCTAAAAGAATTGTTATACACTGTTAAGCTATCTATTATTGTTTTAATAAAAATTACTATTTTAAAGAAATATTATAATTAAAAAAATATTTTTATCGTTATTTTTGTTTTGTTTAGAAAAATATAGATCATTATCAGTGTCGTGCCATGTTACTGGATATAAATACCACATGAAAAATGTAACAAATTTTTGTTACAAAGAATTTATTTAATATTATAGTTTTATTATTTTTTTAACCCATTCAATTTAAAATTTGACAGAAAGTGTCAGTCTGTTATCTTTATAGCTACTATCTCAAAAATGAGAGAAAACTCTGTGTTTCTATTAGAATTTTTTATTAGAATATTGTCTTAATATATTATTTTAAGAATATAAAAAGAATTAAAATTATATAATACTTTTTTATATTATAAAAAAGTAACAAACAATATTAAAACAGCTAAAAAATAAAATATAATTATATAAATAAAAAACAACAATTCTAACTTTACTCTTTATTTTCATTTTCGTCGATAGTTGAAATAGAAGAAATAGAACCATCTTTCTCTATACCTTCTTTATATTTCTTTATATCATTTTGTAAATGAGGAATAAATAGAGGAGGACTATAAGCTTTGTTGTCAAGTTCCTGTTGAATATCAAGATCCGAAGGAATAACAGTTCGACTAATACGATTTATAGGAGATATACTAGTATTTCTATTAGAACTTGTTAATAAAGTATTCTTATTTTTTTGTTTCTTTGATTTTTCTTTATGATTTATTTTTTTTGTTTTTTTGTTCATTTTTTCATCATTATTAGTTATATTTTCATTATTATGTTTATTATTTTCAATAATATTTTCATTATTATTAGTATGAGACAAAGAAATAGGATATATTAATGGATTAGGAGAGGATAATGGGTTTTGAGATGAATATCCTGAAGAAGAAATAGAAGAAGTTCGATGTCCAGAATAATAGCCAAAAGAAGAATTTCGATGAGAAGGAGAGACAAGAGAAGGAGAACCATTTGAACTATATCTATTTGATGAATTATTATTCCATAAAGGAAGAGGAGATTGACTGAAATCTAATCGATAATTATTATTTGTATATATAGGTATATGAGATAATGTATTATTAGAAGAAATAGGAATTTGATTTGATATATTGATTGATGAATCATTCAATAGTTTAGATGGATCTATAGTAGATACTATAGGCACAGGTATATTTGAATTATTAAGAATAGGTGAATGACCATTAGTATAAGAATGAATACCTGATCGAGTAGGAGATATAGTTGAATTAGATATAGGATGAGGAGATGAAGAAGAATTATTATTATTATGATTATTTAATATGATTTGAGGAGTAGATAGATTATTATTATTATTTTCTTGATTTATAGATTGATTATTAATAGAAGATTGAGGAAGAATAACCATAGATTTCACACGATTTGTATTATTATTATTATTCTTATCCTTATTATTAATTTGATTCATTTTTGATGCATTTAGAGCATCTATATTAAGAGATCTTCTTGTTAATAATGATTTACGATCTAATATTATAGTATCCTGTAATTCATTATTTTCTTCAGAATTCTTAGTTATAGTTGATGAATCGATTGGATCATGAGGAGATTTAGAATTATTATTATTGCTATTATCATTTATAATCTTTGAATCTTCTTCTATTGGACTTTTAGATCCTTTTTTAACTTTACGAATAATAATTTTCTTTACTTTTTTCTTATTCTTATTATCTTCATTTAAATTATTATTATTATCATCATCTTTTCTATCTTCAATAGTTTCAGAAACAGGAGAATTACTGTTTTTCTTAACAATCTTCTTTACTATACGTTTCTTAATAATCTTTTTTACTTTACGTTTAGGTTTCTCTTCTGTTGATTCTATAGGTGTATTTGATTCATTATTCTCATTATTTTCTTTATGAATAATATCAATATTATTTTCATTATTATTAATTATAATATTATTTTTCTTGGATTTATAAGAATCTAAACTACTATGTTTTGATGAAGAATTCGAATTAGAATTCGATTTTGAATTTGATATAGAAACACTTGAATTCATGGATTGATGTTTAGAATCTACTATAGGTTCATGAGATATATTTAATATAGACATAGAAGCTCTAAAAGGATGATTCTGTTTTGGTGAAGATAGTATATTCATAGAAGATCTCATATTTCTTATTGTAGAAGGATCTATAGTTTTTGATAAAAATTCTCTTCTAGAATTTAAACTAAAAGTATTCTTTGAATTATTTTCTTGCATATCTTCATTATTATAATTATTATTCTTTCTTTGATTCATATTCAATAGAGTTCCTCCACGTAAGAAATTAGGATTTCCTACAACAGAATCTGCTGTGATTATCATCTTTTTATTATTATTATTAGAAAATGAATTATTATGACTATTATTACGACTATTATAAAGATGAGAACTATCTCCACTTCCATCAATATCTAATCCCATAGATAAATCTTCAGTATCATTACTATATAAATGATATCGATCTCTATCTTGATCTCTAGGATTGATCTTATGATCAAAACCATTACTATTCTTATGATGATATTGTGAATAGGATAAATATAAAGAAGGTCTATGAATAGAATCTTGATCATAAGTACTACAAGTACTACTCGTACGATGGAAATTATTCATTGAATAAGATCGAGTTATATTTGCATTATAATATTCATTAAATGATATTGTATGAATACTATGACTAAATAATGAATGTTCTAAATTCATATTCATAGTTGCTTGTAATAAAGGTAATAAACGTTCTTTATCATTATTATCTGTTGATTTTAAAATAGGAGATGTAGATCCTATTGTTGATGAAGGAATACTATGAGAATCAACATTATTTATATCTATTCCTTCAGGTATATTCATATCTGTATTACTATTAATAGAAGAAGAACGTTCATTATGAATAGAAGAAGAATCACTTGAAGGAAATTGTAAGGATATATATCCAGGAGAACTAAATGAACGAGTTATTGAATGAGGTTGTAATTGTAATTGTTGTAAATAAGTATAATATAACTATAAAAAGGATTTTTTAAATAATTTAAAGTAATATAATAATAATAATAATAAACAATAAATATATACCTGTAAAGCTTTTATACGTTTAATTCTTCGTTTAATTTCTTGTTCATTTTTATTTACTATAATAGATTTTTCTTTCCATATTTCATCTTGTTTCATTTTCTGTTGAGTTTCAAAAGCATATTGATTTTCTGTTAATCGATATTTACCTCGATCTCTTAAATCAATACCACTATTGATCCATTCTTGTGTTTCACTATGCCATTGATCTTCAATTCGATCACTTTCTTTTGTTGTCTCTAATTTCACAAAGGTCTTATTCATAAAATCCCATCGAAATTTATATCGTAAGAACATAAATAATAAATATCTATAGAAATAGATATATTAAAATATAATAATAATAAATAAAAAAATAATAAATAAATAAAAAAATATATATAATAATAAAAATAAAAAAACAACTTACAATAAAATAATAAAACAAGGAAGATAAACAAAGCAAATAATCATTGTAATTGTATTAATTTGGAAATTTTGATTTGTATATATATAAGGATAAGATCCTTTTGATAATTTGGGTCTTATAATAATACCATAAACACCACTTTCTTTGATATTACATAGAATCATACTTTTTTCAAATCGATATTGAATTTCATCTAAACATTCAAATTCATTTCGTTTCTCATTTAATTTAGCAATACAATGTTCATCTTCTGTAATATCTAATGGATGACGATAATAAGTATTATTCTGAAGGACACGAGGTAATAACCATACTTTACGAGGGAACATTAAATCGATCTCTATTGCATTGATTAACGATTCTACACGTTTATTATAAATATCTATAAAAGTTAAATTTAATATTAATCCATGTTGAATTACAGGTAAATGTAAAGATAATAAAGAAGAATCATATCGAGGAGGTTCATATATAGCTATAGGTTTTCCTGAAATAAAACGTAATTCTTGAAGACGTGTATAATTATTAGCTTTATATGTATATTGATTTAATTGTGAAGATGATAATGTTGTTATGGATAAAAATATTGGTAAATTTGTAGAATGTAATTGAGCTATATAAATAATATATTTTATTCATTAATTAATTAATATATATATATACCATGAGGTGTATGTATATAACCATAAAAATCATTCGTTTGAGTATATAGAATAATTTGTTTTGATTCTTGACCTAATAAAGTAATACGATAATCATAAGGAAGTATATCTCTTGGATTTAAATATAAACATTCTGATATAGAATAATGGCAACTACCATCAAAACATCTATAAATGATTTATTGTTATTGTTATTATTATAAAATAATTAATATAAATTAAATAAAAATAAATAAAAAAAAATTAAAAAACAACAACCTACCTATACATATTATTTGGACAATTATACAATCCTTTACATGATAATGTAGATTCTGTTTCTGAATTGAAAGATATACATGTAGAATCAGGACATCTTAATTGATTCTTCATACATCCATAAGTAATAGGACATGTTAATCTACAAATACCATCTGAACATAATTGATATGTAGATATAAAACAACTATATGTATTATTATTTGAATATAGAATAGGAATAAAAATAGATAATGTAGTAGAATCATAATGAATATTAATTTGATTTGATTTTTCTTTAGAATAAATAGAATAATCATAATAATGATAAGGTGAATAAATAGATCTTCCTACTTGTTGTCCTGATGGTGATATAAATATAGAATTACAATCGATATTGATATCTACACAAATACCATTAGGACATCTTTTAGGAGATGTAGTAGGACAAGGAGGAATAGGAGGACAAAGAGAAATATCACGAAAAGATCCATCAGGACATAATGTAATAGATGAAAGAGGAGAAGGAGAAGGAAGAGAAGAAAATAATGTTATATTTAATGTTTCACAATAAAGAGGAGAAGATACACATAAATCATTATAACAATGATAAGGAAGATTCTCAGGACAATTTGATAGTAATGGACAATCACCTTCATTTAATACACATGTACCTATAAAATATTATTATTATATAATTATTATTATTATATATATACCATCAGGACATTCTACAGGTAAATGTGAAGGACAAAAAGGAAGTTTTTCTGGATCTTGCTATATATATTATATTATATTATTATATCAATAAAAATAAAAAAATAAAAATAAAATAAAAATAAAAATAACATAAACATCACCTACATACATTACAATTTATACATGGTTTACATAAATGATAATGAGCTACACAACTCATATCATCACATAGAAAAGGAATATCTTTTGGACAAATAGGTCTTTTTGGACAACTTCTATATATAAAACTAATTTCTTGATCTGTTTCTTTTCCTTGTATTAATGTATAATTTTCTATAGAATTATAAGGATTATCAGATTGATCTTCATTTATAATATTTAAAGATAATAAAATAGGTGAATATCGTTGACCATGTAAAGGAATACAATCTCCAGAAGCACATGCTTGAGAATGATATATAGAACATCTATTTAATAATAAACATTGTGAAGGATGAGAAACACATTGACCATTTGGACATATATAAGATTGATTAATAGGACAAGAATATGTATTAGAATTTAGAATAGAAGAACATTCATTTCTTGTAGAAACACAAGTACCATTAGAACATAATATAGGATGAAGAGGAGAACAACCATTAATAAATGTACATTCATTAGCATTCCTTACACATTCTCCTCGAATACATTTATAAGGTCTTTCATGAGGACAAGAATGATAGGTATATTCAGTTGTACAATTATAAGAATATTTCACACAACGACCTGTTGGACATTTATAAGGAGATGATAATGGACAACCTATATATATTATTATTTTATTATTTATTTATTAATATAATATAATATAATAATAAAAAAACATACCATTATCACTAAGACAATCTTCTTCTTTTTCAACACATAATCCATTATATAATCCTGTTTTACACATATAATTATAAGGAGATGTACATATAGTTCGATCAGTACATAAAGAAGAAGAAGCACGACAACTACCATCAGAACAACGAATATAATTTGTATTATAATTACTTGTATTACAAGGCGTAATCAAAGGACAATCTGTATACGATTTCACACATATACCTATAGCACATCGAATTGGTTTATCTTCACTACATAATGAAGGAAGACTAGAAAAATAAGAATATAAATATTGACGATCTACAAAATAAACTAAAGGAGATTCAAAGAGTTCTGAAGAAAATAAGGATAGCTTATTATTATTATTATTTATTAATGTATGTTCATATTCATTTAATAAAGGAGATTTCTGAAGATTATTTTCTGTAAAGAAAGATTTATCCATATATTTCATAAAAGAATCGATTATTGTATTATATAGAGTATTTATTATAGATTTTATATTATTCATTATTTTATTAATATAACTATTATTATTATTTATATCTGTATTCAATAATGAATTAACAAATAAAGAAGGAGAAGGAGATGTATCTTCAGGAATAAATGAATAAGAAGAATAAGGACAATAAAAAGTAGATATCATACATAAACCATTCTCACATTGTTTATATGGAGCAACACATAAAGCTAGATAATATTTATTTATTATTATAAATATAAATATTATTATTATAAATATAAATATTATTATTATAAATATAAATATTATTATTAAATAAAATAATAAAATAAAAAAAAAAAATAAACAAACATACGACTACATTCTTCATCTTCTTTAATACATTCACCATTATAACATGATTTAGGTTTAGAAGAAGAGCAACCATTCGAAAGAGGACAATCTTCTATAGATTGACGACATGTACCATCTAAACAACGTATATATCCATTAGTATTACAAGTCCAATCACAAGAAGAATGATAAATATCTATATTATTCTTTGAACTATCTTTTGAATAACATATTAATGTATTATGACACCATCCACTAAATTGATCATTATTACAATTATCATTCGATGTACATTCTTCTTTTGAAGATACACATAATCCTGAAATACATTTATAAGGTTTAAACATAGGACATAAAGGTTCAGAACATAAAGAAGAATCACGAACACATGTACCATCAGAACATAAATATTTATCATAACTACAAAAACCAGTCACATAATGATCACTTTCCATTGAATATTTATCTAAAAAAGATATTTATTATATTATAAAAAGATATATATTATAAAATAAAATAAAATAATAAAAAAAAAAAATACAAATAATAAAAAAAAACATACTATAATAACCTTCATATCCATTAATACAATCACTTCGATCTTTAACATATTCTCCATGAATACTACAGAAACTAGTAAATTTAGTAACTTGTCTTGCTCCAGTAGTAATACATTTTCCATTAAGACAATTTGAAGGTACATAAGGAGGTATAGGTGGACAATCATCTTCAGAAACATGACATGATTGATCCCAACATAATATAGGATTTGTAGTTGGACAATATAATAATGGACATTTCTTTGTTATAAATACACAACTACCATCATTACATAATTTATAATTAATAGGACAATGAATAGTATTAAGACATTGATTCTGATGATAATGACATAATCCATCACTACATAAAATAGGTTTATTTCTTGGACATATACGATAAGAAGGACATTGTTCACTTTGAGATATACAACTACCATCAATACATCGTTTACTACCTTTAGGACAAAGAGGAGGAGGAATAGAATTCGATAAGATATTCGATTGAAAGGATGTATCTGTAGATAATGGATCCCAATAATATTTATTTATAGAAGTTAAAGATCCTTCTATAGAAGCAATAGGATCTCCTGTAGGTATAAAATAGGGAGATATACTATATATATAATAACTATCATCACTATAATGTATATTATATCTTCTACAAGGATAAAATTGATAATTACGTGAACATAAATGTTGATATCGATCTTTTATTTTATTTATACAATTATTTATATCTTCTTTATTATTATATATATTACATACATCGATATACATTTCTAAATATTTACTAACACATTGTTCTATTGTATGTTTTATATTTAAATCTGATTTATCATGATATTCTGTTATATCTAAATATTCTTCATTATATTCTTGTAAAGAATTATAGATATAAGGGAATATATTCGTAACACCATAAGTACTATCTTCAATCATATAACAACCTCCATCTTCACATCTCATTTCATTATCTCTACATACAGATATAGTAGGACATAAATAAGAATGTTCTACACATATTTTTTGATAATCACACATATAGAATCCTAATGGACAATGATAATTAGATTCATCAGTACATAATGAATAAGAAGATACACAATAACCAGTATCACATAATATAGGACTCGTAGTAGGACAAATAACAGGACTTGAACATAATAAACTATTTCGTACACATGTTTTACTAGAAGAACAATAATATGGATAAGCAGAAGGACAATGAGAAGTTAATAATATTGAAGAAGAAGGAATAGTTATATTTGTAGTTGTATCTAAAGATTTATTTTATTATAGTTTATTGTTTATTATTATTATTATTATAATATATATAATATATACTTCCTTGTTGATTTCTTTCAATAAAATGAATTTGTGAATAACAATCTTTAGTATTTTCAACACAAGTACCATTATCACAAAGAATAGGTTTTTCAAAAGTACATAAGATACTAGGTCTACATTGTTGATAGAATAAAGCACATCCTCCATTAGGACAATTTATATAAGGAGATCGACAAAGAGGTGTTTGAGAACAATAAAAAGATGAAGGTTTACATGTATTATCAGGACATAATACAAGAGGAGAAGGACATGTAAATTTATTAAAGAAAATAAATAAATATATAAATATAAATATAAATAAATATTATAAATATATAAAGGATATGAAACATGTGTTGGACATTCAAGCATAGAAACAACACAAGTATTATCATTACATTTATAAAAGTTTTTTGGACAATTTGTATAGATATTAATGATTGTAGATTCATTTAAAGATTTTTCATAAATAATATTATTATAAGCATCTTTATGATAGAGAGGATAAGGAAATAAAGTAGTTTCTTCATTATTATTATTATTAATAGTTTTAATAGAAGAAATAGTTTGAATATTATTATTAAGAATAGAAGAAGATGAATATAAATTCATATTTTTTGATCTTGTAGTAGGTGCACTTTCAGATAAATTTAAATATAAGAATTTATTATCATATTGATAATTATAAGTTTCACCAAAAATAAATATAGAATCCGAAATACACTGATTTGAAGGAGATAAATGATAATATCTTGGACATGTAATTGAAGAAGGACATAAAGTAGCATTCTTAACACAATATCCTTGAGGACATCGATAAGGATAGGTTAATGGACATGTTGTATATATACATTCAGATATACTATAATTATAATTATTATTATTATTATTATAATATAATATAATATATATATACTTATGTGTACACATTCCATCAGGACATAAAATAAGTGGTTTAGGACAAAAACGAAGAGAAGGACATTCAATTGGATCAATAACACAACTTTTCTATTTATATATATATATTTATTAATATAATAATAATAATAATAAAAAAATACTTTATCCCAACATAAAATAGGAGCATAAGAAGGACATTGAATAGAGTTTTTATATTGATTACATTCTTCTATAGATACTGCACAAGTAACTAGATCTCCACAAGTAATTGTAGAAGGTGGACAATGAACTTGTTGAGGACACATTTGCTTATTTATAGCTATTGTTCCATCAACACATATTACTTTATTTGTATCATGTATAGGAAAAGAAGGACATCTAAAAATATATTATATTATATTATATTAATTATAAAAATAAAATCAGTCTATATACTTCATATAATTATCAACACAAGCTCCATTTTCACATATATATCCATGACAAGTACAATTATGAATATCTTGTTGACAACCTATATGAATATCTTCAGATTCACGATTCATACAAGCTTCCATTCCTAGAGGACAAGTAAGACTATTATGACAATCATTCCAATCAGAAACACAATGAATAGTTTGTCCATTATCAACGAATTCTATAGGATTCTTTATGTAATCACCATTCATATTATTATAACACATATAAGGACTAAGAGAAGAATGTTGTTTACATAAAGAAGGAAGGAAAACAAGATTTGGTTGAGTACCTAATAATATCTTTGTATAGATTTCTGTATTTGTAAGATCATCCCAAGTAATATCTGTTAAATAAAAATCTATAGATCCATAACCATATAAAGGAGATAATATAGTTAAACTATGTATATAAGGAGTCTGAGATTTGAAAGGAATAGTCAATCGAAGCTATATAGAGAGATATTTATATATATAATTATTAAATATATATAAAAACATACAGATCTTTGTTTTCCACTTGAATCAAGAGTAATAATAGCAAATAGAGTTTTATTAGATGTATTAATATCTAATAAATTCCCTAATGCATCACGAATCTTAATAATCATAGTCACATCTGTATATAGAGAAGTACTCTCTGAAATAAATGATATATATGTATTTGTATATTCAGGTTCTAATGGAGAAAGAGAAGTAAGTATATTAAGAAATAGTATAGAAATATATTTTTATAATTATATTATATATAATATAAAGGATATAGATAATGATATTGAAGATATTGATGATTATTAATAATAGGATAATATATATAATCGCCAGAATAGATTAATTTGTATTCACACGTATAGGAATCCTTTATAAATATACAAGGGAATAGTTCAGTATGAAGAATAGGATTTCCATCACCCTCTATATCCAGTGATACATCCATTTCAATAGAAATAGAATAGGCATCAAATTCTATTGGACGTTCATATATATCATAAAGATATACATATATAGAACAAGTTGAATTCACACGTTCACATTCATCATTCTTAAGGACTATATTTATATTCATTTATTTATATAGATTAATAAGAATAATACTTGTAGATTGATATCTGATTTGTGCCGGATAGAGTTGAATCTTTAATAATGGAAAAGGAGAAGTTGAATTATAATATAATTGAAGTGTATATTCAGTTAGTATATTCATTAAAGAAAATAATTTTTTATTTTTTAAATAAATATTTATAAATAAATATAGGATATAATTTCCAGGATGAGTAGAAGTTAAATCATTATAGATTATTAAATATTGACCTATATATAAATATTATATTTTATTATATTATTATATATATACCAAGTTCTTTATCATATAATTGAACAGTCAAATGAGGTGGAATAAACATTGTATTCGACTATATAGAATAATAATAATAATAATAATAATAATATATATATAAATATACAGAAGATGTAATAGCCATAGAGAATAGATTTGTGTCAAAATAGGTATATACAGGATTCCCATATATATCTACAGTAGATAATAAGAATGATCCTTTTGTCTATTAATATATAATATAATATATAAATATATACATTTTCTCTTAATCCATGTATACTACATAATTCATCAGGTAACTTATTTTCATTCTCTAAGGGAGAACAGGAATATATATAGGAAGTAGCTTCTGATGGTTTTATAATAGCTTGTATTGGAGAATTCTATTCATATATATATAGAATATAATAATATAATAAATATACTAATAAAGCTATTCCAGATCGTTTTACATATATATCATAGTTTCCAATTGTATATAAATATAACGAAAATACATATACATTTCCATAAATTAATATTGCATAACTATATAGATATATAATAAAATAATAAAAATATATATACCTATCTGTTTCTATACGAGTTTCATTCTTATATATTTCTATATATAATTCTTTTGATATATCTTCTTCTATTGTATTATTAAAGGAGTGATTATTAAGAAAATATTTATATAATAATATATAATACTATAATGTAAAAGATATATCAAAGAGATGAACATGAATGAAAATTTGATTACCAGCTATATAAGCTATATATATAAATAATAATTATAATAAATATATATATATACTTTTATTAATTCCTTCATCATCTAATAATTCTATATATATAATAAAAATACATATAATAAATACCATTTTTTCCATAATCTTCATAATTAGGAACAGGAATAGGATTATTATTCGAAGGGAAATGAATAAATGATTGTTGAGGGTCCATAATTGATGGAGAAATAATCAATTGAAATTGTTGTTCATAATGAACTTGTTCAAGAGAAAATGTTATAGTATATGTATCAGCATCAATATAATACATTCTATATAATATAATAATAATAATAATAATACATACATACTTTGTATAAATAGTATCATGATCAAAAATAAAGATAGCTGGTTTATTCCCTGTACAATAAGGTAAATCACATACATTGAGATTATTACCCTTAGAATCAATCACTTTATAATAATAATAGTAATAATAAAAATAAATAAATATATATACATGTTGATTTTAAGAATGGTTGAATATAAGTAGGATTAATATCATTACCATAAATATCTCGTGGATGAAATGTACAATTGAATTCTATTCCTGTAGTTAATTCATCAGGACAAAGTAAATAAGAAGGAGATCCAAGAAGATCTATATAATAATATTATTATTATATATTATATATATATATACTCATATTAGGATAAGCATAAGTAGTAGTAGTAAGTATTTCTATATAGGGTTTATCTTCAAAGGATGTAGAAATAGTAATAGTATATAGATCTCGATAAGAAGAAAGATGAAGAGGAGAATCTATTAGAAACTATATAAATATTATAAATTATATATGATTATATATATACATGAATATGATTATTATTGAGAGTATAAGAATAGAGAAGAGGAGGAGAAGAAGTTAAATTGAATTGTTGATTTATAGGAATAGGACTATATAATAATAAATAGTATATAAAAACAATATACATTTCATTATTATGAATATCTTTAACAATAACATCTAATTCTCTTCTTATTTCAGGTACAAATCCCATACTGAATGTTCCTGAATAGGTTGATGATAAAGAATACTTTAAGCATGTGAATGTAGTAATTGTCACTGATGTATCCAATATAGGCATATTATTATATAATAATATAAACGTATAATTACGAGCAGTAGGAAGATGAGGTATAGTTGTATATAGATTAAAGAAAATAATAGTATTTAATTATTATTATTAATATATATATATTTTTAAAAGGATATTTATAAGTACCAGGTGATGTAGTTTCAACTATATACATGATTCCATCATAATAATCTTCATCTATATTTATCCTATATAAATATATATTTATATAATAATAATAGAATACCATTTAAGATTAGATTGTTGACTCGTAATAATATGTTGATTTTCATCAAATATTTGAAATGAAAAGAATGGATCAGTTTCTAAATTGACATTTAATATCGATGATACATGAAATTTAAGAGGAGATGTTAATCTATAAATATATATAAAATAATTAAAAATTATAATAATAATATACATGAATAGAGAATAAGGAAGAGAAGATAGAGTAACAGGAATATCTTTAGAGAATAGATTATCTTGTTTATTTTGAAAGAATAGACGTATATATAAATAAGGATATTCTGATTCAGTAAGACCAATAATAGAAGACATTTCAACAATATAATGAATATGAATACTATAAATAAAGAATAAATAATAAATAATAATATTAAATATACGTATTATTGAGTATATGTTTATCTACAGTAAAAGGAGTATCTTCTAAAGTATCAGCTCGTCGAATATCTATATCAATATATTCTCCTTCATGATTATATATAGAAAAAGAAGGATCTTCTTTTGAATATCCACCTTCTTCAATATAATATGTAGCATTCAATGAATTAAAATATTCATCCTATTATAAATATATAATAATAATAATAATTAATAAATACTTTTAAATTCATATAGATATCTCCACAAATAGAAATATTAGTAGAATCACAATAAGAAACAAATTCAATTCCAGTCCCATGAATATCAGTATGAACAATATAAAGAGTACCAGGAACAACAGCTATTATAGATATTATATATATTATATAAATAAAAATATATTTACTTAGATAAGAATCATAGATATTTCCAGAAACTAATGTAATCAATGAAATCTTATGGAATCCTGATACTTTAGCAGGTATAGAACATGTACTAAGAAGACTTATTGAATCTGGATTCATAACATCATAATAAGTATTTCGATCTATATAAAATTATATTCAAATTATATATATATAGATTTATATATATACCTTCTACATAACTATAATCACATATTTTATACACACTTTGTAAATTAATTACTGAATTATTATATCTATAAATTATATATATATGAATAAAAAGAATAATAATTAATTACATATCAAAGAATTTGATGTTTATAGGAATAATATCACCAGCAGTATAAAGAGAATCATGAGTTACTTTTATTGTAGATATACTATATATATATATAAGAGAATAATAAAATAAATAATATACATTTCAGTAGAAGGTATAGTAGTGATATTCCATTCTAAAGAGGACCAAATATTATCTTCAGATAAACAATCTATTTTCACAGTTATATTTCTAACTTTTGAAGGTAATTGAATAAATGTATAAAGAGGACAAATAGAAGTATATTGATATTCTTGTGTATATATATCAAGAGAAGGAGATGTTGAAAATGAATAAAAGGATTTCTGAGTATACTATATAATAATAATATATTATAATATAAATATATAAATATACATCTCCATCACCTTTAATATACACTTTATATTTATCTCTTCGATTATCTAAACAATATCCATCATCATATATATCTCTTGTATATATATACATATACGTTAATGTACCTGCAAAACTAATAGGACTGTAAAAAGTAGAATTAAGAAAAATATATAATATTATTATTGAGAGAATATAATATAAAAATATAATATAATAATAAAAGGATATATAGATTTCAGTTTTCGAGCAATCATTAGGACTAATTCTACTTTGAATAGTACAATATATATAAGAATTAATCTTATCAATATCTTCTTCTTCTTTATTGAGAAGACGTACATATAAATGACCATTAGAAATCTCACGAAAGAAACGAATGGATAATGTATATTGTGAAGTAGAATCCATAGTGATTCTATAACTAAAGAATTGATCGGATTCCCCTGGAAATAAAGGAATATCAAATCCTTCTGAAGATGTTACATATAATTTTATTATAAAATTATTCTGATTCACTAAATTATAATAACGATCTCTTACTATTAATGTAAACTATATATATTATTATTATTATTATTATTATTATATATATACATCAACACTTCTATATAAAGGAATAATTGAATAGATAGTAGAGATAGAAGAGTAGAGATAAGAAGGAACATCACTATATACTGATAATTGGAATGGCGTATTAATCACAGATAAACCATTCACACTATAGAAAATAGTATTATTATTATTTATATAAATATTTATATATATATACATCCATCTAAAATAAACAGATTCTGAAGTATAAGAAACAAATTGATATATTAATTTTTCATGTAATGGATCTATATAATAATAAATAATAATAAATATATAAATACCTTCTTTTGAAGTAAAGAAATAAGATTGATCTGTATTTAATAGAATTGTTCCTGTAAATAATGTTGTAGGAACTGTATTATTATATTCATCACGAAAATATATTTCAAAATCATCTATATATATATGTTATTATTAAATAAATATAAAATAAATATATACGAATAATACCAACAATAGTAGTTTTATTTGGTGGTATAAAAATAGTATTTGAAGGAAGAAGAGAACCATGAGTTACTGTCCATGCAGATAAGAATGGAGAATAATGAATAGGAATACCATCTACTGTTATATAAATATCATATATAGCTACATAGATAGCTTTTAAATATAAATAAAGAGAAGAAGAAGAAAGATAGGAGAAGGTATATGTAGGAAGAGATGGAACTATATATATATATAGAATAATAATAATAAATAAATAAAATAAATACCCTTTCGATCACTAATAAAAGTGACTTTAATTCGTTGTTCGAGATCAATATCTATAGGTATTTGTCCACATCGACTATTAAGGAATAATTGAAGTGGATATATAGATCCTGCAGTACTCGTGAAGAAGAGAGGATATTCAGAAGGAGTAATAGTAGTAGAAGTCAAAGGAATCGTTGATACTGTAGGAGATATCAATTGGATACCCTATTCAATATAATTATATTATTATTATTAATATATACATTTTCTGGTGAAATAATTTCTAAATAATATCCTGATGATAAATGAGAGACAGAATCCTATAAATATAATAATAATAATAATATATAGAATGATACAAGATTGATATTGAGAGTATGTTTATTAGAGAGATAGAGATGAAGTTGATTATATCTAGAGATCAATTGTAGAGTTAATTGTCTATTATTATAGAAGGAATAGGATACTGAAGTGATTATAGAAGGAGATTTAATGGTAGGAGGAGTATCACCAGGTAAATATACTTGAAGAACTATATATTTATTAATATTATTAATTATTATATTTATATACTATTTTCATTAAAGAAGAATATATAAGAATTAGTTTGAGAGAAACATCGAGATTGAAGTATATTATTATAAGGAATATCAGGGTTTATTACAGGAGTAGAAGAAGAGTATTGTATATAAGGATGAAGAAGAATACAAAATGGAGATATGGATTCTATATATATATAATATATATTTAGTATATATATACCTAAATAGATATTTGATTTAAATTGAAGTATTTCATACATATAAATATGATATCCAAATATTGATGTTTTATTAAGAGATACAGTCTAAATATATATATAAAAATAATAAATATATAAATATACTTGTTGTTGAATAAGAATATTTTTGAAATCTCTTGTACAATAATAAGGATTTTCTCCTTCACTGTTTAAAGTACTACTATAACTATTTCCAGAGAGATTAATACTATTATTCATATTCGGTATAGTTGTAGTATCTTCTTTATCAATAATCATAGAAACTACTTTAGAGAGAAGAGGAGCATCACAGAGAAATGTCAAATTCGTTTGAGTTATAAAACGAGATATAGAATCTATAGAATAATATTATTTTATTTTTATTATTATTATGTATACTTGATTGAGTTCCACATGTTCTAGAAGCAAAGAATATAGATATAGAATAGGTGATTCCAGGAATAAGACCTAATTTATCTGCATAATTCGTTATATTAATATGAGAACCAACTGGAGTATTATAACTATATATAATAATAATAATATATAATATATAATATATATATATATACCCTCCATAATCTAAGAATAAATGTTTATTAATAAAAACCCATAATCCATTATTGGTTTCAAAATCTATAAATTGATCTGTTCTATTCTCATATCTATATATATAATAAATAATATTATATAAATATAAAATAATAATATACAAGAAGAATAGATTTGTTTTCATAGTAAACCAGCATTTCTTACCAATATATTCTTCTATTGGACTTAATGCATATCCTCCTTTTACATCTGTTAAAGGAAAATAAGTAGGACTAGAAGATATAAAATATATATAAAATATATATATACTAGTTAAGAGTAAGAAGGTTTTTGGTACCCATAATACCAATAAGAGGAAAAGAGAAAGAATAAGAATTATTACTTTCTGTAAACCATGTATTGAATGTAGAATATGTAGAATTCATAGATGTACTATAAAAAAGAAGAATAATAAAAAAATATAATATATATATACACAGGAAGATCATAATCATTGAGTTCTGATTCCACGAATCCAGTTTCTTTAGAACTTCCCCATTTCTGAAAGTCAGTATTCCCTTGGGGATCTAAACAGCATAATCGAGAAATCACTTCATTATTATGGAAATCATCAGTAATATCCTCTACGAAACAACATCCATCTCCTGCAGCAGTATAATCATAATAGGTACTCATTGTATATATTATAGCTATATAGAATTATATTCATTATATATATATATATATATATACGAGAAATAGCAACAAAAATTCGAATATTATTATCAGCATAATCATTCACTTTATCACATACTGTTTCTACTCTATCTTCTTTTGAATATAAATTTGAATATATATATCTATACTTATAATATAATAGAATAAATATAATATATAATATACTTTGGATAATTTGAAGGTTGTTTTGTAATAAAATTATCTGTATAATGAATAATACAATCACGAATACCAAATCCTTTTTCATCAACATATAATGCATATACTCTATATAAATAAATAATAATAATTATAATTATATATATACTTATAAGTGACTGATTTTGTTTGTATTTCAATATATTCACCTCCAGGAAGTGATTGACAAGAATCATAAGGCCATTGATTTGTTATGAATTCATTAAATGTAGAATACTTTTGAAAAGTCATTATGAAATATTCATCATCAGACCAACCATTTATATTCAATATTAACAACTTTAACGAGGTTCCTGGCAATAACGAAATAGGAAGGGAACCTATAGAAATATATTTAATTTATAATTAATTTTTATAGATAAATATGATGAGTATAATCATAAATTTCATATTTATAGAAATAAAATAAATTATAAAAATCATACCAATTACGTCGTAATCTCTGAATGAATTATTCTCTATGTTCTTAAATCCTGTAGGATCCGATATATGTTCTATATAACTTCGTTTATCTGTTATAGAGTCATTATTGGTATTCGAATAAAACATTTCCCACATTTGACCTTGAAAATGATAACAATAAGTCTAAATAAATTTATAAATGATTCTAGAATTCTATTCATATATCATTACATACAAGATAAACTTCATTACGATCTTTTCCTATCCAAACATACTCAGAATCAAAATAATAATCACCTCCTTGTTTTATCATACAATCTTGTACAGGCAATTCTCTTGATTTACCTATTCAATTATGTGGAATATTATGGAATTAAGAGAATAGAAAAAAATTACCTAATTTCTTTTCAGAATTCACTGCTAAACATGTAGTATAGATGAATAAGAGTAGATAAAATATTCTCATTACACTAAATATGAATTATAGGATGAAGTATCAGAAAAAAACAAAAGTGTTTTGAAAACAAGAAGATTCTCTTAATTATTTGTTAGAATCTCAGTGAAAAAATGGTTTGTGTTGTTTAAAATGTGTTTGGTTGAATTTTGTTTGATTTCTTTGTTGTTGTAGAGGTTGTGTGTTATTTATAGTGTTAGAAGATTTTATATTTGAATGATTCTGTTATTTGTTGCTTATTATATGAATTTAAAAATTATTTATTTAATTTTGAAATAATTCGTTTAATATTTTAGTTAGATGAGTATTGTGATGAGTATGTGAAAGTATATGTGATAAATTAGATAGTATTGTATTAGTTAAATAAGAGAAAAGTCTTTTAAGTCAATTTTGCTTTAGAATTGTTTGTTTTATTGAATTATTCTTGATTTATTGGGTTATTTATAACATTTTGTATATTATTTGAAATCAATTAATTTATTTCATTGATAATTATTGCTATGAAAACTGAATGATTATCATAAATCTGAATCATATGAATAGTATAGCATCTATACATTTTATAGTTTACTAAAAAGCCATTCAATACTTTATAATTCATCTTATCACATTAAAAAATGAAGAAAACAATAGAATCGTTTTTTCCCATAATTGTACTACTCTTCTCCATAACTTGCAATATAATGTTTTTGGGTATTTCTACCAATTTTTCTTTTTTTTTTCCTTTATCGTTTCTTTCCATCATATAGCATAAGGATACTAACAAACAGCTGATATCATGAAATGGTTGACTTTAATCAAGAAAGAAACACAATTATTAGAATGTCTATATAGAATATCAATGAATAGAAACTCTCGTATTTTACCACCATTTCTCTTGTATTATACATAAATTGACTGATTGTAAAAAAGTTGCTAATTCAACTGTTTTGATAATAGTATAAAAATCGTTATAGCTATACCATCGGTATTTCCCAAGAAATCAGTAAAAGTGATCTTATTCGTCAAGAGAGAATTCTACAGTGTCTACAGTCAAGTCTAAAAACAATGAAAACCTATTGGAGTCAATAAACAAAGAATTCTTCTAAGAATTCCTCGCTATTTACCTAGTTTTTAAATAAGATGTTCTTTATAAGCTATGTTATCAAAACGAGTCATAAAAAATAGTAACATTTGTTTTATTTTTCTATATAAAAAGATTGTTATCTTATGTCAATACGACTTTTCCCATGAATCAGCAAACGATATTCAGAAACTCTTCATTCATTTGTATTCGTTGCTTTTTGCAAAATACTTTGGCTATCCTTTTTTATTTTTCATTTTATTCTATGAATATGGAATATAATTATATAATTTATTATTTCCTAATGAGTATTTTATGTGTATTCTTCATTAGTAGATTTTAAAATACATAATAAAGACAATTATAGTGATTCCATTTTAATAATGTTGTCAATTTTGAGTATAAATTGTTATATAATGTTTATCAATATTAAAGATATACATAAATGAATTTTATAGTATTAAAAGAGGAAATTATAAAAATAATAGTTTGTAAAATTGTTTTAAAAACATTATATAAATATTTCTTAAGACTTTTCTTCTAAAAATTTATTTTTCTTTTATTTTTGAATGATAAACGTATTAAATCATTTATAAATGTATTATTCTATTCTATCTACTTATTAACTTGTTTACTTGATTAAAATAAATACATGAAAACACTGATTCTCAAAGATGAGTATATTTTTCTTATTAATAAGTTAAAAATAAATGTTATTCACAATGTATTGAATATATATAATAAGAAATAATAAAGAATAACGATGAAAAAACATCAAAATTGATTATTTATAAAAATATATTTGAAAAGTCTTTACATATCAATATCTACAATTAACGCGTTTTTGTCTCGATTATGACGCGTTTTTGGTTATTTTTATTTTTTATATATCTTCTCATAAAGAAGGTTTTCTCTTAAGATATATAGCATTTCTTTTAATAAAGCCATTATATAGGAAATATTTACTATTTTTGATATTAATAAGACATAATGATTATCGACCAGACACATTAATTTATAAATATACTATGTCAATCGTATTTTAGTCAATATTAAATTAATTGTTGGATAGTTAGAAGTTACTTTTAAGCTTCTTTAGCACAATAAATGTAGCAATTGTTGTCTTATGTAGCTTATTTTACATATCTAGCTTATTTAATTTGATTATTTTGTCATAATATCTAACTGTATATATAAATAAAGTTTTTTCTATGTAAAGTTAAACATTATTACAAACACGATTAACTAGTAAATTTGCTTAGAAAAGCATTCAATATTCAGAATATATATATCATTTTACTTATTATGCTTACCTGATAATGAATTAAACAAGAATAGGTGTTTTAAAAGTGTCATCTCATGTATAGACTCTAATAAAGAAATTATAACTAAATATTTTATAAAAATGTTGTATTACAATTCTATTAGTAATTCTGTTTTTTATGGCTTAAAAACATTAGCAAACTCATAAACTACTTATATAAGACATATAAATATATTTATAACTCAGTATTATGTTTTGGTGACGGTATTTAATTTAAAAAAAGAAATATCTATGAAATGTTCTATATATAAAACATTGATTAGTATACAAGTACGAAATATGTTTAATTTTGCTTTCCCGTTTTTTATTTTTGTTTATTCTCTCACACTTTATATAAATTATGTAAATAGTACTACGTGATATGTATTAATATAATAGTAATAAATAAAATAAATTATAAAATAAAAATTATTTCTTTAAATAACTATTATTTCAATATAATAAATAATATCATAAGAATTTTTATATTTAAAGATATGTATTTAATGAATTGTGAACATAAATGTGAATTATAAAGATAAAAACTGGCAACTATAACAACTAAAATAAAAACAAATAAATATAATAAGTAATAAATATTTAAAATATTTTTTAACGTTCTTTTAAATAAAAGATCATTTTTATAATCAATTTCACTTGTAATAAATATATAAGCATCTTTAGAATAATTATTAACTTGATTTTATTTAAATAATAGAAAAATAACATTAAAATTTTTTTCTTATTATGTTATAAGTATAAAAGTGTGACACTAATTTCTTTTATATATAGAAACCATATATTTACCATATAAGATAGAAAAAGTATTTGTAATTATTTTTTATTGTTTATTATAATTCAGAAGTTCACAATTTATACATATTTATATATATATATTTCAAAAATTAATTCTGATATATACATATACTATTATATATATACCTATATAAGTTCTATAACAATATTTTTCTTAAATAGATATTTTACATTTTTAATATCATGAAAATAAATTAGAATACTATTTCAATAAGATACAGCTATTTATTTATCTTCAACTTCTCATTTTGACCATTTATTACATGATCAACTAGATTTTACTATTAAAAAATGGTTTATGTTATTTTTCTTTCTATAATTATTTTTATCATTTATTTTTAATGCCACTATTATATAACATATATTATTAAGCTGTTAAGATATACAGAAGAAAGCAAATCGCTTAAAATGGAAAATAATCAATGCAATCATGTATTAGAAAACATCATTAAAACTCCTTTTTTCTTTATATAACATCATTTTAGCATCAATGAATTTTTTCTATCAATTCTAATATGTAAGAAATTGTCAATCTTAACAACATTATGAGTTATCATTCTTTTCTAATTAATCTATGTTTCAGATTTCTTATTTTTATTATTTTATTTATCTTTTTAAGCACGAAAAATGTTTTATAAACAATAAAAATTATAACATTAAGAGTTCAACAAAAGACATCAAAGATGTTCTTCGTTATATTTAAGTACAATAAGAGTGGTGAACTCTGTAGAAAGTATGCATAAAATATTTAACATTATATAACCATATGTTGCCTTAAAATAGTGAAAAAAAGTTATACCAAAAACGCGTCATAATCGAGACAAAAACGCGTTAATTGTAGATATCAGCGTCATAAAGAAATATAAACTCATAGATTTAGATTTATAAATGATTTATTATATGAATAGGATCTTTATGTATTTAATAATGTCAACTATTTCTTCAAAATACTTTATACAATAAAGAGTAGCAATGAAATGCTTGTAGAGAATTCAGTAGATGAATCAGTTTCATACTCTTTAACTGTTCTCAATCTATGTATATGAACAGATTCTTGATAAACATTAATTTATATATAATATAATAACTACATAAATAGCATGAATATCATGAAATAAAGATGAATTGTTTGTTTCAATTGGTATACATAAGGTATATTCATGTTATAATTTATTATAATTTGATAGAATAGAGTTTTGTAACTTTATGGAATATAATATTGCTATTATTTCAAAAACAAGAAGAGAATCACTGTTAATTTCTTCTATCTTGTTGAATTTCCAGTAAAGATTAAATAATTAATATTTCATGACATCATAAATCATCATAGACTTCTTAAACAGCTGCTCATGAAAATCAATATAGGATTTTGAAAATAATTTGTTGAAGAATTGCGAATATTTGACTTTTATTTGAAATATACTTTGTTAACATTTGATTAAAGCAGCCAATAATACATTCTTTTATGTTTATTTAGTAATTTTGATTCTTGTATTTCTTTTTTTGATCATAAAAATAAATTCTTTGAGTATATCCATGTTCTCTAAGTGTTTTAACAAGCATATTCAACTATATTGAATTGAATAAGTTATTTTAACGATATAAAATGAATAAATAAAATTTAAAAAAAATAATATTTTTCACTTTTCAATTTTCTCGCTATAAAAAAATATATAATCGTGATTCTTTTTTGATACTTGTTCATTCACTTTGAAATGCTATATAATTACCCTTAATATCAATGAGTAACTAAGAGTAATTCCATATATATCTTTTCTAAAAATTTGCAAGTTTTAATTTTTCTTGCTTTCATTGATTCATTGTTTTTATTCTAGAATACAACTATTTTCAAAGTATTTTTTTGATATAATATATAGAAATGCATTTCCGGAACATAATACTTTATAATTATGTTATTTTTATAGTTGAATTCAAGTGATGTCAGAAAATAAGTCAATATTAACAGAAGATAAATGCATGTGAGTATGATTACAAATGATTTATATGTTTTTAGATTTGTTTACATTTCAAGATGAGACGCAATTATGGATTTCTGGAGAATTTATTGAAAAATATCCTCAATTACCCTTTTACGATATTATTCAACACTCTGAACAATTTAAGGATGGTAGCTATTATATCAATATGCTTCCATTTCATATAGAAAAAGTTATTTCTTTGTTTAATGATAAAAATAAAGACATTTCTTCTTTAAATCTACGAGACACTTATGATATATATAAAACACTTCATGAATATTCAGTTACACTTGATAATGAAATTCAAAGTGATTTATTCTTTCATATTAAAAAATTATTTGCAGAGTATCTGAAAGAGAATGATTATGAGATATTTATAGGTTATGACAATAGAAACCTGTTGGATGATGATTATCCTATTGAATTATTTGATTCAGATTGGAAAAAAATAAGTATAAAAGGTATATTTATATTATTATTTACAAATAATATGTATAGGCTTATTTACACAACAACGAAGAGAAGAATTATTCTATTACTCATTACTTATTAAACTGATGAATATTATTATAGTTGAAATTGAATGTAAATAGATATTAAAATAATAAATAAATATATATAGATGAATATTCTTCAACTATTCCATTAGAATATATATGTCCATCAAGTATTCAAGATATATTCCCTTCATTAAACGAATTAACAATAAATGGTATATATATACATTTGTTTTACTATATATATAGTAACTACAAGTAGTAAACAAACTGAATTAATATTGAATCCAAATAGTGATGAATATATAATGGAATATGCTCGCCTATTCTATAGTGATGACTATGAAATAAGTAAACGTAAAAAATATGAGTATTACACCGAATCAGAAATGAATGAATATAATAAGATTTCTTCTTTAGATACTAAAAATATTTATTATTCTCGTGATTTGATTGTTTCTTGTAATAAAAAAAGAAAACAAAATCAGTTACCAAAAATATTTAAAAATAGTATTAATGAAGTTATATATACAAATGATTATTCAGAAATCAAAAATAGTTAAATGATTTGTAATAATATGCTTAAAGATACGGTTAGAATTACATTTGATAGTATATATATATAGAATTAAAACTTTTCATTTATAATCCTTATAATATATAATCAAGCATTTTTTAATAATCCTTATATATAGACCACAAAAACAATAAAAAATTGTGGTATATTTATATATATATATATATATATATATATTTATATCATTAATTTATTCTTATATATATATACTAATTAGTATTGATAAAATATCTTCAAAATGGGGTATGTCTCAATTATTACAACTTTGTCCTTATTTATCTATTTCAGAAATATGGTTTAATACATGTAAATAAATACACTATAAACATAATATCAAACACTAGTACATTCCTATTCAAAATATGAGGCTATGATTATTATAAAATCATTAGAAGGTGTGTTTGATTCTTTAAAAACATTAAATATTAGGTGGATTATGTGTTTCTAGTTATTATTGTCAATATTACTACTCTATATTATTGTTTAATATAGTTAAAGAATTAGCTGATAAAATTAATAATAAATTGTTTATAAAAATAATGACAACTCATGTATTTCCAAATGTTACTGAAATTATATATGATGATGGTATAGATATATATTATATAAAGTATATATGATATATAGAATCTTTCAGATTGTCTTCAATAAAAAAAGAATGCTTCCCTAAATTACATATTATCAATTACAATGTTACAATAAGTAATTTCATATAATACATAACTATTATTTTTATTCTAGCTACTAGTAATTTTGAATTCCTTTTTCCTATGGATTTAATGTCAATAATTGATACTATTAGAATAAATAGAATTGATATCAACAATAACAAGGAAATAGCTACTCTTTTAGATAACCTAGTTTATAGTCATTCAATTCATATTGATGAAATTAATCCATTACTTTGTAGTATATATATTTGATAGTATTACACTCTCTATACAATTACATTTCTTTGTTTTTATATAGATGGATTGATTTATTGTTTTCCACATTTAAAAGAATTATTGGAGAAAAATCTTATTTCCTTTGATAAAATTTATAGTATAATATATATATATATATATATTAAAAAAATATTATTTTATATGCTATATATTATTTTTAATCATATAAAGTTGATACTTCTGATTCTATAAATGTCAAAAAATTGGATTATTTTGAAAAGTATAAACATAATATTGATTTCTTAGATATTACATTCAATGGTATTCATTTAATATATTGTTAATATATAGTATTAATATTCATGTATAGATAATATGGAAGATGATATAAGAAATTCTTTAGAAGGATTTTTAAAGAGTAGTGTATTAGAACATTTGAATGAATTAAATATTTCATGTATATTCTTTATTATATATTATTATGTTTTGTATAACGTCTATAGTTGAAGAAAATATAAGTTTGGAATATTTAAAATGGATATCAAGTGCTTTTAATGATAATAAGATTAAAGTTATTAAAAAATTAACGATTAATTGTATATTATATTATAAATATATGATAATACATAGTACGCTATATCAAGGAAGACTCATTCTCTGAATATTTCACAATATTAGAAAACATAATGAATATACTGATTCCTATCGCTTCTATTGTTTTTATTTATGGTAATTATATATATATATGATGATTATGTTCAATAATAATTATTTAATTAATTTAAATATAATTATAAAGGAAATATGGCAGATATAAATAGATTGATTCTTAAAGGTTGTTTCCATAATATAACTGAATTCTCTTTATGTATATATATATTCTGCAAACAAAACGTTTCAATAGAAAACATGACATATCTGATCTTATTTTAATATTTGTATTATTATAGACCCTGATGATATACCTGATGAACACTTTTGTGAACTATATACTACAGATAGTTTCCCTAAGTTGAAATTGATCAAGTTTCGTATATATTTATAGTAACAATAAGATATATATTATAAATCATGAATTTTTGTGTATTATTTCTTTATTATATAATATTATTTTATTCAATATTATATATATTAATAGGAACATTTAGAGACAATGATTGGTGGAATGGTTTTATCCAAAAATTATGCACATATATGAATCATAACAACTTTCCATTATCAACTAGTATTCAATTAATTGGTATGTCAATCCAAATAATACACTATTATTCATTAATGTTATTAATTCTATAGGTGGTTCTTCTTATACGTATATTTATGATCCTAATACTTCTATTCTTCGATGTAAACAGGATACTCATTCACTTATGGATACAATTAAATGTACAGAAGATATATATATGTAACTAATATGTATTATATAATATGTAGATAAAACGATAAATGAATATGAAATAGAGACATTATTTGATTGTATAAATGAAAATAAGACGAAAAGTTTAAAAAGTTTAGAAATATGTATACATATATATAAATATTTTAAATTATACTTTTTTATAGATATTTATAATGAGGAACACTTATTAGAATTGATCAATTTTATAACTGTAAGAAGAATTCCTAAATTGAAAGAATTTATAATTCATATCGGTATATTTACAGATATATATATCTATAATGTTTTGTATAGATGAATATATTCCAGATGAACACATTAATTCATATAAACAACAATTGATTGATTCTATGTTTATTCAAGAAAATCATGTGTATTATAAATTCGATTAAATTAGGTAAATTATTTTATTTTTGTTTTTTTTTGTTGCTTTATATATAATTTATTTTTTTTTAATAAGAAAAAGAATATTTATTTAAATTTCTATTAATTATATATATATAAATTTATTATTTTATTTGAAAATAATGGAATAAAAATAATCAGTATATATGTCAGCTGTTGTTTTCAGTATTTGATATTTTTAAAATAACATATTATTGTTGTTATGAATTCATTGTTTTATTGTGCTTATTAGGTATTCTTAAAGAAGAATAAATACTTGAATACATATATTTTTATTATAATAACTACAAATAATGATTAGTAAAAATGTTTAATAACTGTTAACTACTATATATGAAGTATTAAAAAGAAAAAAGACTGTTTTGAATCTACTTTTTATGTTCTAAAAGAATTACAAATTCAAAATATATAAAAAATTATTTGTTTTAGGGTTTCTTATGTGTTATAATATGTTTGTTTAACAGTTTATAAAAGTAGTTTCAAAGAAAGCTGTAGAAGAATAGAGTAAATGTGTTGTTTATATAAGAATCTCTTTTTATGCTTAATATATAAAATACCAAATAGTTTTTTGTATATATATAATTAAATATCATATAGAGACTTTGATATAAATAGATTAATAGTATAGTATACCATCAAATAGAATTATACATGTTTATAAATATTGAAAAAATATATTTTTATGATTCATTATAAATGTAAAATATATTTAAAAAATACAGTTATTAAATGTATATATGAATTGTTATACTTGAAATCATTTTATATGCTATTATATCATAATTTAATTATTTATTATATAATTGGTATTGTTTAAATAAGATAATGAATAAGAAACGTTCTGTACTGGGAGCTAGTCATATTTGGCCTATAGATGAATATGGTAAATGTATATAAGTTAAGTATCTTAGATAATAATTTGTTGTTGAATAGTATACAAAAAAGTGATAATCATTGTTTGGAAGGAAATAATATACTCATTTACATGATGATTATAAGGAGTATAAGATATATTAGGATTAATTATTTTAAAGAATAAAAATAGAAAAAAATAATGATTTTTTAATTAACTAGAAGGATATTGAAATTGAAAGAAATAAAATAATTTGAATGGGTAGAGAATTATATTATGAATGTAATAAATATATAAAAATATTAAATCGAGGATAGAATTGGAATGATTAGCTAAAAAAACATCATAATTATAATTTAGATCAGTGATTTATGTGAATTATGATTATTTAAATAACATAGAATATGAATTGAAGCTCAAATAGATCCTATGAAGAAGATAAAAACCAAAATGTGAATAAAAGTAGAAATTCAAAAGTAATTAATGAAAATTATTAATATTCAGAACATTCTGATTAAAAATTAATATAAAATTGACTTGTTACCGTAGCTAATTGAACAAAGAATGATAATTATTTGTTTATTTTGATCTATTTTAATGTTATTCTTGTAGATTACATGATTTATAAATAAAAAAATCAAATATTTTTCTTTATAAATGCAATTTTATTGAATAATAAAGAAATTTAAAAAATGAATAAAAAAATTTGTAAATAATCTATATTTATTTTAAAATAAAAGTCAATGAATCAAAAATAATCGTGAATTGGTGAAAACCTAGTTTTTCATAAATATTTACGATTATTATTAAGTTTTAAGGCATAAAAAAAAATTTATTTTCATTCAGTTTATTAACTAGAATTCTGAATTAGAGAAACAAGTTTCTCTTTATAGGATAGAAAAAGAGTTTTTAAAAAGTTTTCACTTTTATTTTATTTCTTTTATTGTTAGGAATGGTGAAAGAGAAGGTAGAATTTGATGCGAATAAGATTGGTGATATTCAGAAGGATGTAATTCATTTTGAAAGACTGATTGGTGATTTGATTGGTATTTTAAGTAAGTCAATAAGTTTCTGTATTCATTCAGGTGAGTCCGTGAATGAATTAGTGAATCGATTAACAAGAAATTGTGAAGGAATGAATGATAAGAATGGCGATGATCCACACATAATTATCAAAGAATCTTCTTTTCTGAATGAATATGATGCTACTATGAATAATAATGATAACGGAATTGATTATATTCGATTTACCAGTAATGGTCCAGTTTATTCTCTTCCTAAAAGAGTAACAAATAGTTTAGTAGGTAGTCTTCTGTATGAATATTCTCAAGAAAATCAAAGAGCTAATGATGGAAGTATTTATTTGGATTATCGTGGTGATGAAACACTTTTTCCTTTATTAATTGATTCTTTAATGAATAAGAAAGTGAATATTGATAAATTGAAATTAAGAGATCAAATTGATTTATTAAAAATGTTTGAATATTGTAATTTACCTATTCCTGAAGAATTAATGAAAGTTTATTACCAAAGAGATCATAAAATGAAACAATATAAAGAAAGTGATGATGTTATTCTTTATATAAATGATAAGAAAGATGATATATTAAGAGATTATTGGAAGAAGAATGAATTATGGAATAAGATTGTTAATGAATATTGTTATGGATATGTAGATTATGATGAAAAGAATAATGAAATGTATTTGAAGAAGGATTATACATATATTGATCATATTGATGAATATATTCAATATAATTGTATTTATATTTCTGAAGAAGAAACAAAGAATATAAATAGAGAATTATTAGAGAATAAAATGTATAGTTTATTTGGTGATAAAGGAAAAGAAACTGTTAAAGAAGGAATGATAACTCCTCAATGTTTTGTTGGCACAAAAATAATAATAAACTATTCAATGGAAATACCTTTAATGAATTGGCTTGGTAAAGAAAAGAAATGGAAATTATTATTTAGAGCAAGTGATCATGACTGGAAAGCAAGTGAATTCCATAATTATTGTGATAATAAAGGAGAGACAATAGTGTTAATAAAACATATAGGTCAAAATAATCATATTAATATATTTGGAGGATACACAGATCAAAATTGGGATAGTTCAGGAAGCTATAAATCTTATTCTAAAGAATTTCTATTTACATTAAGTAATGAACATGGTATTCCACCTACTAAATATGATAATACTAATAGTGATAGACGTTATGCGATATATTGTAAATCTTCTTATGGTCCAACATTTGGAGGTGGTTATGATATCAAAATATCTAATCAATGCCATAATAATACTAATTCTTATTGTAATGCACATTCTTATTCTGAAGTGAATACTCCTCAAAAACATTCATTATTTGTAAATACTAATGATGCTAATTCTGGTAACAGTTTTACAGTAGAAGATTATGAAGTATGGGGAAGAGCATAAAAAGAATAATAAATTATATTTTTTTTGTTTTCTCATTTTTATATATGTTGTTTTCTTTTCTTTATTGAGAAAAGTTTTTTCAATATATATATTATTTTTAATAAAATATAAAAAGTAGTTTTGTTAATTGTCTTCTAACTGTAATTATAATGTTAAAAGTTTATTAATAATAATTAGTATATAATATTTTCAAGAATAAATTAATGGTTTTTCATAAAGAATTTTTTATATAAATAAATTTATTTTATAGATATATAACAAAGGATAATATATAAACCCTAAGAATAAAATTAATAAAATATATGTAGGATAGGAATTCTATGATAATAATAAACATCAATATATTTTGTTTATTTAAATAATTAAAAACAATACTTATTGAAAGTTTAAAACAATATAGAGTTATCTATAATAGAAAATGAAAAATGTTTTTATTCTTTTATTTATTAAAAATTTAATATTTTTTATAAACTATAATAATAGGAATATTATATATATGAATATATATTTATATAATATATATATAATTATATCATTGTTGAAAAAAAATAAATATAAAAATGAGTAAAATAAATGTATAGAATGAATAGTATTTAAATAAATGAACAAATACAATTAAATATTAATAATAAAATTAAATAAAGTTTTTAAATATAATAAAAAAATAATTCTTATAAACAAGAATAAGTTGAGAGTAGTATAGAATTCATGAATAGTATACAATTTACAAAAGTAGCCAAATGAACATTATTATATTATTTATAACTATTATAAAATGAGAATGATTATGAGAATAGTTTTTATTAAGATGAAGAGTATAAATATAGATGAATAATAGAATAATATAGAAAATTTGAATAAATAATAAACAAGATAGATTTGATGAGATATATAAAAAATAATATCGGTGTCTTGCCAATATTTTGTGGTACTTGTTGTGACTATCACAGAAAGACATTTAAATCAAATTTAATACAGTTGAATAAAAATTATTTTACATTGTTAAAAATAACAAAGGTGTCACTTTTTTTATGAAAATTGTTGTAAAAAAAGTGTTTCAGGGAAGAGAGAGATTATTATTATTATTATTATTATTATAGAGAACAGTTGGTGAATATATTTTCCATTATGGATATGTTTATACTCTTAAATTAAATGAAGAAAATCATGTGATATTCTCATTAATACCATTTTATAAAGATGATAGTTTTGTATATATGTATTATATATATAATAATGTAAAATATTTTGTATATTTCTCTCTTCTATGCTATATAGAATATTCATGACATTTAATAATCTCTCTATTATACTTTTCTATTCTATTTTTGTCAAGTATATATATATAGTTTTTAAACTACTATTTTGAATCTATATCTTTATCTCTAAACTTTTAAATTATTTTTTTATAAAAGTTTTAAAACAACAAATATTATATATATATATAGAATTATATAATTATTATCTTCTAAAAGTCCCTGCATTTCATCTTCTAACCTTCAAGCCATTATTCTTACACTTACAACAATTCATATCTCCCATTTACAAGCATTATATTCTTAAGGGTTTCCAATAACTTGATGTATATAATAATATTGTATAATATTTATTATATATATATTGTTTGTATAATATGTATCTATTATATATAATAATAATAATATATATATATATAATACATAATATTATATAGAGGATAATTCATTTAATTTATTTGTAGATCCATTTGATCTATTTAATATACTTACTACCTTGATAATGCATATATATATATATATATTTCTAAAAGAAGAACTGATAAGAAATACATATATATACAGAGAAAACAATTCAAATATTAATCATTAAATAGCTATTTGAATGCTATCCTATATATATTCAATATATACTATATTTGGTCTTTATTATTTAAAACCGAATTATTTTTTGGAATAAATGAATTAAATATTATATTTGAATTGTTAACTTTGAAAATAGCTTATATTTGAATTATTTTACGTTAAAAAATGTCTTATTAATGAATATATAAATATATAGATTTATATAAGATATATTATTATCTAAGAATAAAAGAAATAAATTGTTGTATATGGTTTAGAAGTGTTAAAAGAAAGATATAAACATTATTAAATATACTAAACTTATATATATATTGGAATCCCGATTATAAATGGAAGAAGAACTATTCTATAGGTATATATATATATTCTTATTATACTTATAATTAATATATTTATTCTTATTATAGTTATATATTATTTATATATATTTTATATAGTCATAAAAAATTATATGCATCTTGAATATTATTATTCTATTATTCTATTAATGTATTTACTTATATTCTTCTATTTAAAAATAATTTTTGAGATTCTTTTTAAAAGAATAATATTATAGTTATAGAATAGTTTATGATATTAAAGCATATAATGTGATGAAACAAATTCATACTGAATTTGAAAAAAATCTAAAAAAAAAAATATTACTATTATTGTTATATATAATAATAAAGATAATATTATTGTATCTCCTTCTTCTATGCGATCCTCACAACAAAAAGATAAACTAAATCGAGCTTCTATTTCACATTGGAATAATACATTATTTACGCGATTATTTATGAATCGAAAAAGTTTTTCTGTGCTTTCAACTCTGAAATCTCATTCACCTATTCCACTTCGTTCAATGTCTCCTTCTATATCTCCTTCTCCTTCTATTAATAATACAAATATTTCTCCGATTACAACTATACATAGATCTTCATCTACTATTCCTTCTTCTTCATCTCATTCATTTAGATTCTTCTAATTATTCAACACAACCTTTATCATCTTCAACTATACCTATATCAAATGATTATACTCAATCATATTCTTCTATTCAAGAAAATAATATATATTCTGATATATGTATCTATATCTCAAAAGACATGTTCTATCCTTTCTACATATTTAACTACAACAAATGAAGAAGATAAGTCAAATCTTATAAGTAGTAATATTTCTATGAATACTAATAATAATTCAAATAAATAATAATAATTCAAATAACTTTATATTAACTAATAAAATAGCTATAAACCAATATAATGATTCAGAAAATGAGTATATAAATAAGAATATATTAAGTCCTATGATTCTTCAAGATAAGGAGATATTTAAAAGAAGAATAGTATAAATAGAATACCTCAAAATAATCGATTTCATTCAAATAGTATATCTACAGTATATGATACTAATATACCATTAACAGAAATAACAGAATCTTCGAAAACAAAACATTCATCATTACGTCTTCTTAGTCATTCTTCTTCTTCTTCTTATTGTATTTATAATTTACCTTCTACTATATCAGATAGTTTATCTACATATATACATAATCAGTCTGAAATTACTCATTATAATACTCCTATTGCTCTTCTTCCTTCTTCTAAATATATTTTATATAATATAGATTTATATTCATCTAATCCTTCTATAGATATACATTATTCAAATAATAATAATAATAATAATAATAATAATAATAATAATAATAATAATAATAATAATAATAATAATAATAATAATAATAATAATAATAATAATAATAATAATAATAATAATAATAATAATAATAATAATAATAATAATAATAAGTTTAATAATGCTAATAATAATAATAATAATAATAATAATAATAATAATAATAATAATAATAATAATATAGAAATTGAAAATGAATTATCTACAAATGTGACTACTACTTCTTCTACTACTTCTAAAGCAGATTCGAATAGAATTCGAAGTAAGCTTATTCAACGTCGTATACGTTGTTTATGTATAAAGAGAATAGTTGAATGTAAAAGTTAATTTAGTAGTTATAATTATAAACCATAGAAATTATTATTATTTGATTTAGGAACTCCTTTATATGAAGTATTACCTTATACTATTTTAGGATTAAAGAAAGCACGAGTATTATTAAAATTACCTCATATAATACATTTTCTCCTTCTTTATATTATTTATATAATCTTCAACTTTTATTATTACTTCTTTAGTTGAGTATTTATCTTTAGGTATTTATTATAGTAAACAATTCCATATTAGTATTCTTAATGATATTATTACGGATATTTATAATTTATTATGTATTAGAAGAAGAAATAATAATTTTGAAAATTAACAAAGAATGAAAGTAGAGAAGAAAATGAAATGAAAAAAGAAATAAAAAAATTATTAATTATGATAATGATGAAATAGAAAAATTAAAATAAAATATTAAGGAAATAAAATAGTAATGATCAACGAAGAGTTATATAATATTATATATTTATTTTTTATTCATTATTATATATATAGAAGAATTAATGGATCATATATTGACTAGTAAAAATATAGTTTATATTACAATCCTTCTTGATATTATTCTATTTTATATATAGAGTAGGCAAAAATTTACTTATATAATTTTAGATCTGTTTTTATTGTTATATGTATATATATATATATATTATTTTATGTATTATAACGATACTAATTATTCTATCTATTTATATAGAGAGATTTATTAGTATTATGAACTCATATATGCTATTTATTTGTGAATCCTATATGTTCTCCTAATCCTATTACTATCTCTACACTTTTTTTATTCTTGTTATTTCTTTCTTTCATTCTTATAAATACTCTTCTACTTTTATTATATTAAATAAATTGTAAATTAAGATAAGATCTTCTTAAATTTATTTTAACTACTATATATTCTTAAATTCTTTAATTATCTTCAACTAAAGAATATATATTTTATTATTAGCTTATTATTTATATTTTTCTAAAAAATGAATTGTAGAATTTTATGGAAGAATAATAATAATTGAAATATTAGCAATATTCTCAGAAACTTATTATTATCAAGAAGTAAATATTTTTTTATTATATACTCTTATATATTATATAGATTGATTTATAAAGTAACATATTGATTAGTTAGACTTGTAGGAGAATGGATGATATGAATTTTAGTCAAAGATGGCATGTTAATAATTGTATTAATAAGAAAGGTATATATATATATATATATATATATATATATATATATATATATATATATATATATATATATATATATATTTATAGATTATATACATATAGGAGGATCATCTTATTATGTGACTAATCCTATATCTATATTCACTCTTCTATATACATATACTAAAAGATGTTTATAAGATGATATGATAAATTATAGTGTGTCATTTAACATTATTCAAAAATATTGTGAGAAAGGAGTACAATTAGTAACTACTGATAATAAAAGGTATATATTATTATTATTATTTTTTTGATATGTAGGTATTTTTTATTTATTATTCTTGCAAATAATTTTATAATTAAATTGTATTATATATATTTATATTTATTTAAAGTCAACAAAATTATATATAAGAAATAGTAATTATAAATATATTTATTAAAAATATCATATATATATATATAAAATAATTTATTTTTCTTTATTTAGGTGATATAAAAAGAATTTATTAACGTTTAATTGTTCAAGATCTAAATCTATATTATCATAATCAAAATTCCTATATATATATATAAAAGAAACTATTGTATATATACATTTTATTTATTTTTTTAATATTTTTTTGAAACATATTATATTCTTTGATAAATTGTTGAATCATTCCAAATATAAGAATTGCATTGTTATTATCATAAGATTTATCACACTTTATATATAATATTTATTTATTATATATATATATATATATATATATATATATATATATATATATATATATATATATACTTTTTTATATTGAACAATAATTTTTGATGTATTAATTTTAAATAATCTATATATATATATATATAGATAATTATATCAGAATAATTAAATATACTTTTTCATTTGATTTATAATTTGATTAAGATATTTATCATTTCCATTTTCAAATTCAAAAAAAATATATATATTAATTGTAAGCGTTTTCTTTTTATCACCATTTGATAATTTATTAATTATTAAATAATATCTATCTTTATTTCTATACAATAATAATAATAGTAATAATAATAATATTAATATATATATATATATATAGATTAATACTTTAAATAGATTGTAAATATAAAAAATATTGGTGAATTGGAATTAAAATGAATCTGAATTTCATCAGATATATTATATAACTATATATATATTATTGTTAATAATAGGTATATATATATATATATATATATATATACATAAGAATCATTAATAAAATCATTATAATTATAGTAGTTATGAATGAATAAATTTATATTATTGGTTGTTACAATTTGGTTATAAACATTCAAATATAAATATATATCAAATAATTCACTTGGAAAAGATCCTTCATGTAAGAATGTATACTATATATATTATATTATATTATATTATATTATATTATATTATATACATATTGTTTTTCATTAACTATTATCTCATTATCTATATATATATATATATATTATATTATATTATATTATATAATACTAATTAGATTATATGTTTGTTTATTATTTATTTGTATAGGATCATTTTCATATTGACTATTTTGACTATTATTATAACAACTAGCTGTATATATATATATATATAAATATTATATTATTATATTATATACATTATATATATATATATTATATTATATTATATTATATATATATATACAAATATTAATATTATCATTTGAATAATTTATAGATAAATTTGATGATTGATTATGAATTTCTTTGCTTATATCATTATTTTCAGATAATGAAGTATAATCATATACATCAGTAGGTATTATATTATCAGCATTAATATTATCAATATTATATTTAATAGATGATTGTATATTAGAATTATTAGCTGAAATTATATTAGCTGAAGATTGGTTATTATTTTGAATAACTTTAGATGCATATTCATTAGTATTTTGAAGTTTTTGGAAAGAAATATTATTACTATTACTAATTATTGGATTAGCCAAATTATTATTGATATTATTTAATAAGATATTAGGAGATGAAGAAATTATATTATCATTACTACTAATTATTGGATTTAATGAATTATTGTAATTGATTGATGAATTAAGATAGTTATTATTATTTATTAATGGATTTGAAGAACTGTTATGATTAATGAATGAATTAGAAGAATTATTATTATTTTGATTATTAATATTGATTGATGAATTAAGATAATTATTATTATTGATTGATGAATTAAGATTGTTGTTATTATTGATTGATGAACTAAGATAATTGATATTATTGATTGATGGATTAGAAGAATTGTTATAATTGATTGATGTACTAGATAAATTATGATTATTATTTACTATTGGATTAGATAAATTATGATTATTATTTGATATTGGATAAGAAGAATTGTTACAATTGATTGATGTATTAGATAAATTATGATTATTATTTGATATTGGATAAGAAGAATTGTTATAATTGATTGATGTATTAGATAAATTATGATTATTAGTTGATATTGGATAAGAAGAATTGTTATAATTGATTGATGCATTAGATAAATTATGATTATTATTTACTATTGGATTAGATAAATTATGATTATTATTTGATATTGGATAAGAAGAATTATTAATGAATGAATTAGAAGAATTATTATTATTTTGATTATTATTGTTGATTAATGGATTAGATAAATTATTTATTATTTGCTTAGAAGAATTATCATTGATAGAATTATCACTATTGGAAATGATAGAAATATTAAACTGATCAATATCTTCAACAGAATTATGAATACTTGGAATTGGAGAATAATAATTATTTAATATATTATTATTATTTAGATTATATTGATTATTTAATGAATCATTTATACTATAATTATTATCATTGTTATTAGAATTAAATGAAGGAAGAAGAAGAGGAGAAATAAGTTCTATACTTTTTTTATTTTCATCATCATTCATACTATTGAACTTTATAATGGGAGATATAATTATAGGAGATATTTGTTGATCTGATAATTTAATATATTTATTTTCATTGTTACAATTATTTATTTTAGCACTATCTTTTGATTCCATCTATGGGATATATATGATAATATGAATATACATGAATAATATGAATATGAATATATATGGATAATATGAATATGTATATGAATATGAATAATATGAATATGAATATGAATATGAATATGAATATGAATATGAATATGAATATGAATATGAATATGAATATGAATATGAATATGAATATGAATACATATGGATAATATGAATATACATGAATAATATGAATATGAATATATATGGATAATATGAATATGAATATGAATATGAATATGAATATGAATATATATGGATAATATGAATATACATGAATAATATAAATAATATCGATAATAAAAATAATATGGATAATATTGATAATATGAATACTTTAGATGATATATCTTCTTTTGATTCAATATAACGATTTATATCATAATTGAATGTACACTTTCTAACCAGTAATTCATATGAGCAAGTTATATTTTTATATATATATATATATATATATATATATATATATATATATATATATATTTATATAGATATCTACATACTAGAGCTTCATGAATGGTTATTAGGTTACCATCAATATCTCTTTCTGGGACAAAATAATTCATTTCTTTAGCGAATTGTTTATCCAGGACATAATCAATGAATACTTTTATACCAAGCTCAGAAGTACATAAATCATTTAATTTAAAATCATTATTATTATATATAGTTCTATATTTTAAATTAAGATTATAGTATTTGTCATGAACATCATTTGTATGATGGCAACTTCTGATGAAACTTTGGCAATAAAGAGGATTAACACAATTTGTTCTTCCAAACCAAGTGGCAAAACAATGTCTATAGGAATAACCTGAGTGATCTTTAGGTATGTTACTAAATAATTTTTTTAATTGATGTTTACAACTATATAGGTATATAAGTTAATATATATATATATATATATATATATAGATTTAGATAAATATATATATATAGGTATACATAGTGGGATAGGTACTATATGTGAATTGGGATGCTACATAATTACTATTAGTATTTGGTTTTCGTATATATAGGAATAAATTTGTTGTATATTCAATATCATTATCTTTTAAATATTCACATATTTGATTTCTTATAATTATATATTTATCATATATCTTTTGAAATTTTTCGCATAAAATATATATATCAGGAAATTTTTTGCCGTCAGAATAAGGAATATTTCCATTCTTAGATCCTGTATGTATTATATATATATATTCTTTTTTAGTATTTTCATTTCTATATTTCTTTAAGTTTTCAAATAATTTCAAATTATATATATCATTATTTCTAAGTGGACAGCCTGTGCAAGTCTGAAGGAGATACATCATAAGAATCGTAATAGTATGAAATTTTTTTATATATATATCATTAATATTTTTCTTATTATTAATTTCTTCTATATATATATTAATTTTTTCAAATAATGTTCTAATTATATTGTAGTAATCTTGTAAAGAGATAAGAGCTTCCATTTTCTTTTTCTTATTCAAATCCTCAAAAGCTTTACTATCATTTTTACTAATGAAATTGTTATCTGTAATCATAACTGAAGACTTGTGAGTAATATATGTTAGTGTTTCTTTTATTATATCTTTCATTTTATTATCTATATATACATTTTTTCTTTCTATATAGGTAATTATAGATCTTATCTCTTGTATTCTATTATGAAGGGTTTTTGGACAATTTGATCTGGGCAGAATATTTAGAGTAACGTATTTATATATAAAATCAGGAAATAGTAAAATATTCAAACCATAATGATCAAGTTCTTCCTGATATAATACAAAAGCAAAATTGATTATATCACAAATACTAAGCATAATTTCATAACTATATATATATATATTATTATTATTATTATTATTATTATTATATATATATACAAAATTTGTTTCTCAGATAGAGAATATATAGATATATCCGGTATTTTATCCTCAACCCCGTTTTCATAGAAGTCTCCAGTAATCACAGATTTAATTAAAGGTAAAGCATATTTTATAAATATTTTTGTATTTGTATCCATTAGTAGAATTCTTTTTCTACTACACTTTCTTTGATATTTCCAATATTTTATTATATTATATAGGCGACTAATATCATCATCACTTAATCGTTCTGGTAAAAAGCAACCAAGAAGATTTTTATTTATTTCTAATGATTTCTCACCAAGATTTATTCTTTCATTTAATTTTACAGGTAACTATATATATATATATATATATATATATATATATATATATATATACATTTCTTAATTCTTGAATTGTATTTAATGATTCTTCATTATTTTTATTTTTCTTAATTATCTAGAATTATTATATTTATTAAATGTATATACATATAATATATATATAGATACATATCCTAATTGCAGATATATATAGGTTTGAAGATCCAAATCTTTTACAAGTAGTGGGTTAGTAATAATCTATAAATTAAAATTAAAATAAATATGATTATTATTTAAATATATACATGTTTAGTATAGTTTGTATCCGAGTTCAAAATTAAATTACACAAATTATTCATAAAATCCTGTATATATATATTAATTATTATTATTATTATTATTATTATTATTATTATTATTATTATTATTATTATATATATAGATTTTAAATATACTTCATTATCATCAAGATTTATTTTGTATTGCTTCAAAAAATTATATATTTCTGATCTTATCTATTGAGTATATATATATATAAATCAAAAAATATTATTTTAAAATATATTTATACTTCTTCATCTATTTCATTATTATTCTTAATTATATTTTGAATATCTATATATCGTATGAATTATAATAATAATAATGCATTTAATATATAAACAATTATTACTTGATAATGTATATAGAAATGTTTTGAGTTCTTCTGAACTTATTAGAATTTCTTCATCATCTTCTTCTTCATTATTTTTAATTGCTAGTGGTATATAGTCTATTTTATTCTTATTTGATATAATTTTCCCATTATCATTCTATATATATATATATATATATATATATATATATATATATATATATATATATATATATATATATATATATATATATATACAGGTGAGTCTATATCAATTACATTATCTTGAATTTCGTCATTATTCTTGTTAGAATTGAATTTATAAGATTGATTATTATTTATCTTAATAGAATCATATTCTTTATTATCTATAGATTTCTTTTTTATTTTTATATTTTTATGTAGAATCGGTGAAAGAAATGATGCTTCAATAGGAAATTCATGACAAGCAGGTAATTGTTTATTTGTAGAATTGCGATTACATTGATTATTTAAATTATTATTAGATATAGAAGATTTAATAGAATTATTAGAAATTAATATAGGTGGAGAAGGAGATGAATGAAAATTATTGATAGATGAATTATTATTATGATTATTATTAAAAATTGATATAGGTGGAGAAGGAAATGAATGAAATTTATTGATAGATAAATCATTATTATTATTATTAGAAATTGATATAGGTGGAGATAGAGATGAATGAGATTTATTGATAGATGAATTATGATTATGATTATTATTAAAAATTGATATAGGTGGAGAAGGAGATGTATGAAATTGATTAATAGATGAATTATTATTATTATGATTATTATTAAAAATTGATATAGGTGGAGAAGGAGATGATATAGAAGATGGAGATGAATTAAATTTATTGATACATGAATTATTATTATTATGATTATTATTAAAAATTGATATAGGTGGAGAAGGAGATGAATGAAAATTATTGATAGATGAATTATTATTATGATTATTATTAAAAATTGATATAGGTGGAGAAGGAGATGATATAGAAGGAGATGAATTAAATTGAATAGAATGAATAGAAGGAGATGAATGAAAATTATTGATAGATGAATTATTATTACGATTAGGGTTAGGGTTAGGGAAAAAAAAATATAATTAGAGAGTAAGTTAATTAATGTTATAAAAATATATTATATTATAAATATAATTGGATAAAAAAAGATATTATTGATTTAATTGGTAGTCTAGAATTCTAGAATTCTAGAATCTAGGATTGTAGAATTGTAGAATGAAATAAACCAATAGAATGAATTAAAAAAAATGTGAAATAAAATTGTATTAGGGTAAAAAAGTGAATAAAAATAGTATTAGGGTAAAAAAATGGTTGAAAAAAGTGGTAATGTTTTAAAAGAAGTGTTCTGAAAATTTTATTAGGGTGAAAATAATTAATTTAATTGGTTAAAATGAATAGAATAAAATAATTGGGTATTGTAGAATTGTAGAAAAATAAAATAATTGGATAATAAAAGATATATTAAATATAATTGGTAGTCTAGAATTCTAGAATTCTAGAATCTAGGATTGTAGAATTGTAGAGTATAAAATATAAGATAATGAATTTGATTGGTAGTGTAGGATTCTAGAATTCTAGATTCTGGAATTGTAGAATTGTAGGATAATGAAAATGATTGGTAGTTTACAATTCTAGAATTCCAGAATCTAGAATTGTAGAATTGTAGGATGAAATAAGCCAATAGAATGAATTAAAATAAAAAAGTCAACCAAAATGTTATTAGGGTAAAAAAGTGGTTGACCTTTTTGAGAGGCTTTAATATTTTACTTTACTTTTTTTGTTTCTTTTTATAGTTATAATGGTAATTCTTTTATTTTTATTTATTTAATGAATTCTATATATTTATTTTTATTTTTATAATGAAATATTATTTATATTAAATAATAAATAGACGCCATTCTTGTCTTGAGTTTGAATGTGTAGCTATTTATAGTGTTAGGATACTTGTGGTCTGTTGAAATGTGGTGTTATTCATGGATCTGTTTGAATTACTACGTTTGAAAAGGTTTAAGGTAAGAATGGGAAGATTTTAATTATGGTATATATTTTATTTTTATATTATATCATACTATATTATTGATTGTCTTATTATATAGTTGAAAGTGATGTTTATGAATGAAAATTCATAACATCACTTTTTCCCATTGTCTTTGTAGTGTCGGTTTTGGTACTTATGATGATAAACTATGTTCTAAGTTGATTTTGGATCATTTATGTTGTCTTAGTATCATTGAAATACTTTTTAAGGTATATATTATATTAGACAATTGTGGTGATTATGTATAAATATTTTATATTATATAGTTATTTTTATATAGAAAGTATATATAGGATGAGTTGAGTGTGATTAATGAAGTATTAAGTCTTTTTTGTAAGTATTAGGTATAGAAATGATTAAAATAGGTAAAAAAAAATATAACAAAAATTCAAAAATTTCTAAACTATTCTTTCAACTAGAGGGTGTTTCACCCATCAAATAGGTATATATTATTTATTTTATTCTATATTATTATTATATAGGTTGTGTGTGTATTGGATATATATATAATATATAATATTAATAAAAAAAACATAATAAAAAAAGAAAAATTGATTGAATATCTTTTTTATTTTTTATTTTAAATTTAATTTTTTTATATCATAAAATAGTTTTTATCGTATAATATGAATACAATCAATATGAATTAACATATAGATACTATTTAAATAAATAAAAGTTTAGTTCAAAGACATTTTGTAAAAAACTATGAATTCACTCATGTTGACTTGAATAAACAAAAATGACTTTTATGAAGTTATTATAGACTAATAAACATATGTGTATGATAATAACTTGTTTTATAAACAAAATAGTTTAATAATGTTAAGAATTGTGTGTATAAAAGAATATTTTAAAAATAATTGTGACAGGGTATTGATAATTGAATGTTATATTCATTAAAAAGTTGAGTCATGAACAGTTTGAAGATAGTTGAATGAGAGACTTTGACAAGATTTGTTTTAAATATTTTATAAAAACATGTTAAATGAATTTATAAAGTTTATTATTAATAATAATTAAACATAATAATAACTTTAAGAAAATAATTAATAAGAATGAGAAGATAATGTTTTAGTAAAGTATAAAATAAAAAATATATATGATGACTAGAGATCTTAATAGATATAAAAATGAATAAATAATGAATATTAGGAGTATCTAAATAATAAATAAATAAAAAGAAGAAGTTTGAAAAGAAAGATAAAGTTCTTATTATAATTTTTCTTTTTATTCTCATTTTATCATTTTTAAATAACATATATTATTCTTTTGAATTAAAATTGATACTATTCATTGAATAATAGTCTATAGTATACACTAGTATGACTAAAAGTTGAAAAATAGACTAAAATATTTTTTAAGAATGGATGAATTGTGTGTAAACATAGTTATGTAGTATGCTTACAGTAGTTAACAATGTTATAGTGAATATTTATAATTGAAAACATATAATAAATTAGTTTATTTTATATAATAATTTTATAATTACAAAAGTAAAAGTGTAAATATTGAGATATCAAGATGATATTTGTAATAAGAATTGAAAATAACTAAAGAAAATATTATAAATATTAATTAGAAGACTATATTACTATTTGAATATTTGTTTACAATTTTTATAAAAACCAATTAGATACTTGATGATAAACTAACTGAATATGTCTATATATATATATAATAATAAAATATATTTGATTATTTTGAGCTGATAGATAGTTCAATTCTATATATAGAATAATAATTATATATTAAAAGAATATAATAATTTAAGTCAGGAATTGAACCTGATATAAATATATATTCTATCCATTTATAGAACTTAAATATTTAAATAATAATATATTTTAATATATTGAATTCATCTTCTATATATATATATATATAAAATAGAATTACAATACAAAAATTAATTATAAAAAAACTATAAATAAAATATAAAATATAATATAATAAAATGAAAGATTTAAGCCAGGAGTTGAACCTGTATATATATATATATATATATATATATATATATATATATATATATATATATATATCCATCCATTATGGAGCTTAAATACGATAAATAAGAGTATTTATAAGTGAATAGCAGAATATATATATATAGAATAATATAAAATATATATATATACAGAATAATATAAAAAATATATATATATATATGAATAATACACAATATATATATAGAATAATACACAATATATATAAACAGAAAAATATACAATATATATAAACAAAAATATATAGCCAATATGATTAAGAAGAATCCCAAAGCAGTCAATACAGACTGAAAAGACACACATATAGAGGGAATCATTATAATTAAAAAAGAGTAGGAAAACACTATAATATATATATAGATAGAAATATTAATATAATATAATATAGTAAATAAACTAGTAAGCTAAATTATTATTATTAACAAATATATATATATATATACGAAAAAAAAATCAAATAATAATCCAAAAGAACAAAACAACCACAACTAGAGGCATTAAACCTATATATATATATATAAATTAAAAATAAAATAGTGATTATCTATAAAGTAGTATAATATACTACATAAATATAAACATATAAATATATATAAATGAATATATATATATATATATATATATATAAATAGTTGAATCATAATAAGACATATATAATAAAAAAAAAATAAAAATATAATATATATATACTTAGAAAACACAGAAAATAACTCAACTCAATTTCCAGCAGCATCAAGATACTCTCAATTATACAAAAAAGCCAAAAAGACCCCAAAGAAGAAAAGTTGCAAGACAATGGAGACACTGATTGTCTCTTTGTTTATCAATACTATAGAAATAATATATATACATATAAGATGATAATAAATATATATATATTGATTTTAAAGTAAATAAGAATAAAAAAATGATTAAAAAAAAGAAAAAAAAAATAAATAAAAATATACAGAAAAAAGGATATTTTTTAAGAAAGAAGAGATCATTGAGTGAACACAGAAAGTTGAAAAAGGACATCACACCAGTTTGAGTACATTTAAACCAAAGGAAAAAGGAAACAACGAACCCATCATGGGTGAATTAGCCTTTAGACTATATAAAATAATAATAAAATTAATGGAATAAATATATAAATACCTTGCAGATTGTTTGAACATACTAACATCAACAAGAAAGGAAATGAACACAGAGAATACCCATCAGGGTTACTAACAAGACATTCTAAATAATAATGGTATATTAAATAGATAAATAATATAGAATATATACCATTTGAAATCTTTAACTAACGACAAAAGGAATAGAGATTTTGAAGAATGGAACAACTTGAAGACCTAAGAATGAAACAACTAGGAGATATAGAGATAATGAATAGATAAAATACAGAAATAAATCAAAAAGAAAACCTTTGAAAGGTTTATAAGATAAATAAATAATGAAATTCAAATAATTATTAATAGGGACAAAAGAAAAGTGTCATTATAAATATGAATCACGATTTTATGAATGGATCTTGTTATAATTTGAATAAATTTTATGTTTTTTTTAAAACTTGTTTTTTAAAAATAGTTTTTCTTTAGATAATGTGTTTTTAAAGGTATGTATGTGTTTTTGAATGTTTATAATGAGTTAAAATGTAAACATTATTAGTAAATTTATTTTAATGAATTATTTTATAGATAAAAAAATAGTGATCTGTCACAAAGAGCTTTAATTAAGAGTATTTATCATGGATTATGAACTTATAGAGATATTCAAAATGAAAATGAATTCAAATATCGTTTAATTATTGGTATTAGGAGATAAAAAGGTGATGTTTATAATTGTATTTCAAATGAGTTAATAGAGTTGATATTGAGTTGATAGAGCTTATACTTGATAGAATAGAGTTGATTTTGATTTATTTATTTTTAAACAGTGAATGGATTGACAATGTTGACTTTTTATTGATTAAAGTGTTGTAAATTGTGTTTAAAATAGTATATAAAGATATAATATAAAGAAGTAAATTTCATTATAATTATATTAATAAAAGAATATTTAAAATGTAAAACACAGATCGTTGTTTTATTCGTTTACGGTAAAAGTCAAATGAATCAGAAAAATTTTATTAAATTTCTTGATTAAAATTTTAATTTTAAAACTTTCTCTTTTATTTGTTTGCTTTAAACTACTATGTTGTTGTAATGTTTTAATCAGTTAAATATATTGAATTTAATTAAGTGAGGATGTCCCTCTTTAATATTTAGTATATATTTTTTATATTATTTTACTTAATTGCGTTTTTTTTTTAGGAATCAGTGTTTTGAAAGAATAAGCAAGTTACTCTAACATAAAATGACAATCCAGAACATCAAACATAAAAAGAATTATATAGTAAATACTTTTAGTATATAATTCTTTTCTAAATTAGTTTTCTTTATTTTCTTTAAATTTATTTTATAGTATTCAAATAATCACATTGACTTCAAAGTCGTTACTATGATTACTATGCGATTTATTATTATATTTTGATGAATTGACTGTAATTCTATATTCTTTTAAATTTTTTTATATTTATATTATTATTTCATTTGTTGTTTTATAGCTATTTATTAAAGTAATTATTTATTAATTAATTCGTATATTATAATTATCTTATTATAAGTATTTTATCTTTTGTATTTGTAATAAAATTATTTATATATATGTATTGTTTATTATTTATTATATTTATATAGGACTCTAATGAAGAAAACTACTCATATTAAAATAATTTATAAACAATAACTAAATCAAATTTATTATAATATGTATATATATTAGGAATAAAATACAAATATATTACAACTAATATATATCTATATTATATTTTTATATTAAGAAATTTAGTAAATTAATATATATATATATATATAAATATAGATCAGTTTTATATCACATAGATTATTCTATTATTATGTTAAATATGGATATAGATCTATTTGAAGAAGAAAGAAAAGAAGATAAATGAGAAAAGGGGAAGGTAATAATTATGTTTATGAATCACCAAAATTAATATATATTGAATTTAATGATTGTATATAGATATATTATATATATACATATTAAATATATATAAATATATATAATAATAAATAAAAGTGGAAGAGAGAAGAATTAAAATAGAAAATCGTTATAAATTCTATTCTTAGAATATAATATAATTATTATAGTTATTTTATTTGAATTTGTCTTGATTTTACTGTGATTATAATGAATATATTCAATTTATTTTAATGATATCAAACTAGAGATTCCTAATTATATCTTTAAAAGAAATAAAGAAGAATGTATATATATATATATATATATATATATATATATATATATATATATATATTATTGTTTTTATTATTTTTATTCTATAAATATATAATATATTTATTATTATTATTTTTTATTATTTATATGTTTTTTTTATACAGAAAAAGTTTATCTAGTATTTCCGGCTTTAATGAATTAGCAGCTAATGATAATAATTTGTATAATATTATTAAATAAATTGATGGTGATGATATATATATATATATATATATATATATAGTGTTTATTATAGTCATATAAGGTTGTTTCTTTATCTATAATATCATCTCGATGTGTTGCTTGTTCTTATAAATATATCTCAAGATAAGAAGTTACTTATTATAATCAAAGAAAACAGTATATATATATATATATATAATATAATAATATATTTGTTTTTTTATTTATTTTTTATTTTTGATAAATATGATTCACTTATACATTACGGTGATAGTAGATTATATATATATATATATATATATATATATTTTCTCAATTACTATTTTGAATCTATATCTTTATCTCTAAATTTTTAAATTGAATTTTTTTTATAAAAGTTATTAATCAACAAATATTATATATATATATAGATTTATATACATTATTATCTTCTAAGAGTTCATACCTTTCATCTTCTTGTCTTCAAGCCATTATTCTTACTCTTACAACCCTTCATATCTTCCATTTACAGAAGGATTATATTCTTAAAGGTTTCCAATAACTTGATGTATATGAATATATTGTATAATATATATTATATATATATATTGTTTGTATAATATGTATCTACTATATTTAATAATAATAATATATATATATATAGTACATAAATATTATATAGAGGATGATTCATCTTATTCATTTGTAGGTCCATTTGATATATTTAATATACTTACTACCATTATAATGTATATATATATATATATTTCTAACAATAAAAATTTATAAGAATATATATATATAGAGAGAGAAAACAATTCAAATATTAATCATTAAATAGCTATTTGAATGCTATTCTATATATATTCAATATATCCTATATTTGGTCTTTATTATTTAAAAAGGAAATATTTTTTGGAATAAATGAATTGAATATTATGTTTGAATTGCTAGATTTGAAAATAGCTTCTATTTGATTTTTTTTATGTTAAAAAATATCTTATTAATGAATATATAGGTGTAAATATATCGATTTATATAAAATATATAATATTATTTAAAAAAGAAAAGAAATAAATTGTTGTATATGGTTTAGAAGTGTTAAAAGAAAGATATAAACATTATTAAATATACTAAACTTATATATATATTGAAATATCGATTATAAATGGAAGAAGAACTATTCTATAGGTATATATATATTCTTATTATAGTTATAATTAATATATTTATTATTATTATAGTTATATATTATTTATATATATTTTATATAGTCATAAAAAATATATGCATCTTGAATATCATTATTCTATTCTCCTATTAGTGTAGTTGCTTATATTCTTCTTTTAAAAATAATTTATGAGTTTTTTTATTATTTTTTAAAAAAATTATATTATGGTTATAGAATAGTTTATGATATTAAATCATATAATGTGATGAAACAGATTCATACTGAATTTGAAGAAATTCTTAAAGAAGAAATATTACTATTTTGTTATATATAATAAAAATAATACTATTGTATCTCCTTCTTCTATGCCATCCTCACAACAAAAAGATAAACTAAATCAAGCTTCTATTTCACATTGGAATAATACATTATTTACGCGATTATTTATGAATCGAAAAAGTCCTTCTGTGCTTTCAACTCCGAAATCTCATTCACCTATTCCACTTCGTTCAATGTCTCCTTCTATATCTCATTTTCCTTCTATTAATAATACAAATATTTCTCCTATTACAACTATACATAGATCTTCATCTACTATTCCTTCTTCTTCATCTCATTCATTTACAGATTCTTCTAATTATTCAACACAACCTTTATCATCTTCAACTATACCTATATCAAATGATTATACTCAATCATATTCTTCTATTCAAGAAATATATATATATATATATATATATATATATATATATATATATATATATATATATATATATATATATATATATATATATATATATATATATATATATATATATATATATATATATATATATATATCAAAAGATATGTTCTCCTTTTCTAACATATTTAAAAACATAAAATGAAGAAGATACTCAAGTTTCATAAGTAGTAATATTTCTGTGAATACTAATAATAATTCAAATAAATAATAATAATTCAAATAACTTTATATTAACTAATAAAATAGCTATAAACCATTATAATGATTCATAAAATGAGTATATAAATAAAAATATGCCAATTCCTATGATTCCTCAAGATAAAGAATTATTTAAAAGAGAAATAGTATAAATAGAATACCTCAAAATAATCGATTTCATTCAAATAGTATATCTACAGTATATGATAATAATATACTATTAACAGATATAACAGAATCTTCGAAAACAAAACATTCATCATTACGTCTTCTTAGTCATTCTTCTTCTTCTTCTTCTATTCATAATTTACCTTCTACTATATCGGATAGTTTATCTACATATATATACATAATCAGTCTGAAACTACTCATTATAATACTCCTGTTGGTCTTCTTCCTTCTTCTAAATATATTTTATATAATATAGATTTATATTCATCTAATCCTTCTATAGATATACATTATTCAAATAATAATAATAATAATAATAATAATAATAATAATAATAATAATAATAATAATAATAATAATAATAATAATAATAATAATAATAATAATAATAATAATAATAATAATAATAATAATAATAATAATAATAATAATAATAATAATAATAATAATAATAATAATAATAATAATAATAATAATAATAATAATAATAATAATAATAATAATAATAATAATAATAATAATAATAATAATAATAATAATAATAATAATAATAATAATAATAATAATAATAATAATAATAATAATAATAATAATAATAATAATAATAATAATAATAATAATAATAATAATAATAATAATAATAATAATAATAATAATAATAATAATAATAATAATAATAATAATAATAATAATAATAATAATAATAATAATAATAATAATAATAATAATATAGAAATTGAAAATGAATTATCTACAAATGTGACTACTACTTCTTCTACTACTTCTAAAGCAGATTCGAATAGAATTCGAAGTGAGCTTATTCAACGTCGTATACGTTGTTTATGTATAAAGAGAATAGTTGAATGTAAAAGTTAATTTAGTAGTTATAATTATAAACCATAGAAATTATTATTATTTGATTTAGGAACTCCTTTATATGAAGTATTACCTTATACTATATTAGGATTAAAGAAAGCACGAGTATTATTAAAATTACCTCATATAATACATTTTCTCCTTCTTTATATTATTTATATAATCTTCAACTTTTATTATTACTTCTTTAGTTGAGTATTTATCATTAGGTATTTATTATAGTAAACAATTCCATATTAGTATTCTTAATGATATTATTACGGATATTTATAATTTATTATGTATTAGAAGAAGAAATAATAATTTTGAAAATTAACAAAGAATGAAAGTAGAGAAGAAAATGAAATGAAAAAAGAAATAAAAAAATTATTAATTATGATAATGATGAAATAGAAAAATTAAAATAAAATATTAAGGAAATAAAATAGTAATGATCAACGAAGAGTTATATAATATTATATATTTATTTTTTATTCATTATTATATATATAGAAGAATTAATGGATCATATATTGACTAGTAAAAATATAGTTTATATTACAATCCTTCTTGATATTATTCTATTTTATATATAGAGTAGGCAAAAATTTACTTATATAATTTTAGATCTGTTTTTATTGTTATATGTATATATATATATATATTATTTTATGTATTATAACGATACTAATTATTCTATCTATTTATATAGAGAGATTTATTAGTATTATGAACTCATATATGCTATTTATTTGTGAATCCTATATGTTCTCCTAATCCTATTACTATCTCTACACTTTTTTTATTCTTGTTATTTCTTTCTTTCATTCTTATAAATACTCTTCTACTTTTATTATATTAAATAAATTGTAAATTAAGATAATATCTTCTTAAATTTATTTTAACTACTATATATTCTTAATTTCTTTATTATCTTCATCTAAAGAATATATATTTTATTATTAGCTTATTATTTATATCTTTCTCAAAAATGAATTGTAGAATTTTATGGAAGAATAATGATAATTGAAATATTAGCAATATTCTCAGAAACTTATTATTATCAAGAAGTAAATATTTTTTTATTATATACTCTTATATATTATATAGATTGATTTATAAAATAACATATTGATTAGTTAGACTTGTAGGAGAATGGATGATATGAATTTTAGTCAAAGATGGCATGTTAATAATTGTATTAATAAGAAAGGTATATATATATATATATATATAGATTATTTACATATAGGAGGATCATCTTATTATGTGACTAATCCTATATCTATATTCACTCTTCTATATACATATACTAAAAGATGTTTATAAGATGATATGATAAATTATAGTGTGTCATTTAACATTATTCAAAAATATTGTGAGAAAGGAGTACAATTAGTAACTACTGATAATAAAAGGTATATATTATTATTATTATTTTTTTGATATGTAGGTATTTTTTATTTATTATTCTTGCAAATAATTTTATAATTAAATTGTATTATATATATTTATATTTATTTAAAGTCAACAAAATTATATATAAGAAATAGTAATTATAAATATATTTATTAAATATATCATATATATATATATATATATGTATATATATATATAATAATTTATTTTTCTTTATTTAGGTGATATAAAAAGAATTTATTAACGTTTAATTGTTCAAGATCTAAATCTATATTATCATAATCAAAATTCCTATATATATATATAAAAGAAACTATTGTATATATACATTTTATTTATTTTTTTAATATTTTTTTGATACATATTATATTCTTTGATAAATTGTTGAATCATTCCGAATATAAGAATTGCATTATTATTATCATAAAATTTATCACACTTTATATATAATATTTATTTATTATATATATATATATATATATATATATACTTTTTTATATTGAACAATAATTTTTGATGTATTAATTTTAAATAATCTATATATATATATATATAGATAATTATATCAGAATAATTAAATATACTTTTTCATTTGATTTATAATTTGATTAAGATATTTATCATTTCCATTTTCAAATTCAAAAAAATTATATATATTAATTGTAAGCGTTTTCTTTTTATCACCATTTGATAATTTATTAATTATTAAATAATATCTATCTTTATTTCTATACAATAATAATAATAGTAATAATAATAATATTAATATATATATATATATATATAGATTAATACTTTAAATAGATTGTAAATATAAAAAATATTGGTGAATTGGAATTAAAATGAATCTGAATTTCATCAGATATATTATATAACTATATATATATTATTGTTAATAATAGGTATATATATATATATATATATATATACATAAGAATCATTAATAAAATCATTATAATTATAGTAGTTATGAATGAATAAATTTATATTATTGGTTGTTACAATTTGGTTATAAACATTCAAATATAAATATATATCAAATAATTCACTTGGAAAAGATCCTTCATGTAAGAATGTATACTATATATATTATATTATATTATATTATATTATATTATATTATATACATATTGTTTTTCATTAACTATTATCTCATTATCTATATATATATATATATATTATATTATATTATATTATATAATACTAATTAGATTATATGTTTGTTTATTATTTATTTGTATAGGATCATTTTCATATTGACTATTTTGACTATTATTATAACAACTAGCTGTATATATATATATATAAATATTATATTATTATATTATATACATTATATATATATATATTATATTATATTATATTATATATATATATACAAATATTAATATTATCATTTGAATAATTTATAGATAAATTTGATGATTGATTATGAATTTCTTTGCTTATATCATTATTTTCAGATAATGAAGTATAATCATATACATCAGTAGGTATTATATTATCAGCATTAATATTATCAATATTATATTTAATAGATGATTGTATATTAGAATTATTAGCTGAAATTATATTAGCTGAAGATTGGTTATTATTTTGAATAACTTTAGATGCATATTCATTAGTATTTTGAAGTTTTTGGAAAGAAATATTATTACTATTACTAATTATTGGATTAGCCAAATTATTATTGATATTATTTAATAAGATATTAGGAGATGAAGAAATTATATTATCATTACTACTAATTATTGGATTTAATGAATTATTGTAATTGATTGATGAATTAAGATAGTTATTATTATTTATTAATGGATTTGAAGAACTGTTATGATTAATGAATGAATTAGAAGAATTATTATTATTTTGATTATTAATATTGATTGATGAATTAAGATAATTATTATTATTGATTGATGAATTAAGATTGTTGTTATTATTGATTGATGAACTAAGATAATTGATATTATTGATTGATGGATTAGAAGAATTGTTATAATTGATTGATGTACTAGATAAATTATGATTATTATTTACTATTGGATTAGATAAATTATGATTATTATTTGATATTGGATAAGAAGAATTGTTACAATTGATTGATGTATTAGATAAATTATGATTATTATTTGATATTGGATAAGAAGAATTGTTATAATTGATTGATGTATTAGATAAATTATGATTATTAGTTGATATTGGATAAGAAGAATTGTTATAATTGATTGATGCATTAGATAAATTATGATTATTATTTACTATTGGATTAGATAAATTATGATTATTATTTGATATTGGATAAGAAGAATTATTAATGAATGAATTAGAAGAATTATTATTATTTTGATTATTATTGTTGATTAATGGATTAGATAAATTATTTATTATTTGCTTAGAAGAATTATCATTGATAGAATTATCACTATTGGAAATGATAGAAATATTAAACTGATCAATATCTTCAACAGAATTATGAATACTTGGAATTGGAGAATAATAATTATTTAATATATTATTATTATTTAGATTATATTGATTATTTAATGAATCATTTATACTATAATTATTATCATTGTTATTAGAATTAAATGAAGGAAGAAGAAGAGGAGAAATAAGTTCTATACTTTTTTTATTTTCATCATCATTCATACTATTGAACTTTATAATGGGAGATATAATTATAGGAGATATTTGTTGATCTGATAATTTAATATATTTATTTTCATTGTTACAATTATTTATTTTAGCACTATCTTTTGATTCCATCTATGGGATATATATGATAATATGAATATACATGAATAATATGAATATGAATATATATGGATAATATGAATATGAATATGAATATGAATATGAATATGAATATGAATACATATGAATAATATGAATATGAATATGAATATGAATATGAATATGAATATGAATATGAATATGAATATGAATATGAATATGAATATGAATATGAATACATATGGATAATATGAATATACATGAATAATATGAATATGAATATATATGGATAATATGAATATGAATATAGGGTTAGGGTTAGGGTTAGGGAAAAAAAAATATATAATGAGAGTATGTTAATTTATGTTATAAAAATATATTATATTATAAATATAATTGGATAAAAAAAGATATTATTGATTTAATTGGTAGTCTAGAATCGTAGAATCGTAGAGTCTACGATTGTACGATTGTAGGATTAAATAAACCAATAGAATAAGTTTAAAAAAAAATCAACCAAAATAGTATTAGGGTAAAAAAGTGAACCAAAATAGTATTAGGGTAAAAAAATGATAGAATAAAGTGGTAATGTTTTAAAAGAAGTGTTCTCAAAATTTTATTAGGGTGAAAATAATTAATTTAATTGGTTAAAAAAATAAAATAAATTAATTGGGTATTGTAGAATTGAAAAAAGAAGAAAATAATTGGATAAAAAAAGATTTATCCAATAAAAATAGAGTTTTTCATTTCTACAATCATAGAATCGTAGAGTCTACGATTCTACGATTGTAGAATATAAGATAATGAATTTGATTGGTAGTCTACAATCGTAGAGTCTACGATTCTACGATTGTAGGATTGTAGGATAATGAATTTGATTGGCTGTCTACAATCCTAGAATCGTAGAGTCTACGATTCTACGATTGTAGGATGAAATAAGCCAATAGAATGAATTAAAATAAAAAAGTCAACCAAAATGTTATTAGGGTAAAAAAGTGGTTGACCTTTTTGAGAGGCTTTAATATTTTACTTTACTTTTTTTGTTTTTTATTAAAGTTATAATGGTAATTCTTTTATTTTTATTTATTTAATGAATTCTATATATTTATTTTTATTTTTATAATGAAATATTATTTATATTAAATAATAAATAGACGCCATTCTTGGCTTGGGTTTGAATGTGTAGCTATTTATAGTGTTAGGATACTTGTGGTCTGTTGAAATGTGGTGATATATATGGATCTGTTTGAATTACTACGTTTGAAAAGGTTTAAGGTAAGAATGGGAAGATTTTAATTATGGTATATATTTTATTTTTATATTATATCATACTGTTATAATAGGTAAGATGCTGTATCGATGATGCTGATGTCTTTGAACGATAAGTTCAGACATCAGTATATTGTGTCGTTTTTTAGGTCTTCCTTTTCGTTGTTTTCGTTGTTAGTGGTGTTTGGTGATGGTTTTCTGCTCAATAGGTGGTGTTAGTGACATTCAAGAATTTTTAAAGGTATGTAAAAAATAGACAATTAACTTAATTGTCTATAAATATTTTATATTAGAGGCATTGTTAGAAATACCCAAAAAATACCATAATTATTTTAACCTACCCAAAAAAAAAACGAATTGTTAGAAATACCCAAAAATATTCAAAATTTTTGTTAAAATACCCAAAAATTTTACAAAATTGTTAGAAATACCCAAAACTTTTTCAAGACTCTAAACGATTGGTACTTTGAAAACACAAATTTCTTAATAACCAATTAAAATTCTTTTTCTTTATTTTGTTAGAATTAGAAAAAAAACTCCAGAATATTTTTATATTTGATTTATTATATTTCACAAGTGAAGCTTATACTATGTAAGACATTAAAAAAATTTAATAAATTCTCATAATAATGAAGAAAAATAACTATCTAAGTTAAAACCAGCATTTCATTTTACATATTTTATATAATTGCTAGAATTTTTAAACTAAATATAATATAAATATTTCAGATACTTTTATCAATTGACTGGAGTCATTTATAATGTAATAATATATAGTACTGCTCTCAAATAAAGCATTTAGAAAACAACAATGCTAATTTTCCTGATTTTTTGGTGATTTTCCTCTATAAAAATAATATTTGCAGTTATAAATCACCAAAAAATACATTTATTTATTTTTCACTATATCTACACGACTAAAAAGTTAATTACTACAAATTGTCGGCAACTATGTCTGTATATAGACGAAAAACACATTTTCATTATTATTTTTTAATAATTAGACAATTGATTCAAGTCAGCCACAAGAAGATGTGGAAAATCGTTTTTGTATGAATAAGGTTGATTACAGTGACTTCAAAAATAGTGAAGAAATTAAGAAATTTGAAAATGAAGAAACATATGGAGTACAAATTATGTACGAAAATAAGTCTAAACTCAAAAGTGATGTCTCAATTCAAATGCAAAAGCTAGGATATCCAATTAAGGTTCAAAAATCAGAAAAAGGAAGAATTATTTACAAATGTTGTGTTTCCGATTGCCCGTTTATGCTTCATTTCCAAGGTGACGACGTTTCTGGATGGATAATGAAAAGATACTGTCATCATGACTCAACTGTATGTTATTTAATTAATTATTATAGTTTATACTTATTATTAATATAGAAATGCAATCGTTTTAATATGATTTACATTAAGCTTAACAAACAAAATAAAATAGATTATCAAATTATTAAGACAAGTAACTAAATATAAATATAATATATAATGTATATAATATTCTATTATATACAGTGATAAAAAATCGAATTAAAAATCATCAATTTAATATAAGGTATATATATATATCAATATATAAATTGTGAGAGAGAAATCTATACATTGAATAAAGAAGGAAAAAGAGGAAAATAAATATATAGAGAGAAAAAAATGAAATACAGTAGTATATGTATGTGAAAAGTGTTATATATTAATTCAATGTATGAGAGTAATAGAAGAAATATCCACCTATATATATAGAGAAAGGAAGATTATATAATATATACAGAGAGAAAGAAAGAAAGAAAAATTCTATTATATATATAGTAAGAATGAAAGAAAGAAACATTTATGAATATATAAAGAGAGAACGACAGATATATATATATAGAGAGAGAGAGAGAAAGCGATAGAAAAAAATATCTAATATATATATATATATTGAGAGAGTAAGAGATGGAAGAGATAGAGAGAGATGCATAGAAAGAAGCAAAGAAGAATATATATATATATATATATATATATATATATATATATATATATATATATATAGTGATATAAGTCTTAATCCAATGATTCTATCAAAAGATGCTAGTAATAGTAATGATCAAAATCATGAAGATGAAGCTGAGATACATGAAACTATCAATTTTACACACAATTCTCGGAGCTCAGATGCTAATTCTAATCCTACAAATACCCAAACTCTTCCTATCTTAGAAGATCCATTCATATCTAGTAAAAATTCTGAAATGGTCATAGAAGATATAAATAAATCAAAGGATAATAATCATGAAGATGAAGAAAGTAGAACAATTGATATAGAATTGAATATTGAAGATACATCAATAGATAATGTGTTTTCTTATGAAGAACAAAATGAAGGAATTACAGAAGATAGATTTAATAATATATTTAAAGATATTTCTGATAAATGTATATTTATTCAATATAAGTCACATAAATACAATCAAGATATAAGCTCAAATGATGTTGTGAGTTATTTAAAGGAAAATAATCTAGCCAAGTATTTCAAATCAATATCTCAGTTAAAACAATTCCTGGAGAAGAAGAATATCAGTGTTTCATATGAAATAGCAAGAAACGCCTTAAGAGAATTAGGTATTAAGTCAACTAATGACTATAGTAAAATACCATGTATTATAAAAAGTATAATAAGCAAAGAAAATTATGCTATATATGGTTGCCTCCCTCCAGGATATACATATAAGAATATTAATGCTTATCCTTCTTCTTCTTATATTCAATCTAATATAGATGAGAATATAGTAGATAATCATTTAGAACAAGATGAAACTTTCAGAGTAAACTTGGAAGATAGTGTTCTGAATTATTCTGAAAATGATTCAGTTTGTAGTGGAAATAATTCCAATATGAATATACATGAAGAAATAAACATGGATAGAGAATTAAACAAAGCAGTAGGGAATAATAAAGTAATAAGTCATGAGTTTCTATATTCTTTTGTATCTATTAAATCAAATATAGCATTATATAAGAAGGGAAATAAAGCAGTAATCTTTATGGATGGAACTCATATGTATATGAATGATCATATCATATTAACTGCTATATCCATTACTATTAATAGACAAATACTTCTTCTTGCTTATGGTATATATGCTGTAGAGTGTTTAGCTACCTGGAGTGATTTCCAAACTAATCTGAAAAAAGCACTTGAACTCATGTCATGTAAAACTACAAACATAACATTTTTCTCAGATATGGACAAAGGTCTCAAAGGAAGCCTAGGAGTAGTCTTTCCTGAATGCACATATATATCATGTGCATTTCATATTCTAAAGAAGATGACAAATGTGAATTCAAGAATAATAGGACTAATATCACAACTCATTCTAATTGATGATGAAGAAGAATTCTATAAGCTTATTAATGATTCTTCAATAACAGAGAACCAGAAGAAGCAAATACTCTCACAAAGGGGAAAGAATATGTATAATATAGATCTACCACCTCATGTATCCAGATATGGATACATTGCCTCAAGTTTGGCCGAGTCATTTAATAATCTTATTAGTGACATAAGAGGAATGTCTATACAGAAGGTATTGTTTGAAATCTATAATCATGCAATTAATTATCAACTGAAAATAAAAGAGGCACCTCATATATCATTCTTTCTTCCTTACTTTCAAAAAGAGTTTGATATGGCTGATATATTTGTTTCTAATGTGATATCATATAAGAGTATAAATAAGGGTTTATATAGACTAGTAATGGAAGAAGAAAACCGTGAATACATAATTAATTTTGAACAGAATACATGTTCTTGTTCAATTTTTCAATACCAAGGTTATCCTTGTATACATGCTATTCTTCTATATAAAAAGTATAATAGCAGTGTTTCGTATAATCAACAAGGAATTGACGATTTCAATACTATTGCCAAATACTTCATTCCATATAAGAACCATATGAATACTTATTATAATTATTATGTAGATAGGTAATGATATATATAATACATATTATATAAATATTTTTTTTTGTTATATATAGAAGAATAGATGATTCATGCTTGAAAGAAGAAAGTCACATAAATATTACAGGACCAAATAATCCAATTCGTAAATCAGGTCGACCATCTAAGTTTAACTATTCTCATATAACATCTTATTATCTGAAAAATAAGTATTGGAAAATAAAGAACAGTATTCCAGCTTTGGAGTGTTTGAATGAGTGTGCAGTTGAAGCTGAAAAAGAGAAATATGAAGAAACTGATATTGCCTCAATTCCTACACTTGAAGATGTAGAATCATCAGAATATAGTTCGAAGAGAAGAAAGTAGTATTTTTTAAATGATAAGTCTATGTATATACTTATTATAATCTATAATACATATTAATTTTTTTACATTCCTAATAATATAAAATATTTTTAATTAATCATATTTAATATAAATGTCTTCTTATTTATAAGATCATTGTTTTGTTATTGATTCAAATATAATATCATATATGTCGTTGATATTGCAGATATTCATATTAAAGAGACTAAGACTAATAAAAAAGAATACTCATCAACGGATATAAATCCAAAATGAAACCAGCTAGAGTAATATGTATTACAAATTATTGCATATGCAAATAAATGAAAGAGGACAAGAATAAGAAGGAGAAGGAGAAGGACAAGGACAAGGACAAGGAGCAGAAGAAGAAGGATAGGATAAAGATAAGAAGAAGGATAAGGATAAGGATAAGAAGAAGAAGTAGAAGGAGAAGGATAAAAAGGACAAAGATAAGGATAAGGATAGGAGAAAGAAATGACAAGAAGAACGATAAAAAAAGAGAATGGCAGAAATAAAAGAAAAAGAAGGAGAAGGAGAAGGAGAACAAGAAGGAAAATAAGAATAAACCAAGAATAAACATAATAAGGAAAACATCAATAGAAGGTAAGGATAAGTAGAATGAGAATGATTAGAAGTAGAAGCATAAGAATAATAATACGAAGAAGACGGAGAAAGAGAAGCATATGTGGGAGTAGAAGAAAAAGCATGTGAATAAAAATGGAAAAAGAAGAAACTAAAAAGAGAATAGAAGGAGAGGATCAAAATATGAATAAGAAGGAGAAGGATAAGAAGGATAAGAATGACAAAGAGAAGGAGAATAAGAAAGAAAGAACGAGAAAGAGAAGAAGGAAAAAATAAACAGAAGAAGAAAGAGAAGGAGGAGAAGAATGAGAAGAAAAAGAATAGGAAGGAGAATGACAAAAAAAAACAAGAATGACAAGAATGGCAAAAGGAAAAAGGAGAAGAAGACAAATTATAGAAGGAGGAGAAGAAGAAAAATTATAGAAGAAGGAGAAGAAGAAAGATTAAGAAGAAGGAGAAGAAGGAAAAGGAGGAATCAAAAGAAGGAGAAGGAGGAAGGAGAAGAAGATGAAAAAATAAAATTATAAGAAGAAAAAGTAGAAGAAGAAAGAGAAAGAGAAGAACCACAAAGAAAAGGGGGAGAAGAAAGAAATTATAGAAGTAGAAGAAGGAAAAGAAAAGAGAAAAAGGAGAAAGAGAATAAGGACAAGAATAAGGTAAAAGTAAAAGTAAAAGAATCAATAGAAGAAAAAGTATGAGAAGAAGAATATTGAAAAGGAGATAGAGAAGTAGACGAATAAGTTGAGATAAAATGAGAAAGAAGAAGAAATAAAAGTATGGTAGTAGAAACAGAAGTAGAAATAGGTAGAAATAGATGGAAAAGGAAAATGAGAATCAGTAGAAGAAGAAGAAGAAGAAGAAGAAAATGAGAAAGAGAAGAAGAAGAATGAGAAATAGAATATAGAAATGAAATAGAAGAAACAAGAATGAAAGAAGTAGAAGAAGAAAAAATAATACTAATAATACGAATGTGAATGAGAATAAGAAGAAGAAATAGAAGAATAGCAATAATGGAATGAAAATGAAAAAAAAAGAAGAAGAAAGAGAAATAGAAAAAGAAGAACAAGAAGTAGTTGTAATAGAAATGGATGTAGAAGCATAAAAAAGTAGTAGAAGCAAAAGTAGGAGTAAGAGTTGAAGTTGGAGTACAAGCGAAGTAGAATAGAAATATAAGTAGAAATATAAGTAGAAGAATGAGAAGTAGTATTAGTAATAGTGTAGAAGTCGAAATGGAAGAAAAAAATAACAGTAAGTAGTAGTAGTAGAAATATGAGTAGAAGAACAAGTATAAATAGAAGAATAAAGGAAAGAAGGAAAGAAGCTGAAGTAGAAGAAGTATAAGGAAAAGAAGGTAAATATAAGAAGAAGAAGAAGAAGAAGAAGAAGAAGTATAAGGAAAAGAAGGTAAATATAAGAATAATAATAATAATAGTAAGGAGAAGTAGTAAAAAAGAAGAAACAGAAGAATAAGGAGGAAGAGGAAATGAGATGAATAAAGAAAAGTAAAAAGAAGTAAAATATTGAGAAATAGAACGAGAAGTAAAAGAATAATAAAAAACAAACTTTAATAAGTATGGATAGAAGAAAAAGAAAAAGAAAAATAATGAGAAATAGAATAAAGAGATTGAAAATGATAAGAAAAAGGAAAGCATGAAAGATAATAGGAATGAGAATAAGAAGAATAAGTAGAAGTATAAGGAGGAGTATAAAGAAAATGGAGATAAGGAGTAGAAGCAGAAGGAGAAGCTAAGGTTGAAGAAAAATAGAAAGGATGATAATAAGAAAGATAAAAGAAATAGAAGGAAAACGAGAGTGTGAAGTAAAATAAGAATAACAAAAATAAAAAGAAGCAGAAGGAAAACAAGAAGAACTAAATGAAAATGAGGAGAGGAAGAATTTGAAAAAGAAGAAATATAATAAGAAGAATAAGAACAAGAAGAGGAATCACAAAAATAAAAAGAAAGATACTACAAATAAAAAGAATACTGAGGAAGACAAAATATAGAGTAAAAAATGATATAGAAGAAGCAGAAGATAGTGAATAAGGAGAAGAAGAAGATAAAGTAGAAGAAGAAGTAGATCGAGAAACAGAATAAAGGGAAATGAAAAGTAGAATGAAAATAAGTAAGAAAATAGGAATATATAAATAAGATGTAGAAGAAAAATTGAAGCAAAATGAGACGAATTTAGAATAAAACAGAATACGTTAAATTAGAAGAATATGAAGAATAAAAAATGAGAAGCATACAAGTAGAATAATGAGAAATAGACAAGCCTGTAGAAGAAAGGCAAAAAAAGAAGAATCTGGAAAAAACAAGAATAAGAATAGAATAAGAATAAGAATAAGAATAAGAATGGAATAAAAACTGACTGAGAAAGTACTAGAAGTAGTAGAAGTAGTAGTAGTGTAAATAGACTTAGACTTAGACTTAGAAGCAGAAGGAGAAGCACAATTATGTATGTATAAATAGAAGAAACAAAGTATAAGTAAAATAGGAAAAAGAAAAGGCGAATAGATGAAGTATAATTATAAATATAAATAGAAGAATGAGAAAGAGAATATGAATAAGAATAGATGAAGTATAATTATAAGTACAAATAGAAGAAGAAATAGAAGAAATAGAAGAAAAATATAATAGGAATAAGGAGTAGAATTAAAAGAGTCTAATATAAATAATAATAAAAAGAAGTTATACTAGTATAAGTAGATGTAAAATGATGAATATAAGTTGATAAACAAGAAGTACTAGAAGTAGAAGAATAAGTAGAAGTAGAAGAAATCGAATTATAATAGAACTAAAATAAAAAGTAGACGAAAAAGAGTAGAAGTTCAAATTGAAGAATAAGAATTAATAGTAGTACGAGTACATGTAAAAGGAGAAGTGAACGTAGAAGGAGAAATAGTCATAAGTAGTGGTAGTAGAAGTAAAGAACAAGAAGAAGAAGAAGAAGGAAAACTAGAAAGTATAAGTAGAACTAGAAGTAGAAAAGAAAGTAGAAGTAGACGTGCATGTATAAATAAAAGTAAGAATAGAAGCACGAGTACAATGATAAGTAGAATTAGAATAAGAATAAATACTAGTAGAAAGAAATAGGAATAAGAATAATAACAAGTAGTAATAGAACTAGTAGTAGTAGTAGAAATTGGAATAAGAATGAAAGTAAGTAATAATATAAGTACAAGTAAACAAAAAGTATAAGTACAAGTAGAAATAGAAGAATAAAGTAATGAATGAAAAAAAACTGAAGAAGACGAAGTATAAGGAATAGAATAAGAACAGAATAAAAAAGGAATGAAAATAATAATAATGATGTAAAAACGTGAAAAGAAGGAGAAGAATAAAGAAAAGGAAGAGAGACTATATAATTAGAAAGAGAATGAGAAGTAAAATAAGAAGAACAAGAACTAATATAAATAGAACGATAATAAGAAATAGAAGGAGAAGGAGAATATCAAAAAGAGAGTGAGAATGAGAAGAAAAAGGAAAATATGAAAGATAATAGGAATAAGAATAAAAAGGATAAGTAGAAGTACAACGAAGAGAAAGGAAAATGAAGAGAAGAAGTAGAAGCAAAAGGAGATGATGATGTTGAAGAAAAACATGTTGGAGAATAATAATAAACCACATAAGGAGAAACAAAAGGAAAAGAAGAATTTGATGTAAAATAATAAGTATATGAAAAAAGGAGAAGCAGAAGGAAAATGAGTAGACTTAAACTGAGAATACATGACAGAGAATTTGAAAAAGAAGAAATAGGATGAGAATAGTAGGAAAAAGAGAGGAATGAGAATAAGAAATAGAATGACGATACAAATAAGAAGAAGAAAAAGAAAATATAGAGAAAAAAGATGATATAAAAGAATGAGAAGATAGGGAATAAGAAGAAGATAAAAAGTAGAAGAAGAAGAAGAAGAAGAAGAACCAAAGCTAGAACTAGAACAAAGAGAAGGAAAAGTAGAAGTTTAAAAAAGAAAGATAATAGGAGAAAAAGTAAGAATTAGAATAAGATATAGAAGGATAGTGAGAAGAATTTGGTGAAAATAGAATACGCAAAAGTAGAAGAATATATATAAATAAAAAGTGAGAAGTATACCAGCAGAGTAAGGAGAACTAGACAAGAAAGTAGATACAAGTAAAAGAAGAATTTGGAGAACAATAAGAATAAGAATATGACTAAGAGAGTAGTAGTAGAACCATAAGAGAAGTATGAATAGATGTAAAAGTATAAATGAAGTAGAAGGAGAACAATAAGTATGAGTAGAACCATATGTATAAGTATAATGAGAATAAGAATAAAATAAGAAAGATGACAATATGAAGTGTTAGTAGAAGGAAAATGAGATAAATAGTAGAATAAAAAGAAGAATATTAAGGAGAGAAAGTTTAGAAGTGGAAGGAGTACAATAAAAATAAGAATGAAGTGAATAAGAATAGGAATAAGAAGAATAAAAAGGAGAAATGAAAATAGAAGGAGAAGAAAGAAGATATAAAGGAGAATAATAATAAGTAGAAGGAGAAATAAAAAATAAGTTTAATAAGAATGAAAATAAGAATAATAGAATAAATTGAAGATAGAAAAGTATAAGAAAAGAAGGAAGAAGAAGGAAAGTGATAAGATGAAGAATTAGAATAAATAATAAGAAAATGAAGAATACGAATAAGGAGTATGATAAGCAGAAGTGAATAAAAAGAATGAGAAATGGAAGGACAATACTAATAATAATAATAAGAAAAAGAAGATACAAAAGGAGGAGGAGAAGAATGAAAAAAAGTTAAGGCTAACTAGAAGCAGAATAGTATAAAGATAATGATAATAAGATTGTAGAACAAGAAATAGAAGTAGAATAAGAAGAGAAATGATTAGGAAGTATAAGTAAAGTAAGAAGAGAAAGATATCATGAATAAGAAGAGAAAGATATCATGAATAAGAAGAGAAAGATATCATGAATAAGAATAAGAATAAAAAATGAAGTAGAAATACAAGCAGAAATAGAAGTAGAATAAGAGTGTAAAAATAAGGTGAATAAGAATAAAATGTGGAAGATGAAGAAGTAGTAAAAGTTGAGTGAATAGTAAAGAGAAATGGAAAGTAGACACTAAGGCTTATGAAATGAAAACAAAGGAATAACACCAGAAATAAGAAGTAGAATTAGAATAAGAAGGAAATTAAGAATGAAATGCTGAAGTAGAAGAAGAATTAACAGGAGACAAGAATAAGTAGAAGGCGAAGCAGAACGAGAATAAGCGTAAAAATAATAATAATTAAAGAATAATATCAATTAAAAGAAGGAAAATAGGAATGAGAAGTAAAATAGAAATTACAATAAAAAAAATAAGTAAAAGTAACTAGATAAGCAGAATGAAAATATGAATAGTATGATGAAGGGAAAGGAGAATGAGAAAGTCGCATATGAAGGAAAGCGAGAAGTAGCACGAGGATAGTAATAAAAATAAGAAAGAGAAATTAAAAAATAAGGAGACGTGGAATAAGAAGGAGAAAGTGAGATATATGGAAAAACTAAATAAGAAACAAAATATTAAGTAAAATAAGAAGTAAAAAAAGAAGTAAAAAAAGAAGTAACAACAATATATGAAAAAGAAGAAGTTGAAGAAGTTGAAGAAGGAGAAGAAAAATAAGAATAAGAGAAATATATCTAAGAATAATAAAAAGAAGATGACAATAACAAGGAGAAGTAAATTTACAAGGAGAAAAAAAAGAAAGGAAACATAAGTGAAGAAGGAGAATAAGGAGAAGTAGAATAAGATGTACAGGTGAAGAAGAATAAGTAGTAGACGTAAAGTAAGAAGAATAAGAATAAGAATGAAAGGATAAGAAGAAGGATAAGAAGAAGAAGAAGAAGAATGAAAAGGAAAGGATAATTAGAAGTATAATAATAAAATATAATAGTAGAATTCGTGAAGAGGTAATAGTTATGAAAACAAATAAAGAAAAATTAATATCTATACAAAAAAGAAGAAAAAGATGTAGTAAGAAGTGTATTAGAATGAAGAATGAAGAATGAAGAATGAAGAATGAAGAATGAAGAATGAAGAATGAAATTTTGTAAACCAAAAAATTTAATAAATAAAAGAATAATAAATTGCAACTTTCCTAATAGACTAATAATATTTGTAATCAATTTTTTGTTTTATAGAAGAAACAATAAAAATACCACTAGGTCTAAAGAATATATAATATTATAAAAATAGAATATTAATAATTATAATATAAAGAAAAAAATAACATATATATTATTAATAGTCAGTTAAAACAAACTAACTATATTATTAAATACATATATACCTTAATAAAGACTTGAATCATCGCAATCTGATTCCCAAGTTGTGCTTAAATACGCTAAGATTCTATAAATAAATACGTAGAATAAATTAATAAAATTAATTAAAGTATAAACATATTAGAAAAACAACAAGATAGAAAAATAGGAGCTAATTCAATTATAAAAAGTATAATATAAAATTAAAAAAAGATAGGGATGCTATTAGAATGATAGTGATGTATTAATAGCATAGACAAGAAATAGATATAGCAAAAAATAAACAAAATGAGAAAAATGAAAAATATCTATATACCTTAGATTCATCAGTATTGTTTACCAAGACCTTTTGAATTGATCTGAAACCAGATGAAGTTTGTTTTGAGCATATAAACAAGAAATAACCCATTGATCAACTGATTACTATATAAAATTAAATATTTGAAGAGAGTAAACTATATAATATATATATTTATAACTAGAAAACATACATAGATTCATTTTATATGCTTATAATGAAAATATATGAAATAAATCAATATTTGATTTTCAAGAAATAACCATTCTGAGGATGGAAACAGAGGAAAAACAGCCTAAATAGCGGAATTAATCTCTTCTATAGAAACTTTTTTGGGTTTCAGTGAACAAGTTTTAAAAATAATTTCTAGAGATTCAAAGTATGGTATAAAAAGTCTTCTTTGATATGGTCCCTATTCTTGGAGTCTTTCAGAATCACTTAAATCTTTGGAAAACCGTATTCAGCTACGGCTTAAATGAACTCCTAAAAAAGAATATTTTTTAAATATTATTATATGGATTATTTGCTTATTTAGAAGGTTATTTTATTATTTATATTTATATTATATTTTATTAGGTAGATTATTATAGATTAGGCTTGAAATGAATCCAGATAATAAACCAATTAGTGATTCATTCTTTCACGTATATACTTATTTGATTTACCATTATTTATATAGGTTTAGAAACATGATTTAGAGAGCCCGGTGGAGTTGGCTACAATATTGGAAGAAAACGCAATGATCGGAATTTTCCTCTTTAAGAATATTCTTTGGTGTATGTTCTAGTGGTATATTATTTTGTTTTTTGTTTGTATATTTAATTATTTATTTAGGAAATTCAAAAGAAAAAAGTAATTGGTCTCCATCTACTAAGAAAATTGATGTCTAGGTCCTTCTTTTGATTTTTATTATTTTATTTTTTTATCAGAAGTATATATTTATGTTATTAATGCTATATTGTATCTAATTATATAGAAATGGCAAGTGATTATTGTTTTGGAATTTTTGTAACTTTTCGATTTCAGCACAATTATCGAGTCCTTAAAAGTATATAAATATATTAAATAATTATTTTTTTCTATAGATATATGGAGTAAATTGATATGGTTATATATACAAAAAAAAATACTAGAAGAATATGGCTAAAAAGTATATATTTTTTTATTTTTATATTATTAAAATTATATATATTTGTTTAATTAAATTTGTATATTGTAGTTATTTATTTTTGTTATAACTGAGGCTCTAACATTGATATATGGTTCAAATATATATATATATATTTTTATTATTTATAAATTCTTAATATTTTATTAATTTATTATATTATTTTTCTATATAGGACTATTAATTATCATTCTTTTATTATAGTTTATATATATATATATGTATTATTTATTTTCGATATATTTTATTCTTATTCATATATATAGTATTATTAAGCTATGTACTCATTAGCTTCTCTACATCAATACTATTATGTGACTAGGTATATTATATATATATTTAATTATTAGCATATTATTTTCTATTACTTCTTAATATATATATATATATATTTATATATTAACTAGTATTTTTATATAGAGAATGTGACGTTTCCCTTATGTTATAAACTTCATGGTCATCAATTTTTATATCTAAGGTATATAGTTTTTATATGTAAGTAATTGTTTTATTGTAGTATATTGTTTCACATTATTTTTATATATTATTCTATTTTCCGTACAATAATTTTTTATTTTTTTTATATAATTTATATTATGTACCTATAATTACTAATAATATCCTATTGTTTATATTTCTGTTATTCATGTCTCTATAGTTTTATTAGTTATATAAAAATATAACTAGTAAAACTGTAATTACATATATATATTATATAGGTGTTATATAAATATACGAATGTTGCTTTAGTTGAAGAAATGTATATATATATATATATATATATATATATATATATATATATATATATATATATATATATATATATATATATATATATATTATGTTATAGACTTTTATTGTATTCTTTTTATATTATTATTTTATACATTTTTCTCTCTATATAACATATTCACAGATATATTTACCAAATATATACTCTTTAGAAAATTGATATATGTTTTATTTTGGAAGTTGATAATATATACTAGAATCAGTTCATATCAATTGTTTATTCTTAAACTTTATATATATATATATATATTATTTATCAAAGTCAAAGTTATATATAAATAGAATAATGAAGAATTATCTATATATAGTGGTCTTTAGTTCTATTACTACATTATTTTTATGTATTTAAGGTATATATAAATATATTATATATATACTTTTATATATACTTATTATATAAATATAAACTTATAGACTTATATATAGTAATATATCAGTTATCCTTTTATTTTTCTCATGAGTTTTTAAGTATATAGTCTTTTTATCTTATTATATATATAATACATTTTTTATAATTGACACAAAAGGTAATATTATTTGTATATATAATTTTATCTCAACTATTCTTCTATTTTATTCTTTTATATCACTTTTTCTTTCTATAACTATATTATGTATTATCATTTTATAATATAATTTGTTTATAGTTAATTATGTATATATATGTAGTAACAGTAATAACTCTTCTTTTTATCTCTTTTGTTCAATTATACTAGTATATTTTCTATGATAATATATATACTTTGTATTTATCTCCTTTTATATATATTATCTATTTATTTTGATACTAATTATATATACACTTAGTGTTATGTATACTACATTTTCTTTTTGTTTATAATACTATACTAATATCATTTTTATTATATATAGGATTAAGGATATATATAATTGTTTTGAATGATTTACTTTTGTATTATGTTAAACCTTATTTTCTTGTATATATATATATATATATATATATATATATATATATATCCTTTTCTTTATATTTTCCAGCTTTCTTTTCTATTATATACATTTATACTCACTATAGTGTACTATTATTAATATATATAGTTTGTGAAGATATTAAATAGATTCTACGTAAAGAGTATGTATTTTAATTGTTTTAATACATATACATAATATGTTCCTATGTTATATTTAAATATATATATTTTTTACTTTATATATATATTTTTCTCATAATTACATATATGTATATATTCATATATATATATATATAGACTTGGTATTCCCTTAATTAATTCATGCCGTCTTATTCATTCATTTTATATATATAGTCTATAATCAGCTTTTATGAATTATTACAAATAATGTATACAATCCTTTTGTATGTATTTTATTTATATTTATATAGCTTGCTATGTAGTATTTTCTATTATAACAATATAATGTGTTTATTTTATTTATATATATATTAATTTTTTTTTAATCTATATATAGAACGTATCTTTAGCTTATCTTCTATGTTCGTATACAACTTAATATAGATAGTATATATTGTATATATTTATTATATATATTGTTTGCTAATATTCTATTTTTAACTTTATTCTTAATTACATTATATTCTATTGTATATTGAAATAATCTTTTTATTCTACATGTTTTTATTATTTAGGTTAGTATTAATAGGTGTAATAGAGTATATATATATATAATTACAATATTTTTATAGTCTCTTTTCTTCAAACATATATATATATATATATATATATATAATTATATTCATATAATTAATATTCCTTAGACTGAATATGGTCAGTAGCAATCATTAATAGATTGCTATCAGGTTCAATTCCTGATCTAAGGTTGTATACTATATTTTTTATAAAAAAATTTAAATGTTTTTTCCCTATAGGTATTCTCATTCATTAGAACCAATATGAATAAATACATTGAGTTTCATGCAATTGAATCAACTCTATACGTCGTTAGTCGCTCTTTTATAATAATTTTAGATACCTTTACTTAAAACCAAACACATTCACAATTACAATCACCCAAAATTATCTAGTCATTATTTTGTTGAGTTATGTATCCTATTCATCAATTTTACACACAAATAAAAAATAAATATTCATCAATAATATCTTGAAGTCTATAAACACGCAATACATTATTTGTTTATACTCTTAAAAGGCATTTCTACTGTTTATATTAATATGATTGACACTAAGAATCATTTCTAACCAACTTTAAAAACTTTTGAAGAACCTTAACAAATTTACATTACCTAAAAAACTATTATAATCAACTTTGGCTTATACGAGTCATGATTAAATTTAAATTATTAATAGAAATTCATAATAAAGGCATTCTATCTCAACATATCACCAAGAGAAATCAATTATGTTTGTAACTTCCCTAAAATTAAATTAATTACTAAAAGACGTATTTTAATTAATGTAGAATTCAAATTCAAACACACATAAACTCATCATTTCTGACAATTTTACACATTTAGACAATCTAGTGAGTATCACATAATCAACTAATTCTTGTTGTCTTCATCAAGTCTAACGATTTCCTTATGACAAGAAGCATCAATTTTATTTTATTCAACACTCTATAAATAATTAATCAATTAACTAATTTTATTTACTTAAATACATACTCCAATAACAACAACAAGACATCAGGAGTGAGAATAACTGATTAAACTATTTAAATAAAATAATTAATAATAAAAAGTAGAAATATTAGGATTTTAATAATTTTTAATAAGTTAATTTATAGTGAAGTTTCAATAATCATATAAAAAATATGATTAATTTAGCTTTTGTATGTTCTAAGCATATATCTATCTATATATAGTCCCTAGGAGTATATTAGAGTACCTTCCAGTCTCCATTGGCAGATTGATCTAAACTGGTATGTTCTCTTTCTCTATTATGAGCTAATCTAGGTGATGTAAAGTGGTTGTACTAGATGGTCAGCTATTGTGTCGTGGTTATAAATGGGATGATGTGACGTCACCATATAAAACTATTTCTTTAGGTTTTATCAATGAGTGGGAAATGCTTGGCTATGTTAACTGAGCGTTGCTTGAAACTTTCAAAAAATCAATTGGTCAAATGTCTAAACAGATTTGTCTTGAATCATACAGAATCATGATCTATTCACATAATCACTACATCTACAATTCAAATATTCATATTTGAAGTTACTTGGTTTAACTCATATTCTGATTCTAGATGTATATATTTTCTACATTTTTTTTATATAAATATAATTATATAATTATATTAATGTTTATATAGGTTGTTATATAGCTATTAAATCTAGTTCTTGCTTTTCTTGTCACTAAATTCTTGGTTCTTCTCTTTTATGATATATATATATATATATATATATATATTAATATTATTAACTTCTTATGTTTTGATTTTATAATATAAATTTCTTAATTTTTGAAAATTATTTCTATTTATACATATTATTAGTTTCTTCTATGTACTTATTTGAAGTTTTTATTAATATTAATTTATGCACTTTTTTCTTTTTTTTAATTATATATTGTATATATATATATATATATATATATATATATAACTATTTCTATATATATTTGGTTTTCTTTTTGTCTATATTTGCCTTCTTTTCCATTTTATTCTTATTAATTTCTTTGTTATACTTTATATTTTTCTTATAGTCATCGTGTTGATTCGGGTAATTGTTACTACTATTAATACTACTCAATATCACATTTCATTATATAATATACCTTTTTTCTTTAGTTCTTACTTATCATTCTCCTTACATTCTTCTTATCTTTCCTTTTTGTGTTCTCCTTCTATAATTACATCTTCTCTTCATTTCCACCTCTATATCTTAATCTTCTTGTTCTTCTTCATTTTCTTCTTATGTCATTACTTCCTTTTCATATCTTTCCACTTCTACTTTTCTATTCGCTATTCCTTTTAATTCTTCATCTAGACGTTCTTTCTATATTCCTTTTTCTTTTATATATCCTTATTCCCCTTCTCCTTTTCTGTCTCCAATATTCTTTTCCTACTCGTTCTTCTTCATCTATTTATCCTTATGCTTCTATATCTTGTATATACCATTCTTTTGCTTCTCAATCTCAATCTCCTTCTCTCAATCTCTTCTGTATCTCTTCTTCTTCCTCTTCTTCTATATATCCTTATTCCCCTTCTATATCTTATATATATCTTTATTCTTCTTCTATATCTTATATATATCCTTCATCTTCTATATATCCTTCGTCTTTATATTCTTTTTCTCTCTATATATCCTTCGTATATATATTCTTTTTCTCTCTATATATCCTTCCTCTGCATTCCTTCTTCTATTTGCCATTATTCTTCTTATACATTTTATCTATATCATTCTCCTCCTATGTTTTCTATTTTTTCTATATATCCTTATTCTTATCTTTCCTCTTCTATATATCGTTTTTCTTCTATATATCTTATTTTTGCTTCTTCTTCTATATATCTTTCTTCTTCTTCTATTTATTGTTCTTATTCTTCTGTATCCTCTATTTATCATTATTTTCCATAGTATTCTTCTACTGTATCTTCTTCTTGTCTCTTTCTTCTTCTTAAATATCTCCTTCTTCTCCTTCTTTTCTTCTATATCTTCAATATACCTTTCTTTATCTATATATTTTGATGTTCATTATTTCTCTATATATCTTTATTCTCCATATTCTTCCGTATCTTCTTCTTCTTTTTATGCTTCTCTTTATTCTCCTTCTATATATCTTTCTTTTCCTTCTTTTCCTTCTCAGTCTCCTTCTCTTCATTTTATCATTCTCTTTCTCTCTATCTCTATCTCTTTCTATTTCTATATCTTCTATATGTACTTTTTCTTCTTCTTCTTCTATATATCATTATTTTCCTCCTCCTCCTACTCTTCCTTCTTCTTTTATCATCATTCTTCTACTTCTTCTATCATTTCCTTCTTCGATTTCGATATCTCTATATATCATTTTTCTCCTTCGTCTTCTCCTTCTTTACTCTTTATATTATTCTAATTTTATTCCTTTTCATCTATTTCCTCTTTATCTCAATATTCTCTCGATTTATTACACATAATATCAATTATATATATATATATATATAATCTTTTATACTCTTTTTCTTTCATCATATACTATCTTTTTTCCTACATTTACACTTGTACTTCCTATGTGTACTCTACTTATATTTTTATTTCCTTCTTAATTTATTCTCCCTTGTTCTTCTTCTAACTCTCTTCTCTATCTGTTTTCTCTTCTTCTCCTATACATGACTTTTTATTATCCATCTATCTTTCTTTTCTTCTTACCTTCTTATCTTATTTTTTACTCGCTTCCTATTCTTATTCTTCTTCTTTATATATATGCTTTTTATTCTCTATCCTATTAACTAACTCCTCCTTCTTCTTCTTCTCATTTACTTAATATTTTTCTTTTTCCTAATTTATTTTCCTATATTCTTCATATTCATGTTTTCATTTTTTTATATTCAATTCCTATCTTTTATCATCTTATATCTATATATATACTTCTCTCCATATTTAAACTATTTCTATCTACTATACTAATTAATATAGTATTTATTTTTATTAATAAAAAGATTTTATCCTTTTTATTTCTTATTTATACTTATTATTTTATATGTTTCTTGTTTATATATTTAATTTATATATTAAAATAATTTTTTCTTTATTTATTTATATATATATATATATATATATATATAATATTAGCAACAGTAATATGTATTCTATTTGATAAATATATATGAAAGAGATAAGTATATATTTATATATCTATATTATTGATTCATCTTTTTTAGATATATATATTAAATATTGTATTTTATTATTATTTATTATTACTCTTATGCTCTATAAGGTGAGAGGCTATCATAATTCGATAACAATCAGGTTCAACTCCTGACATAAGTCATTCTATATATATATATATATATATTTTTTTATTTAATAAACGTTTTAATTATATGTTCTTTTTACACTTATTAATGTATTTATTAAATTATTTATAGCTCTTCATCCTTCAAAACTTCATAGTTTCTGAAATGAGTTGTAATCTGTTTTATTCTCAAAAGTGTAGCTTATTCAAAATATGTTTGAATTGAGTTAAATACAGTTTTAAAACTTAGATTCATTTTTTATTTTCAAAATATACTCAAATACAGAGTATATTCAGCAATCATTAATACTTTAACGACTGTAGTTTATTATTTTTAACTGAATTCTGGTCAGTATACTCAATACAAACAACTAAGTACAATACATACGTATTCATGATTTTTAAACAACATTTTCCATTTCGACATTTACTTGATCCATTATAAAACTATTTGTCCTTTTGATATAGTAAAGAAAAACGAATACCATATACCAAACAAAACGTTTTAACTTGAATCTCGTCATCTATTAAATATTTTTCTTAATCAATTCACAGTTCATACTCTTAAAACAGTTATTTAAGATTAATATTTATGTATTTGTCCTTATACAATATTTTCATGACACTGTAATAATATATATGAAAATTAAAAGAGTCAAGAAATCTGTTAATTATCAAAAAATAAGTTCTATTTACTAAAATCATATTTATAAGATTTATAAACTTATACCATATAAAAACATAGCTCTTATATAAAGTATTGGCTGAATTAGTTTATTTGTAAGTAAATTAAAAGTATGTTATATAACGTAATTTTAGGTTACTCTTTTTAATCAGATTTATTTCATAGCTATTTATGGTTTATTTGTCTGTTAATCTTATTTTTTAAAACAATTACAGACAATTATATTATGATCCTTGTCTATTAAGTTATTTTATTGAATTAATAGTATAAATAAAAGTTATATAACAAAATAAATGTATATATTGATTAAAATAAGGAATGAATATAAATAAATAAAAATAGATAAAATTGCCAAAAAGCAAATTCTTAGAATTATATAGTACAATAGACGAACTTCTAATAGAAACTTAAAAATCGATTGATTGGATCAAATAGTCAAATCCTAACGTCATAATATGAATTATTCTTTTCATTTTTTATTAATTTAAATTCTTGAAATACATCTAATAAACACGGTTATTATATAAATTAATACGATTGGACAACGAAATCAAAATGTTAACAGAAATTTTTGGGTATTTCTAACAAATCATACAAAAAATTGGGTATGTATACAAATCAATAGGGAAATCTGGGTATTTCTAACATTTTTCCTTTATATTATATATATATTTTTATTTATAAAGTTTATATAGGTGGTTATGAATGTATATAATATGAAATATAAATTATTTAAGCAATATTTTTCGTTGAAACGATTCAAAATAGAAAAGAAAATTATTTAAAAATTACAAAATTTTTCTACTTTGTTTTCAACTAGAGGCTCTTTGATGAATTATAATTGTATATATTATTTATTTTATTATATATTATTATTATATAGGTTGTGTGTGTGTTTAATATGTATTTTGTGTATAATTAAAGTAAAAATATCATAATAAAAAAAGAAGAAATAATTGAATATGTTTTTCATATATTATTTTAAAAAATTAATTTTTTAATATGTTTAAATGATAATTATAGCATAATATAAATACAATTAATGTAAATTAACATATAGATACTATTTAAATAAATAAAAGTTTAGTTTAAAGACATTTTGTAAAAAACTATGAATTCACTCATGTTGACTTGAATAAACAAAAATGACTTTTATGAAGTTATTATAGACTAATAAACATATAGGTGTAATAATAACTTGTTTTCTAAACAAAATAGTTTAATAATGTTAAGAATGGTGTGTATAAAAGAATATTTGAAAAATAATTGTGACAGAGTATTAATAATAGAGTACTAAAGTCATTAAAAAGTTGAGTCATAAACAGTTTGAAGATAGTTAAAAAAGAGACTTTGACATGATTTGTTTAGAATATTTTATAAAAACATGTTAAATGAATTTATAAAGTGATTATTAATAAGAATTAAACATAATAATAACTTTAAGAAAATAATTAATAAGAATGAAAATATAATGTTTTAGTTAAGTATAAAATAAAAAATATATATGATGACTAGAGATGATAATGAGTATAAAAATGAATAAATAATGAATATTAAGAGTATGAAAATAATAAATAAATAAAAAGAAGAAGTTTGAAATGAGAGATAAAGTTCTTATTATAATTTTTCTTTTTATTCTCATTTTATTATTTTTAAATAACATATATTATTCTTTTGAATTAAAATTGATACTATTCATTGAATAATAGTCTATAGTATACACTAGTATGAACAAAAGTTGAAAAATAGAGTAAAATATTTTTTAAGAATGGATGAATTATGTATCAAAATAGTTATTTAGAATGCTTACAGTAGTTAATAATGCTATAATAAATATTTATAATTGAAAAAAGATAATAGATTCTTCCGTTCTTCGAACTGCAGAAGGGGGTATGCAAACCCCGCATAGAGTCTGCGCGACGCGCGCAGCCATAAGCGGGGAAGTCATCCCCCCTTTTTGTTCTCGACGGAAGAATTAATAACATTTCTGAAGTAAAATAACCATGGGAGTGTAGGGTAGTGTGTGTGTGTATTTATTTTTTCCCATGTTTATTTATTTTTAATTTATTTGTGTTCCGATTCCAACGTGAAACGTAAAGTGATCAAGGAGAAACTCATAGTAATCATAAAAGAAATAAAATACACAGTCCAACCCTCCCCTTTACAGGGAATATTCATGGAAAATGACTCCATCGTTGGTAAAGTGAGTAAAATAATCACGGGAACACAGAAAGAAATACGAAAAGAAGCACAGAATGTGCTAAATAAACACACACCCCGACCCTCCCTTTATATAGAGAAAAGATGAAATGGATGGTTCTATCTAAAAAGAAATAATAAAAATAATCACGGGAATATATAAAAATAAAAATGTATGTATAGTGATCAATAAATAATATAAAAAGTAATGATAATCATAAAAAAATTTATATAAAAAGAGTAAAGTGATCAAGGTATGTATTTATAGTGGGTGAAAGAAAAGCTGGTGGTGGTGTGGTCTTGTAAAAAGATGTACCCACCACCACGATTATAACGAGAGACTTTTGGAAACAAGGGTGACCGTTATGGAAATAGGATGCGTCATCGTGAATTGTCCAATCAAATTGCTTAAAAATGTAAAAATGAGGGATTTTGGAACACAAAAACACAATTATTATGGGGAAACTGGGGAAACTAATTATGTTCCAGTGGTTTTAGGTGGCGGGATGTATATCAATTTTCTAGAATATTCTAGAACATTCTCGAAACTTCTAGAATAATAAATTGTATTATGCATTTTTTTTCTATTTTTATACTATTTATTATGGATTCTCCAAAGCAATTTGCTCCAGATTATAAAGAAGGTAATTGGAAACCTTATGGAAATTTTGAAGTTGATGAATTAAGTGATAGTGATTCTGAAATGGATACTATTCAAACTGAAAGTGAGGATGATTACGAAGATTATATCAAGAATTTTATTGATTTTTAAATTAATTTTTATAAATAACAAAACAAATTGTTTAGTTTTTTAAAATAATAATAAATAAAATAAATTAAAATTAACTAATGTTTTCTACGTTTATTTCTTAATTTTTTATTTTTTGAAATACGTCTTTTTCTACGTAATCCATTACCTTCTTCGAGATCATAAAATACCTCACCATCATCTTCATCAAATGATTGAAATTCATCATCTTCTTTTTTATTTCGTTTATTATTATTTTCAAGAGTTACATTTTCTACTGGATTAGGAATCGGGGCTACAGGTGTATTATTTGGAGTGAATTTATTCGTTATTGCTTGAGACATTGGAACAATATCAGGTAAAGGAGCAGTAGGATCATTCATAAGAGGAATTAAATTTGGAGGATTTGAATCTTCTATATTAATATTATGAATATTTTCTAGAGTTAGAGTATCAGGGGTAGATGAAGGAGTTGATATAACATTATTATTTGTTTCTATTGGATTTTCTGTTTGTGGTATTTCTTCTTCTGGATTTTTACCATACCACCAATCAGAAAAACTATTAAATACGTTCTTTGTACCACTAACAATAGAGTTTGCAACTTTTTTAACACCATTAACAATTGGTGTTCCTACATTTGTTGCAGTATTAACAACTTTATTAACAAATGTAGGGTTTTCTGCATAGGGAATATAATTTTTATGAAATGTTTTTGCTTGATCTTCTAAAGATTTAGTTTTGTTAAGTCTTTGTTCTTTAGTATCATTACCTGACATATGAGCAAATCTAAAATAGTTATCAGCTAATAATTTATTCTTTTTCTTAGCTTCATTATCATCAGTTAATTTCCAATTATCATATAAATTATTTCTATCACTTACAAGTTTTCCTTTAATATCATTGAATCCTTCTTTTGGATCAACATTAATATCTCTCCACCAATTCTTGAGATCTTTGAATTTATTTGCACCATAATCAACAGCATTACTTATTCCATGAGTGATATTATTAATACCTCCAGTTAATTTATCAGACACATTGTATACATCACTTACAGTGTGATAAATATTAGAAAATAAATTACCACCTCTAGAATATAAATAACCATCACGATCTCTTTTAGTAAAATCAATTGCACTATCAATTGTACGAGGATTTAATAATCTTGAATATTTAGCATAATCAGACATATGATTTTGTTTCATATAAGGTAAGACATAATCATGAGCATAAATGAGTTTTCTTGTAAAGTTCTTCGGAATTCTACCATCAGGTAATAACCCAGATCCTTCATCTATTGGTTCACTTTCTTCTGATTCTTCTAAGGAACTTTGTATAATATCTTGTCTGGTTTCTGATAAATAGGAGAAAAATGGATTGGATGTTGCTCTATTGACCATATTACTTTCAATTTTCTTAACAGCATATAATGAATTTGGAGCAATAGAATAATTAATTGGATAACGTTCTTCTCCATCAGGAATAGATCCTGGAACAATATAATTTCGATATTCATGACCAGTAGCACGATGATTTACGCCTACTAATCCTTTATTTGAAACATTTAAACGAGCACTTTGTATCATTTTAAATTAATAAAACTAGGGTCACGCCGCAGGTCCAGTGCCTAACGGCCCCGGACCGCGGCTGCATGAAAATATGTGTGTTTAGTTTTTTAGTATCCTTCATTATTTTTATATATTGTTTATTGTTTATTGTTTATTATTTATTGTTAATTATTTATTTATTATTAATTATTTATTATTTATTTATTATTATTTATTATTATTTATTATTAATCATTTATTATTTATTTCTTATACTCTACATGGAGAGTTATAATCAATAAATGATTGTAATCAGGTTCAATTCCTGATATAAGAATCTATTATACTTTTTCAATAATATATAAAAATAAAGAAGAAATTATTTTAAATAAAGAACAACGTTTTGAGTTATATTCATTATAAAAAATTATTTTCTAAATCAATTTTGACATTATTAATAATTATACAACTGTTTAAAGCTTTTTTTGAGTTTTAAAGTCAATAATTTTAGAAATGAGTAACAATGTGAAGAACTTTGAAGTATTTTTAATTCATAAAATTCATTTAAATAAGCATAATAAAATAATTTAAACTCATTTTAATAATTTTTAAAAGAATTTTGAAGTTTTAATCATAACAAAGTCAACATTCATTTTCACTTTGACAACTAAAACATTATTTAAAAAGTTAATATTTTTATATTCGTCTCAAATAATGATTTTAATTATAAATAACTCAAAATAGTAACTTTTAAAGAGACTTTACACATTCAAGATCCACTGTATCAAAATAATTTCTTTCAGTCTTTTGATATAGTATAGAGTTTATCATACTATTTATTAAATAAAAGTAAATGTTTTGAATCTCTGTCTTAAAGACCCTTTTTGACACATTATGAAAAGTTGACACACTTAAACTCATTTTTAAATGCTAATATTTACACACTTTACTTAATAATACCATAGCTACACATTGGTCATCACTTTAAAACATTTTATAAACCTTTTGCATTTGCTCATTTACTTCGACCAAAATATTTTCGTCCCTTCTTTTGACATAATATAGAGTGTGTGGTCTAGTTATATGAAAGTGAGGGGGAATTTTGAATCTCGTCCTCTAAGTCAATCATTTTCACATTTTTTAAAATTAAGACCCTTAGAGTTGATTTTTTACGTTAATTTTTCTACAGTGTTCCAAAAACACGATTTTGGATAAACTGAAGTAAAAATGTTTTTTCAATAACTCTCACAACCCTTTACACATCCACTCTCTAAAAATAGTTTTTGCTATATTTTTGATATGTTGTAGAGTGTCTCTTAGTGTATACTGAACAATATCTCGTTTCTTAAAACTCTCATTTTATGACTCTCTTTGAACATATTTTTACTAATTGAAAGACTTAAACACATTTTTAAAAGCTAATATTTACATAGTAGACTTTATATGACTCTATAAGCACATTAGTCAACACTTTAGACTTTTTAAAGACACTTTACCATTTGCTCATACACTTTGATCAAAATATTTTCGTCCCTTCTTTTAACATAATATAGATCATACAGTCTAGTTTAATGAATAAACACTCTTATTTTGAATCTCGTCCTCTAAGTCACTCATTTTTACATTTTTTTAAATTTAAGGCCCTTAGAGTTGATTTTTTGACTCAATTGTTCTACAGTGCACGAAATTCACGATTTTAAATAAACTGAAGTAAAAATAAATTTTAAATAATAGTCACAACACCTCACACATCCACTCTCTAAAAATTATTTTCTTTGAACTTTTGATATGTTGTAGAGCTACTACAGCTGTACACTAATTAATATCTCTAAATTTTTTATTCATAGTCTAAGACTATGTTTTACACATTCTTTTGAATTTGACAACCTTAAACTATTTATTTAAAGCTCTTATTCATAAAATAGACTTAATACATGATTCTATACACATATGCAAACCCTTTTACTTTTTAAGACACATTTTGTCATTTGGTCATACACTTTGACCATCATAATTTTGACTCTCCTTTTAACATAGAATAGAGTTGTAAGTCTAGTTTATTAAATAAAAGTCATTATATTGAATCTTATCCTCTAAGACCACTTAATTCACATTTTTCAAAATTGTCACTTTTAAACTCGTTATTTTAAGACTTTGTTTTAACTATAGTAGTTTGAGGACCTATCAATTACAATACTGTAATATTAGTCGATTATAAGAAGATCGAAGAAAATATCGATCACTCAAAAATCGTCCTCAGGAGCTGAAAATCGCTACACCTAGGTTTTTGGACCTCCTGAATCAGAATATGATGTCAAAATAAGAATCTAAATTTGACCGTTAAGGCCTCACGTGTTCAATATGAAAAAGTATTAAAAAATAGATAAATATAAAGAATAAACACGGATAACGTATATTGTGGGATTGAGAAAAAATCAAGTTTACCCCATGTTTATTTTCCAATTGTCTGGTCAACAATTTTTATCGGGGTCACCCCAAAGAGCCAATCAAAAACGACTCAAAAATCATGTTTTCTGTTCTTTTATTAATATCTTTTTAATTATAAATAACATCGCTTAACCAAATATACGGTGCACAACTACACGTTATATCCTATTGAACTGTGTTTCAACCAAAAGTTAACTTCCCGTAAGTTTAGAGGAGTTGTGGGTACAAACTTGAGTATATAGTAGCCAATCAAATGAATTTTCCAAAAACTGACCAATGGGAATTTTTTTGCCTATTCTCATATATATAGTAATGATAATTATGAATTTTAAAACAAAACAAAAAAAAGAAATTATTTATATTATATAGTTAGTATATTAATAGTATCATTAATTATTATGAGTATTTTTTAAATAATCGTCAATATTCATTGATTTATCATTAGCTTCAACAAATAATGTTTTATTTTTGTAGAATATATTATTATTTCCAAAAACATCACTATTGGTGCATTCAATAGGTCCATCAGTATACCATTTGAATTTATACTTTCCATAAGTGGCGTTATAATATGTTTTTTCGTCGGTATCTTGTTGTAAATTCATATCGAATTCAAATTTCTTTGGAGTATTATCATCTTCTTTATCTGGTTTCTTTTCAGTTTCAGGTTTAGTTTCAGGTTCTTTAGCTGGTTTCTTTTCGTGTTCAGGTTTCTTTTCAGGTTCTGGTTTGGGTTGTTCTTCAGTGAAATTAGAATTCATGGATTCTGGTTGTGGTTTCACTGTATAGTCTTCATTAGGATTTCTTACAGTATGAATAAGTTTTTCATATTGATAGTTATTAGGATTACTAGCATCATACCATATCTTACTTGTAGTAGGAATACCATAATTCGTTTGCCATTGAGATAACATGGATGTATATCTATTGGTATCACCATTAGCTTTAGCTGAATTCATAGTAGCTATAAACATATCTTCAGGTGATTGACCATGATTTCTTAATGCTTGAACTGCCATTGAGCTATACATAGATCCTTGGGCATTAGGATCATGTGCTAATGGTTGTACAGGTTGTTCATCTTGACAAATATATGAATTGGGTAACCATGGATCCCAAGATTGTTTTTTCTGATTTCTTGATAAAATATCATAGAGAGTTACACTATCTCCTAAATTACTTTGCATTATTTATTGTATTAATTTAAAAATAATTATATAACAAAACAAATAATTAATTATGAAATAATAAAAGTTAAAATAATTAATTTAAATGAAATTTTTTTAAGAAGAATTGAACAAGATTAATAATTAAATTAGTAGTAGTATCAAAGGATGTAGAGTTGACAAGAGCACCACCACAACGTTCAGCATTCTCTTTTGTAACACCACTTCCACTAGGATTTTTAAAATAGTTATCAGCAGTTTCTTTACGTTTCTTATCATCATCAGTAGTAATCATATTATAAGCGAAATCAATAGGGATACCAAGAGAAGGATAATAGTATTTTAATGCATTCACTACAATAGGAACAATCGTTTTAATAGTTTTAATAGCAGTATTCGCAATAATAGAATGCTTTTGTTTTGGATCCATAGGATATTCTTTATCGATAACGACATTAACAATATCACGTACAGACACATGCTCATCATTTTTAGGTAATCGTTCTTTAATATCTTGTAATTTCTTCTTATTAGACTTTACATTACTAGAACGAATAGCCTTCTTAGCAATAATTTTTATTTGAGGAGTTACAAATTTACTTGTTTTCTTTTCTTTTTCTCGGTGACTCCCATGTTCTTTACGATGTTTCTGATGCCTTCTATGTATACCTTGACCAAATATATCATCATAATTTTCATCTTCAAGATTTGCATTATTATAATCTTTATCATCATCAGCCATCATTTTTCTTGTTATTCTCTTTGGTTGATAAGTATCATCATCGTTATATAATTCATCATCTCTATTAGCATCTTCAATATGTTCTTCAAATTGTCTTTTCTTTTCTTCTTTTGCTTTTTCTTGACGTTTTTGTTCTTTACGTTTCTGATAATAATTATATCCAGCAAATGCTCCTAATGTACCTAAAATAGGTAATGCAGTATAGACACCATTTTTAAAATCAGCCCAATCAGCATCTTTAGCTTGTTGTCTAACAATTTCTTCAAAACCAGTTCCTCCATATCTTACATAACGTTTATGATAAAGATCACGTCTATTTGATTTTGGTGGTGATCCTCCAAATAATCGTGGATCACAATTTTGTTTTAAATATCTTTTTGTAATTGAACTCATAACAAAACAATAAAATAATTATGGTTTATTTAACAAATTAAAATATAAAAAAATTAATGAAAAGAAGGATAACCAGAATAATGTTTTTTATTTAAATAAGGATTAAAAATGCGTCGTTGACTATCTTGTATGATTTGATCTTGTATGATTTGTAAGATGGATTCTTTAGGTTTATCTTTTTCATCTCGTTCAATACCTTTCAATGAGACTTCTTCTTCAACAGGTAAAAACTTCTTCATTTTCTTTTCATATGTAGATATATGTTCATTAGGACGTTTAATACCACTACCTGATACTTCACCTTGTTCTTCTCGTTTCTCTTTTTCACTATCTTCTTCTGTCCATTTCCTTTTCTTTACCATCTTATATACATTCTGTTTACTACCACAATCAGGATTAGTCCATATTGTTAAATCATCACTACCTTGTTTTAACATAAAGAATTGATGTGGATCATTCATTAATTCTTCATCTGTAAGAATTTCATTTAGATTTGATGGCATAATCTTTAATTTATCTGGTAAGAATCCAGGATCACGTTTTAAGATTTGACTATTAATAAAGAAATGAGATACTTGACTTAATATAGATTGATTCGTGACATCTGTATGACTTTGAAGACATATAATAGCATTCTGTTTATAATGACGACCTTTAGATAATATAGATACAATCAATTGTTTGGTTTGTCTAGATAATGGATAGATATCATCCAATACAATAAAATTATGTTCTGGTAATTTATATGTATTGACTAATTCATCAACAGTTTTAATCTTTTTAAATTTATCATCTACAGAATCATACCATTTATAATCAATTCCAGCATGTTCACAAATATCTTGAAAGGATGTATAACATTCATTCTTATTGGATGCATCAGGACAAATTACTGTGACTTGTTTATATTTATTTTTAAGATCCATAGAACATAAGAGGTTCACAGTTAAGAAAGATTTTCCTGAGAATGTTCTTGCAATAATCAATATGAATTTTGATTCATATGTTTTATGATGGGATTTTCCATATTTAAATTCTAAGACTCCACATCCTTTATGTGTTTCTTTTAATGGATTTATTTTATTCACCATTTTATATGATTTTAATCAACAAAACAAAAAATTAATTAATGATAAGTTAATGATAAATATATGATTTTATTAAGATGCAGTAAAGTATATATAAAGATTTGTATTTGATAAATCAATTGGATTATTTAATTGATCATATACTTCCCATTGGATATCTGTATATTTACCATCAATACACGGAATAGATAAATCACTGAGAGCAAATGTATTATCAAATCCTTGTTTAGCATATAAAGGAATAGAAATTAAATCATTATCTTTATTAATAATATCACAATACACACGTAACATATAGATCTTATACCATGAAATATTATTGGATATATATTCATCAGTAAATACGATTGTATCACCCGGTGAAAAGTATGATGATTTAATGCCTAAGTATTTAAATAGTCCAGAACTAAGACCACATTCAAACCAATGATTTGATTTAAAAGTTTTAGTTTCTTTATTATAGCTGAAACCATAAGGTTCTCCTTCAACATAGGATTTCATTTTTTTTCCAATTTCATATAATTGATCTAAAAAATCTTCTAAAGTATAATTTCCAGCTGGAAATGTATATCTACCAGCATTATCAAAAAACTGAATATTGAATTCAGGAATATTAATGATATCACTTGTATTCACTAATGTATTGATATGAGTTATATTTTTACCTACTAAATCCAAAGTATAATTGAATTGTTCATGACAGATTTGACTTGTAATTTTACTTAGATGAGATATTGATGTCATTTTTTATTAAATAAATTAATTATGTATTGATAAACAAAACAATATTTATTAAATTGTATAAATTGATAAAAGAAAATATTAGATAATTAAATTAATTGGTTGCACCATCTCTAACAAATTTAACAAATATAAAATGAGCATATAAAGTATAAGTACCACTAGTAATATTTGCACCATTATATTCAGTTAATAAGGAGATATTAACTTCACAACCACTACGAGTATTGACATCAACAACACTTGAAATAGGGAATATATAAATAGGTTGTTCATACCACTTTTCACCATTTAAAGGAGATTGAGGATGACTATTACATCTCCAAGTATTATAAAGCATAGCATTAGGAATAATTTGTGATGGATTCGTTGTTTTATATGTAGTAGGGAAATCCGTCTTTGGTAAGATATTTTGACCACCAATTTGGAATTGACACATCTTCAATAATTCAGTCTTAATAGGAATCATACTCTTCTCTTGAGTTGTAAAATATAGCATACAGTAATCAGGTACGAAAACAACACTTCTATTGGATAAGAATTGTTGTGGAGTTGGTTTACCTGCTGTTGTGAATGTTTGTGAATAAACAGGTGTAGTAAATGCAGATATTTGACAATTATTAGGAATACATTTAATTAAAGCACGTGGATCATTACCAAAATTAATATCATAAATTTGTTGAAGATGAATATAAACACGATCAAAAGTTAATGCAGTGATTTTAGTGGTTCCAGTAAATAGATTCTTTAAATAATTTGTAACGAATTGCATCTTCAAAGATTTTACTTTAATAGCACAATCAAATGTACCAAGACCAGTAATAAGAGATAAAGGAATAATAACTTGAGCTTTAGTAGAACTTTGCATTCCAGAAATACTACTTAATGTTGTATTATATAAGCATTCTGTCATACTATACATAGATTTATCAATTTCATCTTTACTTAATTCTTTAATAGTAACAAATTTTCTTGCTTTACTGGATTCAATAGATGATTCAGAATAATTAATAAGAATATCTTGACCCGTAGGAGATACAAACGTAAGATCTGTAGTAATTTTATCAATAATACTATAGATATTAGAATGTTGTACAACAGAACTAGTTGTAGCTGCATTTGTTGTAATATTGAAATTCAGTTCTAAGAATGAATTGCTGAAATCAATAAAAGGACTATCCACTGAATTATATAAGAATTCAAATGGATAAGGTTGATTTAATAAATCCTGACTTGTAGAAACTAGAATAGGAATTTGTACAGGTTTAATAGTTTGATTTGCCTTTGAAGGTAAGAATTGTCTTGGGAATCCTTCCATTTTAATAATTATTGTTTATGTATTTTTTTAACAAAATAAAAATAAAATAATAATAATATTTTATAATTATTAATTAATTTTAATTTTTATAACAAAACAAATGATTGTATTATAGAATAGAATAGAATTAATTAAACAAGTTAACGTTAAGAATAGTAAGTAAGAAATATTAAATTTAAATATCACGTACACTACGTACAGCAATCATATGTAATGTATAAGGATGCTTCTCATTTAGTTCAGTATTAATATGTTTATAAATACCAGCATGAGATGCTACACTATAAGAAGCACCAGTATCAGGTGTCCATATTTTAGTAGTTTCATTATATGTACATGTATATCCATCAGGAACAGTGGATGAATCAGCATGTCCATATTCAATATCATGGACATCTAGATTACAATCAAAATTCATTTCTATACCACTATCTGATTGGATATTCATTAATGCTTTAGTTGGAATAATATAAATAGGATGTTTAATCCATTCATCATATTTAAGAATAGTTTCAGGATTTGAATTATCAGCCCATAAACAATATAAATTTTTATTAGGACAAGATAAACTAGCAGTTTCTTCATTATTGAAGACATGACCTTTAGTAGTAAGATTATGATAATACATTTGAGTAGGGAATTCAGTTTGAGGGAACATTTGAACATCACCAATCAAACAACTTTGATATTTAGGCCATACAGATGGACTAGCTATATTACTAATAGTTGTTGAACTATAACCATTTGTAAACCAGTATAATATATATTCAGGTATAAATGGTAAAGCTCTATTGATATTGAAATGATCACTAGTTATTCTTGTATTTTGATAATCGACTTGAATACATGTAGGTATAGTTTTATATAATTCATTCGTTTGGAATTGAATATCTTTATAAGTCATTAAATTCATAGTAGCTGATTCCAATTCAAATGTCTTAAACCATTTTTCATCAGTTAGATGTAACCATTGTGTTGATAATTTAGCACCACCATTCTTGAAATAAATACTCATATTATTATCAATTAAAGATTCAATTGTACTCGTTCTAAATAGCATATTGAAATGTTTAGTTAATATTAAAGAATCTCCATCAACACCTAAACCACTAATGAGATATAAAGGAATAGCAATATGAATAGATTGTTTTGGATGTGCACGTATATAACGAATAGAATTCAATTCATAAGTATCTGCAGATAAATCTTCACCATACATAGATTTTTCTAAATCATTCTTACTGATATCTTTTAATAAAATCATCTTACGACCACGTGAAGCATGTGTACAATTTTCTTCATATTTCAAAGCACGATCAGATCCATCAGGTAATGTATAAACCATTTCAACATCAGTGGAATCAATAATAGAATAAATATTAGCTTTCTGAACTAATTGATCCAAGAAATATTGACATAATTGATCATAAGTGAAACTAACAGAAGTACCTGTTTCATCTAAATAAACAGAAACTGGTCCTTTTTTATCTGTAACAGTTGCTTTGACAGTAAGATCCAAATAGGATTGATTGAAATTGATATAAGTATTATCCACATTAGTCCAATGATATTGAAAGATATAAGGACTTGATAGAATATCAGTATCACTTTGAATAGGAATATTATCTTTAATTCTTAAGATTCTCATATTTCTTTTAATTTTAAATAAAATATTAATAAATAAATAAAATTAAATAATTTTTATAAATTAATATAAATTATTATTTTATAAATTAGAAAATATGGAACTTGATGATGATAATTATGAAGAACAGACTTCATTAGAAGAGAAGGATACTCGTATTAAAACACATGTAGTCCCTATTGATGTTCGTTGTATTGATAATCAATTCAATATACATTTATCGAATTCTATTGATATCACTAAAAATATCATTTCTTATATTGATCTTAATTTAATTGGTAGTGAAAGTGTGCCTCTATTTGATACTTTCACAAAAACACAAATATTCAAATATATAAATACTCGTGTTAATGGAAATAGTAAAGTATACACAATCACTTTAGATCAGAAAAATTATTCAATTCCACAATTATTAGAACTATGTCATTTTGATGTATGTGATAGACCAGTAATAAAAGATTCTCCTGATATTGATCCTACTGTCAAAATTAATGAATCCCCTACAATAACCATTGATAGAGATGATTGGTATTGTGAATTCACAATTGCCTATACTAGACGTGGCTTTTATTTCCCAAGAGGAACCTATACAGATATAGAATTTTGGTGGGTTGCTGTATGTTGTGTATCAGCTGTATGGAAAAACCCGGTAGGTAATCGAATAATGATGAAATATGATGATGATACTATAACAATATATAGACCTGAAGTCACCACTTATAATATTCCTGTTACAACAACAGGAACTTATACATTTAATGGATTCTTTACTAATGGAAGTAATGATTATAAAACATATACTGTTTCAACACAAGATAGTGAAAATAAAATAACTTGTGAAGTAAATGGTGCTCATACATTTTATTTTAATTGGTCAAGTAGTAATATACTCAGTTTAGAAAGGCAATTATTCACTGGTTTGAAAATAAATAGCAATACATTGGTGTATACTACACCTCAAAAAGAAATTACATTAAATAGAATGAAAAGAACAGTTACAGTTGAAGATAAATATAATAATATGATTATTAGACATATAAATAAATATGATGGTAATTATGACACTACATTCACTGTTCCTCCTGGTGACTATACTGAAGATGAATTCTATGATTTATTAGAAAGTTCAATTAATAATACTATTAAAACAAATTATTTAAGTATATCAAAAGATGCTCAAACTATGGACGATAAGGATGGATATATTTTATATTTATCATTTCAAGATATTGATTCAACATCATGGACATTTACAGCTATCGATATAGAACATTCATTATTTAAGTATCGTGGTGCTCTACATAATATACGTCCTGATCTGGTATATGATGAACAAGGATGTTTTGCTTGGCATGTATCTTATGGTAAACAATTATTACCAGATACACCTGTTGATTTGAATACATTAGATTTAGATGGTAATTATAAGTGTTATACTGATAGTTATCATATAGATTTTTCTCAAGCTCAAGAATTAGGTGAAATCCTAGGATATAATAAATTAGGTCATGATGAAATTATTAATTATGGTATTCATAATATTGATAGTAGTCGTCCAAAAGGAATGTTAATAGCTCAATCGAATATAGTAGATAATAGTCAGAATTCTTTATATTCATTCAATGTGAATAATTATAAAGGCAATAATGAATTTCATGATATTATGAATATTAATGTGTCTCCTTATTTGAATACAATACAAGATATTACAATACGATATACTGATAAAAATAAACAATATGTGAATTTCAATAATAATTGTATTTTAAGAGGATTCTTAGAATTCTCAGATACAGTAGATACGATTCAACCAAGTGAAACTATTAAGAAATTATGTTTGAATTGTCAAACAGCAGACACACAATTCTATGCTGAATATCCTACATTGAATATCCAAAATAAGATCTTAAAAGATATTATTATTCAAAATGATACAGATACAATCCAAGCAAATGCATCTAAATTATGTACTGGATATATAAATGGATCTTATTATCCTACATTTAGTTTTCCTTTATCTGATAAATATGTTACTTATAGTAATATAAATTCTCCAATCACAATTGATCATCATATAGATTTAAGATTTGATGAATTATTCAAAGGAAATATCATTTGTAATATATGTGAACCGAATGGTAGTGATATACGTTTCAAAGCTTATGATGAAGTATATTGTGATTTTAGTACGAGTAAGAATTTAATTTATGAATTGAAGAAAACCAATGTCTATGGATATCAATACTTAACGAATATACAAATTATATCAGTGTATGGTCAATCCACTGATTACTTATATCCTATTTCATTAAGATGTTTTACTAATGAATATGAGAATAATATTCATGTTATTGATACTACAAATCTACCTTATTACTATTCTAATGGTATTAAATATGAAGGTATATCGAATAAGATCAATAAGAATGTTTATTATTGTAATCGTAAATTATTAAAGTTATTACCTCATGATAATATGTTCTTTATTACTTGTGATTATCCTTGTGTTGTTTTATTAACTATCTCTTATATATAAATATTTTAATTCATTTCATTTAAATTAAAAAATGTTTTGTTATATTATTCATTTAAAAATTATTAAAAAATGGAGCCTAAATCTGTATCTGAATCCTTACATTCTTTATCAAGTACAAGTTCAACAAGTTCAGATAGTTCAACAACAACCACATTATCAGAAGAAGAAATAGAAAAGAAAAATACTTTATTAGAATTTATTATAAAAGCTATAAAATGTTTATTTGAGAAATCAACTGAATTCTTTCAATTAATTGTTAAAAATATAGATATTCATTGTAATTGTTGTAATCCACAAACAAAGAAAGTCTATTATAAGACAATGAAAATACAACAAACTATTATAGAAGAAGAAGTCAAACATATATCAGAAGTCTTGAATGAATTAGAAGAAATTGATTCTAATCAAAATGAATCAATACAAGAATTAGCTGTTCAATTAATGAAATTAAATATAAGTGTTGATTCTATTGTTCAATCTCTTCATTTATAATTCTATGAAATGTTATAAAATATTAATAATAAATTTGTTTTGTTTATAAATAATTTAATTTTTAATAATGCAATCAACAGGTTATTCAGATAAAGATTGTGAAGAATTCTTTACAAATTGTATAGATCAATTATTACATTGGAAGAAAATACAATTATCAACAAGTATAAATTGGAAGAAATGGATCAAGACAATATGTAAGAAATTTCGTAATGAAGAACGAATTCAAATAGATGATATGGAAGAACCGTTCTTTTGTGTAGAAGTGTTAACAGATCCATTTCAATTTCAAAATGTTATGCAACATACACAAACAGAAGCTCCTGGACAACAAGGTGGATTATCCAATACTACTGTAGCTAATTATATGCAAATGATTACTTATATAATGAAGAATATATCTATTTGTACAGATGATGAAGATATCATTAATTATAAAGCATTTACTCCACAAAATATAAAGAAATGGGAACATTTATGGGGTTCTTTACAAATTGATGCTACTTATTCAAGACATTATGAAATCACTCAGAAAATTATTAATTGTGAAGCTGATTGGGGAGAAATCATTAATATCACCAAAAAGAATTATTTAGAGAATCCTAATGATTTATATTATGTGAATAGTTATTTATTAGTTTTAACTTATGATACATTATGTGCTCGTAATGATTATAATGATTGTGTAATCTATACTCGTGGTCAACAAATTCCTTTATCCTTAAGAAGAACAACTAATTATATTGATTTAAATACTTTGACTATTCATGTGAATGATACAAAGAATCGATTTGAAATTGGTAAGAATGAATATCCTACTTATCAATATTTATCAGAAGAATATTTGAATGTCTTAGCTAGATCCTTACGTTTATTTCCAAGACATTATTTATTTGTTACTGAGAATGGTGGTAAAGTACGTGATTTGAAATTTGGTGATGAATATATAAAACCCCATTTAGGCTGGATTTATAAAACACAACAGAATAATTCTTTAATTAATGGTTGTGATATTATAAGACATTTATTTGCTCAATATTATTATAGATTATCAAGAGAAGCACAATTCCAACATAATGATTCAGAACACGAATCTAAAGGTGTAGAACTCTTTGAAAATTCGATTATGAAGATGTTACATAGTCAATCAACACATATGGAAAATTATATATCTCCTTATTTATCTTCTCATTCAACTAAATTGCAAGATTTAGATAATAAAACAAGAACATTTCATATTGATATGAATAATATTACTTATACAAGAGAAATTAATCAATTGAATAAATTATTATTTTTATGTAAACGATTTAATGATCGTATAGAACAATATGAAGAAGACTATGAAGATGTATTTGGTAAAGAGAATTTCAATATGAAATCAGAATCCATATTAAGTAGTCTAGAACAATATTCATCAGATAATGATACTATAATGATTACATTAAGATATTATAAAGATCTATTAAAGCATCATTATCCAGATAAAACAGATTTAGAAAATGAATTACCTGTAGGATGTTCATTAGAATCTGAAGAAGTTCCAGAGAATTCTAGAGATCGTTATAATCGTTTTATACGTAATAAACAATTATTACCTGATCATTTACATAATAATACAACGGATTCAGAATTAACGAATACTCAAGCATCTCTTATGCAACAGAATACTCAAGATGAAAACTCTACACCTATAGTTATGAATAATTCAGATACTTATGCATTACGTAGTCTTTCTACTATGCCTCCTTTAGAGCCTATTCATCGTGGTCATGGTTTATGTAGAAAACATAAAGGTAATGCATTCTTTAAAGTCAAAGTCCCTAAAAAACATTTTCATGGAATTCAATTTAAATTTTATTAATTTTAAAACAAAACAACTTTTTATAGTAAAAAATAAATATATATTTAATTTGGTATAGCATATAAAGTATTATCTATTAAAATTCGTTTTGTTGATGACGTATTATGATATTGATCTTCACTATAAACAATTTCTTCTTTTTTAGATAAACAATTGGATAAACAGAATAAATCTGTATCTACACATTCATTATAAGTATTATCAATCATTAAACCACAAATACCAATAGCATTCCCTCCCTTATAAAAATTTGAAGTATGTTTTCTATGAATATTCACAATATCTATAGAATTAAATGTATCTTTACTACTTAAACAACCAAATAAAGCATTTGTAAATTTATCTAAATCTTTCTTAATCGTAAATTGATTATTATTATTCACTTTCTTATAACTATTAAAAATATCTTCAATAGTAACTACATTCAAATAATAAGGATCTATAGTAATATGGTTATCAACAAAAGATTTCAAATCATATCCTTCTGTACTACGATCAAAGAATCGTTTCTTACATTCACTTATATGATATTCATTATCTAATTCATGCATATCTAATTGCATACTAGAATAGAAATAATTACTTACTAGATAACTAAAGATAATTGAACGATTCTGATAGAATTTATCGGATAGAGTATAATCCATTTCATAATGATTTGGTTTCAATCTCTTTTCTACTGTCTGTTTACGTTTCGGTAAATTATGATCTACATAATCTTCATATAAATTAGCATTACCAGGAGGGAAATAACGACAACATGAAGGTAAGAAACACACTCTTCTTTCAATAGGACCAGCATTCACAGCTGTAGGTTGGATATTACTTGTCATAAATAAAGTACCCGTGAAATGAACTTTTGTAAATATATTACTGAATAATTTACGAGCACTAGCACCTTCTTTCTTTTCTGCTATTTCTTTAAAGACTTTAGAAGAGAATGGATTGAATGTTTTCTTTCTACCAGTAACATCTTCTTCTATTAATTCATTCATATAATACATAGTCTTATTAGACATATCTACAATCTTAGGAGCTATAGATGTTTCTTCTAAATTATCTGGATTTACTATAATACATTGATTACTACCTACAATACGAGAAATTAAATCAGTTGTTATTGTTTTACCATTACTACCTGTACTACCATATAATATATAAGAAACTGTTTTCTGAGTATTGACATAGAAAGCAGTGGTTAGGATACGTAACATAATACTTTCATATTTCTTATCGAATTCACAATATCTTGCAATATGTTGTTCAAATAATTGGATAATATCTTTCTGTTCATTATTAATATTCCAACTTACATTAAATTCAGTATCAATTAATAAATCTTCAAACACCATATCTTCTTTATGATATGGTTGGATATAATATTGTCTAGGATCTTCTTCTGTTGATTCTTTTGGATATAAATAACCAAGTTGTGTATAGATAACACGTTCTTTATGAACCATATACGTATCTAAATATTCTTTATAAGATTTACCATAAGTCTTCAAATAACGATTCAACCATTCTTTATAATGATATTCATTAGTAACAGAAGCAGACATTATTTTATCAACTATTTTTTGATGTTGTTCATTCTCTTTGGAATATAATCTTGATAGTTTGAATTTCTCTACAATCGATTTCATAAATGTAGTTATTTTGGTTTCAAAGAAATTAATATCATAATTATTCTTACAACGTCTTAAGATATTATATTCATCAAATGTATATAAGATAAAATTATCTTTATCTAATATAATAGATACAATTTCATTAAATTCTAATAATTGAAATAACATAACTAATGTTTGTGAATCTACAAGATTAAAGGATTGAATACATTCTAAAATAGACATAAATATGAAATCATTATCATCATCTTTATTAAATAATTTATTATCCATTAATATCTTCAAAATATAATTATTCGATAAATGAGTAGGATCAACTTGTATATGATTCCATGTAGATTCAATTACATCATCACTTCGATCATGACCATAACGTAATGAATAATTTTTAAATAATTCTAATCCTCTTGTTGTATTACAAATCTGTTTTGCTGCACAACATAATTTATACCAAGTATTATGGGATTCAAAATAATTCATATCTTCAATAGAACCAATCAATAATAAATATCGTTCTAATAAAGCTTCTTTAGATGCTGTAGTATCCAATATAGTATCTGTAGAAATCAACATAGGAATATCTTTAATATCTTGTATAGAACATAATATAGTACGTGAACAATTATTTAATCTTGCATAATAACGTTTATAACGTGAATATTGTTTTAATTTAGAAAAGATAATAGGATTAATAATATCACTTATAAGATCATCTTCATTCTTATAATTCAATAATGTTTTGAAATAATAATGTTCATCGATTTTGCCTTCTATTTTCTTCCATGATTTATTGGTATATTCTTCATATAATTTATAAGTAGATGGGGAATTATCTTTACTACAACCAAGAAACATACAACCATTATTCTTTCTGGGTTTACCAATAACATTATAATCAATGAATTCTTTTATATCTAAATTATTCATTTTAAATAAATCAACCAATTTGGTATTCAGAATCATACTATTATATAAGAAAAATAAATAATCACCATTTACAAACCAATTTGTATATATATGAATTCCCCATGAATAATGTATTTCATTATGAACTGTCTTCTTATTCACTTCTTTCTTTGTATACACAAGCGAAATAAATTCTTGATTATAATAATGAATACAATGATTACACATTTCTTCTATAAATTCATGAATAAAAGAATCTGTTAGAAAAGAAAAATCATTTGATATTTGGTGATAATCTAAATCAAACCATAATCTTCTATAATTAGTTGATGTATTACAAGGAGTACAATCAATATAATGTAATAATTCTTTTTGATTTTGGTAATTAGTAAATAGACTTTTATAAAATGGTAATGGATTTGGTATAATAATTTCACTATGATTATCTTTTGAGTTATCATGATTAAAGGAACCAAAAGTATAAACAAAATGAATTTGTGAATTTTCCATGATTATTTGACTTATAAATAATGAAAATAATTATAATACAACATTTAAAACAAATAATATATTAAAGATTCTAGAAGTCAGTTTTAGAAGCTTCTAGAACCTTCTAGAACATTCAGGAACATTCTAGAACATTCTATAATAGTAAATATTACTTTATATTTTTAAATGTTCTAGAACCTTCGAGAACCTTCGAGAACCTTCTAGAACCTTCTAGAACATCCTTTTTATACTTTAGTGTTTTAAATGTATATACAATAAACAAAACAATTTTCAATGATTTTTTACAAGTTTATAAGTAAAACTAGAAAAATAAACAAGAAAATAAATTAAATTTCAATTGGTTCTTGACTATTAATATATGTACATGAATGAGGCCATCCATTTTTATCATATAAAATACCATCCCAGAAATACATTTGTTTTGAAGGATCTCTTTTAATCTTGTTAATACTCTTAGCATGAACAACTTCATAAGAATAAACTTTACCTTTTTCATCATAAAGAAATCCATCTTCCATATGGAATTTCATAATATCAAAATCATCATCTTTAGAATTCGAATGTTCTTTAGAATCTTCAGAACATAAAATAGTAGTTCTATCACTTTCTAAAAGATCTTCAGTATTGATAATATCTTGAATATCTTGTTCTTCATTAAGTTGTTGAGTATAAATATCAGCAGCGAATTCTTCATAATCTTCAAGACCTTTAATAACCGCGTTTATACGTTTTAAAGCTGATCTATAGTTTTCGACTTCGAAAGAAGCAAGACGTTCTTTAGATTTTGCAATACCCAATAGATTCTTTTCTCTATTCAATTGAGACTGATGTAAATCAATATCACGAAGAACATTCTTATGAACTTCAACAGCCTTCTTAGAATTCTTTAGAAGTTCCATACGAACAGTTTGAAGACATTTACGGGAATCAGCAGAAAGATTAAATTGCATTATAATCGCGAATATCGTTACAGAGAGAAAATTTGTATTTATCAAAATGAAATAAATAATACATTTAAATGGAATATTAAATATTCTAGGAGACAGTCTAGAATCTCTATGGAATGTTCTAGAAGGTTCATTTGATTGGCTAATTTTGTCGACTTAGCATTTTTTATTTGTGTTTCAATGACGAGTATAGTTGGCATCTGTAATCTGATTGGATACAAAAATTAGTAAAACACAATTAGACGATGACGACGATGTGTCATACGAAATAAGTTATTTTATTGGCTTATTTTCCAGCTGGAAGCAATAGGCTTTTGTTAGCAACTGAAATGAAGAACTGTACACTAAAAATAGTATATTTAATATATTGTATAAAAATACTTTTGAAGGTTTAAATAATCATGGAAATTCCTGATAGTCTTTCTGCCAGTTTATCCCCTTTCGGTCAAGCCATGATATCCCCCTTGTTGAATCCATTTGAAAATAGTGTTTCTGCAAATCCTATGGCTTTACCCAATGATAATGATTTCTGTTTTAATTCGCGTGACGAAATCATATTTGAAGATCCACCTCAAGAAATTCATCCAATCAATGATGTTTACGTATCTAAAAATCCAGATAGATATCATTCGGTTAACAATCAACCAATACAATTTCAAGATCAAGTAAATACAAATCCTGATAAGCAAGCATTATTATTTACAAATGAGGAGTTAACAAATATATCCAGTCAATTCGAATCTTTATTTCAAACTATGGAAACGGCTGATAATATATTAAATAGTATTTATTGTACTGTTGATCATTTAAAAACAAAGATTGAAAGTCAGAAACAAGATTTGAAACAGATTCATGATGATTCTAAAGAAATTGTTTCATTATTATCCGAATATTCTATTCCTTCTATGTCTGAAATATTTGATCATTAATTATTTTTATTTAATTAATTATTTTGTTTTGTTTATTTTTTTTTTAAATTAATTACACAAAGTTTAAATGGAGAATAGAATAGTTTCAAATAGAATTCTTGAATGGTCTAATGGATCTATTAAAGAAATATGTAACTACAGTATCATGGTTCGATTCCGTTAAAATGTTTCCATTAGATTATTCAAGTGTTCTTTTTTTTTCTAGAACCTTCTCGAACATTCTAGAACCTTCTCGAACCTTCTGGAAAATTGATTCATTTGAAAAGAATATCGTAAAATATTAGTATTAAAATACTTATATTTTTACTAAATACTTAACTAAAATGTCTTCAACTGAATTTAAGAAACCTACTATTCTTGATACTTCTAACTTTAATTTACAATGGGATGACACCAAAGAAAATGCTGTTCTTTTAAATAATAATCATCGTGTATGTATTTCTACTGATGCTACACCATGTTTATTTGGTTATATTGTTACACGTGATAAATGGACTTTAATAACGATTGAAGATGATAATCAAGTATTCTTAACTGCTTATAAAGAACTTTATCGTAAATTATGTGAATTATGTCCTGATGGTGATATTGTTAATTTTGTACGTATGGATAATGGTAAATATAAGATTACAATTAAAGTACCTATTAATGCATCGAAGAATGTTACTATTGATATTACTGATAAAAGAGATAAGAAGATTAATATCGGTAAAGATCCTAAGTTAACTTACGAAGAAATACGTGAAAAGTATATTCCACCAAATACGTTATGTAAAGTATTATTTACAATACATGGTATTCATCGTTATAATAACAAGTATTATATTGGTTTATATGCACGTTCTATTAAAGTATTCGATAAATCTACGAAGAATACTAACAGCAATGATACTATTATTGATTTAACTAAATTATAAATTTTTAATGTTAAATTTATTTTTTATTAATATATTTGTTTTGTTTATAAATAATTTTATAATTGAAATAAAAAAATGCAAAGTTGTATCTTAGGAATGCCAAGTCCTGGTACTTTTGGTATGAATTTAATTTCAACTGGAAAAGAATATAGGCGATATAATACACAACCATTACATAAAATGGATCAATATAATCCAATATTTCATGAAATAGGTCCAAATTCATCTATGCCTGTGTCTACTTTAGAAAGTAAAGAAATACATGATGGTAAAGAAGATGATTATGTAGATCGTTCTAAAACATTTGGTAAAGATGCTGTTCCACAAGGAAATGGTGCTTTAATTCGTGCTAGAGCAGCAGGTAAAGGTGTAATGAAAGCAGCTGGTCCAGAAGAAGATAAAATAGATGGTGAAGATCGTCAATATAAAGTATTAAATCCATGTAAACCAAGACGTAAATCTGGTAGAGGAATTATTCCAAATAAATCAGAAATCAATAAATTAGAGAATAATCAAGGTTCTGGTATTGGTGATGCAATTAAAAATAAAGTAAAAGATATGTATCAACGAAATGTATTAGATATAAGAGATGCTATTGTAGATAAAAAAGCTAATAGAAAAGCTCGTGATGCATTAGCTATTTTAACTCAATATGTTGGTGATGGTCATCATGATCTTGATGATGAATTCAAAAGATTCTATGAACATAAAATAAAACGTGGTGGAAAGATTCCTATATCTGTTGCTTCAGCAATTATGAATGCAATTAAAAATAAGAAAATGATTAAGAATCCAAAATTAAGAAGAATGTTAAGACCCTCTATTATACCAAAATATATAGATTTAGATTCAGCTCAAAGTGGTGATGGTATATTAAGAGTAAAAAGAGGTGGTGGATTCTGGAGCGGATTAATGGATTATGCACCAGCTCTATTAGGTGTAGTTGATAAAGGTATGGATTCTTTTGCTAAAGGTAGAAAAGCTTATTATGATACACATTTGGCACAACAATCAAGTGAATTAAATGATATGGAATTTGAAATGGAAAAATTAAAACGTCAACAAGCATTAAATGAAATGAAAAAGCAAATAGGTTCAGGAAATACAATAAATAAAATGTTTGAAGGATATTATGATGTAGCTGATGAAATGCAAGATGCTCTTGATGAAGATGATAGACTACATCCACAACCCGTTGTTCAACCTCCACCACCTCCACAACAACAAGTTGATCGACCTCCTCAATCTCAACCTCCTCAACCTTATAAACCCATGTCTCGTGATGAACAAAGTTATTATTATAAGATTTATGGTTTCCCTCAAAATGATAAAGAAAAAGTCGATAGAAAATGGAAAGAAGATGAAAGGGATAAACGAATAGCTGCAAGAAGAGCTAAACGTAGAGGTTATGGTGGTCGAGTTAAATTAAGTAAAGCAGAATTCTTAGAACGAATGAGAAGAGGAAAAGAAGCTAAAAAGAAAAGAGGTGGTGATTTGAATCCATTAGTATCATTTTATACAGATTTTATAATACCTGCAGGAGTGGCACGAAAAAAACGTAAAATCCAAGAGGCTGATTTAAAACAATTACAAATTATAAAACAGAAAAGAGATAATAATGAAACATTAAATGCAGGTGACGAATTGTTTTGGAAAAAAAAGAAATATATGTTATCAAAAAACTCAGGGGAGGGGATCTGGTAAAGAGTAAAGATGAAAAACTTATTCAAAATTCAATGAATTGTGATAATCCTATTATATCTGATAAAACTCGTCATGTTACTCCTAGATCCCCTGATAATTTCAAACAAACTCTATCTCAATATTGTAATATACCAAATTCTTTAATATCTCAATTATATAATTATGCTTATTTAAATAAACCTACCTCTTCTGTTGCTTGTGATCGTGCTGAAAATGTTATGAAACAATTAAATAAAACGAATTCTCAATCTTATAATTATTATAATAGTTATGATGATTTTGAACAAAATATAGATCAAGATCAAACTAAATTTAATATGATCTTTCATGAAAGTCCTAGTGATCCTTATAATGGTCATTTTGAAGCTGTTATTTATAATGGTAATAAAAATATAGAACACTATTCATCATTAGGAAATAAACCTACTTTTTCAAAATCATTTATTCAAAATCATAATATTCAATATAATCCTATTCAACACCAAAAAACTACAAGTAATGCAAATGGTTGCTTTTATTATTCTTTACTTTATTTACTTTCTAATGGAAATCTTATGCCTTGTTAAAACATTCTAGAATATTCTAGAATCTTTAATTTATTATATTAATATTTTGTATAATTAATTTGTTTTGTTTATTATTTAATACTATAATGACAAAGAAACGATTTGGCAATTACTACTTAGATCGTAGTGCAGAAACTTTAGAGAATGTAAATGAAATACTGTCAGTTATTGAAATTGTTCTTATTATTATATATATTTTACTTTACTTTTATATGTCCAAGAAACGTTCTAGAACATTCTAGAACATTCATTTTGAACTGGCTCTATTTGTAGAATCTTTAATTTATTATATTAGTGTTTTGTATAATTAATTTGTTTTGTTTAATCATTGGTTAATTTAAATAATGAACAAGAAATATCTTAGTTATTCTTATTTTTGTCGTGTGATGAAGAATCTAAAAGAAGAAGGAATTAAATCTAAAAAGAATGAAATAGCAAATCTATTAGAACAATTTTTAAATAACAATAACAGCAAAAATCTTAGTGATTTGCAATTGAGTTACTGTAGAAACATGTTACTTTATATAGATGATCCTGTGATTCATCAACGTCTTGAAATGCTATTGGATAAACAATATATGAAGAATGAGAATCAATATCAAGATGATAAGAATCTTATTCAACCCAATAATATGTTTATGCCAACTATGAAAAGTAATCAACAACAAAATCAATATCAAAATAATAATAATAATCTATCTTTCTTACCTTTCAATTAATTTTTATATCCTTTTATTACTAGTTGTTTAGTTATATTCAAAATTTAAAAACAAAACAAACATAAAAACATAAAATTATTCAATTAATTTTTTAAATAAATTATTATTTTCTAAAGATACATAAGAATTAATATGTGTATAATCATTATGACATAAAGCAGAAGCAGAATTTTCTATATCTTGGAATGTATTGGTTGTAGTTGTAGCATATAATTTTCTTAATGCATTAATGGTTAATTTTGGATGGATTTGTTTTAAATGTTTATTCACAAACCAATCAAATGCTTTAGTAGTAAATCCAGTTCTAACAGAAGATTCAAATATAAATTTACGATTTGGATTTCTTTTTAAGAGTAATTCTAGATCTTCAATCAATTCTTTTGGTGCATCTAATTGAATTGTAGAGTATTTACCAGCAGTTTTATAATCATTTAATAGAATAGAACCAGTATGTTTCTCTTTATCATAAACAATATAATTCTTATGAATAGCTGGATCAATAGTATCTTCTGGAGTTAGAATGAATAATTGAGCATAATCAGCACGAGCAGGAGGAAGATAGGAGTAAAAATCTAATATTAATCGTAATGGGTTATAATTTTCTAATTTATCGTGATATTCATGTAAATATGGAGTCGTAATACCATCTTTAATAAGATCTTGAATCAAAGTACGTTTCTTATTATCCAGATATTTTTCATACATAGAATTGATAATCACATAAAATTCACACCATTTATTTAAAATACCTTCTTTATTTAATGAAGAAACATTACGTATAATAAATAAAATCAATTCACATAACGATTTCATTGGACTAATTTTGATTTTACGTTCATTTACCATATAATCCATGAATGAATAAGGATTCTTTAAGAATTCTGAGAACTTTTTAAATGGTAATGGGAAAATATATAAATTGAAATAATTGGTTAAACGTTTTTTCCAAATATCAGAATAATTTGAATTCTGTATAACCAAAAGATACTTGTCATAATTCGTATTTTTCATTGTTTTTCTCAAGTAGAATCTTTAAAACTTCTATTTTGAAAAGAATAATACATAAGAAAATCAAAATAAAATATCTAAGATTCTCATGTTCTCGAATGTTCTAGAAGTTTCGAGAATGTTCTAGAATATTCTAGAAAATTGATATACATGCCGCCACCTAAAACCACTGGAACATAATTAGTTTCCCCAGTTTCCCCATAATAATTGTGTTTTTGTGTTCCAAAATCCCTCATTTTTACATTTTTAAGCAATTTGATTGGACAATTCACGATGACGCATCCTATTTCCATAACGGTCACCCTTGTTTCCAAAAGTCTCTCGTTATAATCGTGGTGGTGGGTACATCTTTTTACAAGACCACACCACCACCAGCTTTTCTTTCACCCACTATAAATACATACCTTGATCACTTTACTCTTTTTATATAAATTTTTTTATGATTATCATTACTTTTTATATTATTTATTGATCACTATACATACATTTTTATTTTTATATATTCCCGTGATTATTTTTATTATTTCTTTTTTAGATAGAACCATCCATTTCATCTTTTCTCTATATAAAGGGAGGGTCGGGGTGTGTGTTTATTTAGCACATTCTGTGCTTCTTTTCGTATTTCTTTCTGTATTCCCGTGATTATTTTACTCACTTTACCAACGATGGAGTCATTTTCCATGAATATTTCCTGTAAAGGGGAGGGTTGGACTGTGTATTTTATTTCTTTTATGATTACTATGAGTTTCTCCTTGATCACTTTACGTTTCACGTTGGAATCGGAACACAAATAAATTAAAAATAAATAAACATGGGAAAAAATAAATACACACACACACTACCCTACACTCCCATGGTTATTTTACTTCAGAAATGTTATTAATTCTTCCGTCGAGAACAAAAAGGGGGGATGACTTCCCCGCTTATGGCTGCGCGCGTCGCGCAGACTCTATGCGGGGTTTGCATACCCCCTTCTGCAGTTCGAAGAACGGAAGAATTATTAATTAGTTTATTTTATATAAAAATGTTATAATTACAAAAGTAAAAGTGTAAATATTGAGATATCAAGATGATATTTGTAATGAGAATTAAAAATAACTAAAGAAAATATTATAAATATTAATTAGAAGACTATTTATTATTTGAATATTATTTAAATTTTTTCTTTTATAAAACAATGAGACCTTTGATGATAAACTAACTGAATATGTCTATATATATATAATAATAATAAAATATATTTGATTATTTTGAGCTGATAGATAGTTCAATTCTATATATAGAATAATAATTTAAGTCAGGAATTGAACCTGAAATATATATATATATATATATTCTATCCATTTATAGAACTTAAATAATAAAATAATAATATATTTTAATATATTGAATTCATCTTCTATATATATATATAATAATAATAATAATATAATTTAATAAGACGAAAAAAGAATATAAATAATATATAAACATAATAATATAATTATAATAAAATATAAGATTTAAGTCAGGAGTTGAACCTGAATATATATATATATATATATATATATATCTCCATCCATTATGGAGCTTAAATACAACCAAAAAAGGGTACTAATAAAGTTCAATAGAAGTATATATTATATAAAACAATATATATATATATATAATTATATAAACAAACAAATATATATAAAAAAATAATATATATAGAATAAAATGTAGCCCATACGACCAAGAACAATCCCAAAACATATAATAATGACTAAAGAGAGATATAAATAAATAGTATCATCTAAGAAGAGAAAAAAAATACTATAAAATAGAAATAATTATATAGTTGAATAATAGTAATTATATATATATATATATATATATACCTTTTAAAGAATGAATAGAAGAATATCCAGGTACTAACTGCACTATAGAGCCTATATAAGAAAAAATAAGAAAGAATTAAAATAAAAATAAAAATATATATATGATATATCTATATACCTTTAGCCTCAGAAGGATGACAACCATCAGTAGAAGACTCATTAACAACATAAGAACCTATAGATAAATAAAAATATAAAAATAAAAACAAATGAATGACAACATACCTTCAAGACCATTAGTGGAGTTCACATCATCATCAATGGCACCAGCAACAGAATCCACAACAACAGAAGAACCTATAGATAAATAAAAATATAAAAATAAAAACAAATGAATGACAACTTACCTTCAGGACCAGACGATAACCTTACACCATCATCAATACTGGACACCAAGGACACAGAAGAGTCTAAGATAATATAAAATAATAATAAAAAGAAAGAAATGAATAAATATATACCTTCAAGACCATATAGATAAGGACCATCACCATCAACGACATCCATACTTGTATTCACTTGAGTAGAAGAACCTATATATGAATAATAAAAAAAATAAATACAATACATACTTGACCTTCTCCGAGAAAGGTAATTTTTTTTGTTCAAGGACCTCCACCTTGATGACAATCAGCCTTTTCTAGGCATCTCATTTAATAATTAAATAAAAAATAAGTATTTTTATATAGAAAACAAAAACACATTCATATTTGAATTTTTGTAAAATAGGGTCAATATTTAAAATATGCATTTTTAAAAATATTAGGAATCATAATTAACCTTGAATTTTCATTAATTTTATTGCTAAACTGATAATTGGGTCATTTTTTGTTAAAAACATTTTGGGTACCCAAAAACTATAGTTTTTTACATTTTTTAATTATTTGTTTTTTTTTAAATAACTAAGTATGTTTTATTCATTAATTTGATGTTGTATTGTTATATTTTTTATATTTATTTTTATATATTTATTTATTTATTTAAAATAATACACTTTTCTATAGGATTCTCTTGTCTTTGTCTTGGTTGTGGTGTTAAGTGGTTCTTGAAGTGGTCCTGGTTGTGTCAAATGGATTATTTCGTGTCAGGTATATAAATATATTATTTATTTCTTAACCTCTGTTTATTTTTTACTAATTGCTTTTTGTTATTATTATTTTTATTATCTATTTTATTTATTTATGTATTTATATCATTTATTAAATTATTTATTATCTATTTTTATTCTATAGGAAAAAGAAAAGTAATGGATGTGTAGTGGTCTTCATTTCTTGATGTTTTATCTCTTTACTCTGTGGTCTCAAGTTTATCTATTAGATATATATATATATTTATCTATTTATTTATTTATTTATTTATTTATTTATATATATATTTATTTATTTATTTACTTATTTATTTATTTATTTTCTATTTTTTATAGGTTTAATAGTCTTCTTATTTTTCTTCCTTCTTTCTTTTTCCTTCATCCTTCATCCTTCATCCTTTCTTCTTCTTACTTCCTGCTTCCTACTTCATTCTTCCTTCTTCTTCATTTTTCCTGCTTCCTTCTTCCTTCTTCCTTCTTCCTCATCCTTCCTTCTTCCTCATCCTTCCTTCTTCCTGCTTCCTTCTTCCTGCTTCCTTCTTCCTGCTTCCTTCTTCCTTCTTCCTTCTTCCTACTTCATCCTTCCTACTTCATCCTTCCTTCTTCTTTCTTCCTTCATCCTTCCTTCATCCTTCTTTCTTCCTACTTCCTTCTTCTTTCTTCTTCTTTCTTCCTTCTTCTTCTTTCTTCCTTCATCCTTGATTCTTCCTACTTCCTACTTCATTCTTCCTTCTTCTTCATCCTTCCTTCTTCCTTCTTCCTCCTTTCTTCTTCCTTCTTCCTCATCTTTGATTCTTCTTACTTACTTCTTCCCCATCCTTTCTTCTTCCTCATCTTTGATTCTTCTTACTTCCTACTTCCCCATCCTTGATTCTTCCTTCTTCCTTATCCTTCCTTCTTCCTCCTTCATTCTTCCTTATCCTTCATTCTTTCTTCTTCTGACTTCCTTCTTTCTCATCCTTCATTCTTCTTTCTTCTTCTTCCTTCTTCTTCATCCTTCATTCCTATTATATATATATATATATATATATAATTATTATTATTATTCTTTAAATTCCCTTTATGCTCTAGAAGGAGAGAAGCAATCATTATAGATTGTTTTCAGGTTCAATTCCTGACATAAAGTTTTATTTTTCTTTTTTTTTAATAATTTATTTACATATTATATATATATATATATATATATAATCTTTTTGACTTTATTTTCTTTTTTTTTTTAAATTAAAATTTTAATTATCAATAATATATACATATATCTAACTTTACATAGTTTTTTTAACAACTTATCCCAACAATCTTCAGAATGAGTAACAATCCATTCAAGCATAAAGTATTACTCATCATCAAGACTGCTTGTATCAATCAAAATACATGTGTAAAACTTGATTTATTGATTTAAACTCAATTTTAACTATTAAAAGTAAACAAACCAAACACACATGTTGACTTTGAGGTGTTAAATTCAATGTTAAAAGGTTATTTTTATAGAGTGGACATGAAATACTAATTTAAACAAAAAGCAATGAAAACAATCAACTCTTGATACAACTTTGCCATTTGACAAAACACTCATCCACAATATTTTCCAAAGTTCTTTTGTTAAAGTGTTTATATAGACATATTATGTATAAAATGAAAGTCAACTTCTTGAATCTCTTTGTTTAAGATAGTTTTTAAAATATTATGACAAATTGACAACCTTTAACTTATTAGTTAAAGCTAATATTTTAAGAGTAAACTTGATTTAAACCCATAAACACAACTGTCATCATCAAAACACTTTTAAAGACACTTTACCATTTGGTCATACACTTTGATCAGAATAGTTTCGTCCCTGAGTTAAACATAATATAGGTCATACACTCTAGTTTAATAAATAAACACTCTTATTTTGAATCTCGTCCTCTAAGTCACTCATTTGTACATTTTTTAAATTTAGACAGAAATCTAGCTTTTTAAGAAAGGATAAAATTTGAAAAATTAGATATGAATTATGAATTCATATATATTTTTTTAAATTTGTTGTTTTTATGAACATACTAGAACTGATTACAGTGATTATAGATGTTTCTAAGCAGTGTTCATGATGTGTTAGTATTTATTTATAAAATTTATCAAAGTGTTTTACATCATTCTTATAGGTTTTCGATTCTGGATATCCTCTTCCTTTCAGACATTATTCTTGAGTAGTTTCAGAAAGGTCCATAACATGGACGCGTTGTTTTATTTATTATAAGGTATTTTATTACATTTCTTTTTTTATTCTCTTAGATTTCTCAGTTATTCTCGTCAGTACTTCTTCCAAATAACAGGTCGAGACAATATAGAGCGTATATAAATATATCTATTTAATTTTATATTGCATTGGCACATTTCTCTTTTTTCTCTTTTCCTATCGAAATTATTCATTTGATTTTTATTTACCCTATTCATATTTTATATATATTTTCAATTTATATATATTATATAGAAAAGTTATTTCATACTCCATTCTTGAATCTTGTGGTTTCTCTGATATTTTCAAATACCAAATACGATATCAGTTGTAAAATAGTTTGTATATATATATATATGTTTATTTATTTGTATTTAATTATTTATTTTTATCTATTTAATTTAATTATTAATATAAGAATTTATTTATTTGTTTATTATATATAACATTTATGTATTATATATAGATGAGAAAGCATTGGGTATTCGTGATTGTATTATTCATTATACAGATAATTTTATTACAAAACAACCTTCAAATTATCCAAAGTATATTTATATATTATATTTATTCTATTATTTTATATATATAGATATATATATTCAAATTTATATTCAAAAGAAGATAGAGTAGAAACAGTATGTGATAAAGTGAATGATTATGCTGATAATAATATTCGAGCTTTTGTTGCTACTTCTCGTATATTTATATATATAATATTTTATATATATCATATTTTATATCTTCTAGTCCTACATATTTTCCTTTAACAGATGTAAAAGGAGGATATGCATTAAGTTCAATAGAAGAATATATTGGTAAGAAATGCTGGTTTACTATGAAAACAAATCTATTCTTCTTGTATATTATTATTTTATATTTATATTATATTATTATTATTTATTATATATATAGATATGAGAATAGAACAGATCAATTTATAGATTTTGAAACGAATAATGGATTATGGGTTTTTATTAATAAACATTTATTCTTAGATTATAGAGAGTATATATATATTATATATTATTATTATTATTATTTATATAGTTATAATACTCCAGTTGGTTCTCATATTAATATAACGAATTATGCAGATAAATTAGGTCTTATTCCTGGAATCACCTATTCTATATCTATATTCTTTGCTTCTAGAACATGTAGATCAATCAAGTATATATATGTTTATATATTATTATATATTATAATCTTTATTATTATACGTTTAATTATAATTATATTTTAGTTTATTAGTATATATACAAAAACTATAAGAATATTAGTTTCTATATCTATATCTATTCATTGATATATATATATATATATATGTTTAGAATATGAGATACAACTTGTTTTATGATTAGAATTATATGTAAGAATAGCTATTGAACTTATTTCAATTGATATAAATATGTGAAGATTTATAGATAATAGAATATTAAAGTAAATATATATATTATTATTATAATTATCTTTTAGTTTATTATTATATTAATTATCAATCTATAGATTCAAGCTATTTTGTTACCTGATGTATCATTTCTTTTCGTCATTTATTCTTACAATATACATTCGAAATAACTACTTACTTATTACTATAAGAATAAAAAGTATATTATTTATATTATATATATATGGTATTTATATAATAACATATATTTTAATCCTCCGTTTCTAATTAATATTATGCACTTATATATATTAATGATAATAGGCTTTATATAAATATTTATTTATAGTCTCGATGTACATCCAAATATATAGAAGATTCTAGATGTTTCATCACGTGATCATCTCGTGACTCCCTCAATCTCCACTTTAACGGACACTATTCTAGGTATGTACCTCAAGTTATATGTTGAGGTATATAGAGATAAACTACATTATTATTAATATTATTACTCTTTATATAAATTTATAGAGGCTTCTTTATATGAATATATGAATCTATTACAATCATTATGGGCAGATATCGACTTTGGAAAAGATGTATATATATATATATTATGTTATTACTGTTATTACATATATAGTTTGAATACTTATTTTCTATGTATAAATTAAGCATATATATATATATATATATATAGTTACTTCTCTTCCTTCACTTGACACTATTTGTAATGAAAGGTATATATATATTAGAGTATTTTATTATTATATATATATATAGTTATTAAAATTTTTTACCAAGTGATTTTCCCCGCCAAATTGATGTTGATAAATATATTAATACACTGAAATTTGCTGAAAAACGAAAAATGTAATTATTATTAGTTTTTATTATGATTTATTTATATATATATATATATAGTTATCAAGATCCTTATGATTATCAAAAATTATATATTAATATATATATATATATATATATTGATGAGATCAAATATTTAAAATAGAATTGATGTATATAATAATTATATATATATATATATATATAGGGAATAACGAATTTAACTACATTATTTCATGATCTTCAAACGATAAAGAAATCTGCTATTTATAAATCACTTGTTCAATACATACGAGACAGAGTATATATAACTATATATATATATTACTTATGTATATTACTTATTATATATAGGATATATTAGATGTATTATTCCAACAGTGTTTAAATACAGAAACATTACGATTGTCTCTCTCTCTTCTTCAATATATATGTACTGTTATCCTTGTATTTACTTATTATTATTATATTCTTTATTATTATTATTATATAATTATTCTTATTCTTATATATATAGTTAACAAATAAGGATATTGATATATTTTATGAGGCTGTTCATAATAACCGTATATATGAATCCATTCAAGCAACTACCATTATATGTCAACTACTCCCTCTCTTCCGTAATCAACGTATATATATATAGTATTATTATTATACTTATTATTATATATAGAACGTGAATATTTACAAAGTTTATTATTAAATACAAGTGTTGATATATGTACAGAACAAGTATATATATATATTAATATTAATATTCTATATTATATTATATATAGAGTATTAAAGTATTAAGTAGATTGTTAGTATTATATATAAATGACATCCCTGAATCACAACCTATTCCTGATTCTATTCGAAATTCTATTGTATATATTATGTATTATAATAACATTCTTATTATTATTATAGAAAACAGTTGGTGAGTATATTTTCCGTTAAGGATGTATTTGTACTCCCGAATCAAATGAAGAAAAGCACGTGATATTCCATTGATTCCACTTTATAAATCAGATAGCTTTGTATATATATATATATATATATATATATATATTATTATTATTATTATATATTATCATAGACTTCTTAACAACATGGTTTAAGAATGCAATATATTTAAATGATGGTTATAAATCATTCTTCAATTTATTATATACTTTTGAACCTTCTCTGAAATCCATTTCAGTTATATACCTTACTATCTCGTTTCTTACTATAATATTATATCATATTATTATATATAATACAAAGAAGAGAAATAATATTAGTAAGTCTATATATATATATGAATTGAATTACATTCCTCAAGATATTATGTATACATTATTAGCAAGAATAGCTGATATTATACAAATAGCTCTCTGCCCTTCTTCTTATATACCTCCTCAACTACATACATTAAAGAAGATAAATAGTCATTCTATTTCCTTTAATATGAGTCATAATAGTCTAGAAGAAGTATATAGTCCTCCTTTTCCTCCTCCTCCTCCTACTAATTATTTCACAGGTGCATATAAAGATATAGAAAATGATTTAATGGATGATGATGATATGGAAGTACCTGAAGAAGAAGAAATAGGATTAATGAATACTTATGAAGAGAAAGAAAGAGGAGAAGGGGAAGAAAAACCTACTGGAGAACTGATTTATGGATTAAGTTATATACTGAATACTGTTGAAATTGAAGGTGAAGAAGAAACAGGAAAGAAGAAAGAAAAAGAAATGATAGATATGTTTAGGTATATAGGAAAAAGAGAAGAAGATAAAAATCATTGTATGTTTTATATTTTTTATATTTATTATATTTATTATGGTTTTATTATGTATAATATATAGCTATTGATGTTCAATATGTATATTCTCTTCTTCGTAATCAACTGAAAACCGCGAATAAAGAAGAAAATATGATGTGAATATGATTTTGTATATATATATATATATATATATATTATTATATACAATCTATAGATATGTGAATCTCTCTTCATCTACTTATGTTATATGATCTTCTTAGTAAATATTTTATTAGGTATATATATATAATATTTAATACTTATATCTTTAGATATACTTAATTATTCCCGTGGCTATATACTACTTTCCTCTTATCTTCTACTTCATCTTCCATCCTTACAGTGGCTTGTTGTCTTTATAAATCAATAATCGCGGGAAATACTTATTCTCAAGAATATTTTAATTATGTATATATATATTCACTTTATATTACTTTTGATGTAGCATATTATATATTATTTACTCTTTTATATTTATTATTAATTATATAATATATATATATAGATAGATATTAGACATAATACAAACAAGGCTTATTATATACTTATAAACTACAGATACATCAATATATATACTGCTACATACCTCCTATAATACCAGCGTTTTATATCCCTCATTGAGAACCATAATTATCAAAATATTATTATATATATATATATATATATATATATATATATATATATATATATATATATAGGAGTAACCATCTTAACCACGTTATATATTATCTTGCTAATAATAAAGAAATCAACTGTTTAGAATCATATGTTTAGTATATATATATATATATATATATATATATATATATATATATTTAAATCATTTTAAAGTTTTTTATTTTAGTAGTGTATGTACATATAAATATCAAAAGAAGTATGAAAAAAAAAATATTAACAAAATATATCATTATTGAAATTTTTTTTATAATTAATAAGAAGATATGTGTTTTTATATTAAGAACAATATATTCATATATTATAAGATAAATAATAAGATTTTCGAAAGATATTATTAGAATATATAATGTTCATTTGTATTGTTATTATAAAATAAATTATTATATAGTTTATATTAGAATAAAAAAAAAATATATTATATACAGTATGAATAAATAAATAGTTTGTAAATAAGATAAATTAGTATTATAATTAAAAGAATTTAAATATAGAAAAGGTTTAAATATATATATATATAAAATAAAAGAATAATATATTTAATATTTTTTAAGATGACAAAATAAAAAATCTTTAGCTTTTAATTGTTCAGAATTGATATCGATATTATCATAATCAAAATTCCTATATATAATTATATATATATATATATATAAATATATATACATATTTTTAAGTATTTTAAATCCACTTTTGATTGAAATAAATTCTTTTGTAAATTTATTAATTATTCCAAATATTAATAATGAATTATTAGTATTATAAGATTTATCACACTATATTGATAATATATATATATATTAAAAATAATATAAAATACTTTTCGATATTGAGTCATAATCTTTATATTATTATTATTCATTTTAAATAATCTATATTTAATTAAAATATAATTCAAATAATAATATAGAATACTTTTTGATCTGTTTAATTATCGTATTAAGATTGTTATCATTACCATTAATGGAATCAAAAAAGTTATATACATTAATAGTTAATGTTTTTTTCATATTACCATTTGATAATTTATTTAGAAGTAAATAATATTTATCATCTTTTCTATATATAAATATTTTATTAATTTATTATTAAAATGAATAATATATATATATATATATATATATATACTTATAATATATTGTATATATGAAGAATATAGTAGAATCTTGATAAAAATATTCTTCAATTTCTTTACATAAATCTGAAATCTATTTTTAAAAAATAATAATAGAATAATAGTTTAATAAAAATATATATTTATATACAAGAGAATCATTAATGAATTCTTCATAATCAAAATTATTATGAACAAGTTGATTAGAAATATTAGGCATTGATTCTAATTGTTTATAAGTAGTTAAAAATAAATAATAATCAAATATAGTATTAGGAAATGATCCAGTATGTATAAAATTGTACTATATATATAATATTTAATTATTAAATATTATATATGCATATTCTGTTTCTTTAACTTGTATTTCTTTATCTATAGAGAATAATATATTTAAAAATAAAATATTTTATAAATAGAGGATATACTGACTACATTAAATGAATCTTGATTGTTAATCATTATAGAAAGTATTTGAGATTGATCATTTATATTATTATTATTAGTTGTATTATCTATAGAATATTATAATAGAATTAGAATATGTATACTTTGAGAAGAATTATAAAAAGTTGAATTTGATTGAATAGATGATTGAGAATCTATTCTATTATTATTATTAACATTATTGATATTATTATAAGGAATATCTATATCAATAGAATCATAATTAGAATCATTGATATCACTAGGTATTATATTATTAGCATTTATAAGATCCATATTGTAATTCATTAAATGATGTTGATTATAATTTTTGTTATTAAGAGATTCAGAAGTTGTATTATTATTTAATAATTGAAAAGACTTAATGATACTATTATTATTATTATTATTTAGATTATTATTAATCGTATTCATATTCATATTATTATTATTATTATTCATATTCATATTATTATTCATATTATTATTCATATTCATGTTATTATTCATATTATTATTATAATTAAAAATAGTATTGAATGAACTATTATTTGTAGTATTTGCAAAACTCAAAGATTCATTTAAATTATCATCATTATTATATTGAGTATTATTATTTTCATTATTTATTTGTTTATCAGAAATAATGGACATATTAAATATATCTAGATCATCAGTAGTATTTTCAATAATTGGAAGGGGAGAATAAGAATATTGAATAGAATTATTATAATTGTTATTATATTCATCATCTAATGTTTCATTTAAATAATTTTGAATAGAATTAGTATTATTTTTATTAATCATAATATCATTTTGATTTTGATTAATAGAAGGAAGAAGAATAGGAGAAATTGGTATTGAATTATAATTATTATTATTATTATCATTAAATTTGATAATAGGAGAAACAATATTTTGAGGAATAATTGAATTAGATTGTTGTATCGAATTATCTATTATGGTTTTCTTTTGTTCAATCTATAGTATTATATGTTTTATATAAAATTAATATACTTTTTTAGAATATTCATTATTATTATTTAATTGATTACTATCATCATTATTTGATATCTATATATATATATATATATATATATATATATATATATATTTATAATAAGAATAACATAATAAATTAAAATACATTTTTGGTAATATCTTGTTTTGATTCTATATAACGATGTATATCATAATCTGATGTACATTTTCTTACTAAACATTCAAATGTACATTCCTATTGAATTTAATAAATAAATAATAATTAAATAATATTATATAATGAATAATATAATGAATAAGTAATATAATAAATAATATAATAAATAAATGAATAATATATACTAAAGCATTGTGAATAGTAATAAGACTTCCATTTGAATCTCTTTCAGGTACATAATAATTCATGTCTTCTGCAAATTTTTTCTCTAATACATAAGTAATAAATACCTTGACACCAAGTTCAGAAGTACAGAGATCTTTCAATTTGAAATTATTCTTATCATATACAGTTTTATAATTGGTATTGAGGTTGTAATATTTGTCGTGTACATCATTTGTATGATGACAACTTCTAATAAAACTATTACAATAAAGAGGATTGATGCAATTTGTACTTGCAAACCAGGTTGCAAAACAATGCCTGTAAGAGTAGCCAGAATGGTCTTTTGGAATATTATTGAATAACTTATTCAATTCATTTTTACTACTATAAATAAATTATTAATAATAATAAAGTCTATAATAAATATAATAATAATAATAATAATAATAATAATAATAATAATAATAATAATAATAATAATAATAATAATAATAATAATAATAATAATAATAATAATAATAATAATAATAATAATACTATTAATAATAATAATAATAATAATAATAATAATAATAATAATAATAATAATAATAATAATAATAATAATAATAATAATAATAATAATAATAATAATAATAATAATAATAATAATAATAATAATAATAATAATAATAATAATAATAATAATAATAATAATAATAATAATAATAATAATAATAATAATAATAATAATAATAATAATAATAATAATAATAATAATAATAATAATAATAATAATAATAATAATAATAATAATAATAATAATAATAATAATAATAATAATAATAATAATAATAATAATAATAATAATAATAATAATAATAATAATAATATACCGTGTAGGATAAATACTATGTGGAAATTCAGAAACTTTATAATTACTAATAGAATCTTGTTTTCGTATATATAAGAATAAATGATCAGAGTATTTTATAGATAGACTTGATAAATAATCACATATTTTTTCTCTAACATCTATATATTTATAATATAATTTTTGAAATTTTTCACAAAATATATATATATCAGGATATTGTGTTCCATCAGAATAAGGAATGTTACCATTTTTAGAATTTATATGTATAATATATATATATTCTTTATTATTATCTTTTTCTGATCTAAATATTTTAATATTCTTGTTTAACTGCAAATTAATTAAATCACTATTTCTCAGAGGACTTCCAGTAGCAGTTTGAAGTAAGTACATTGTAAGATATGTAATTTTAGTAAACTTCTTAATACTTATATTATTAATTTTTTTTTGTTTATTAATTTCTTCTATAAGTTGATCTAGTTTAATATATAACGTATTGGTAATATTATAGAAATCATCTAATCCTATTAATGCCTCTTTCTTTTCATTTTTAGATATTTCTTCATATTTTTTTGTATCATTAGTACGTATGTAATTATTATCTGTAACCATTACACAAGATTTTTTACATATCCATTTTAAGGATTCCTTTACTATTTGTATTATTGAATTATCCATATATGTATTCTTTCTCTGTATGTATTTTATTATTTTTTCTATTTCTAATAATCTATTCGAAATTGTTTTAGCACAACCAGCTTTTGGTTCAATGCATATTGAAACATATTTTGAAATGAAATCAGGAAAGAATAATATATTCAAACCATAATGATTCAAATATTCTGGAAACATAGTGAAAGCAAAATATATTATATCACATATAATTATCAGGTTATCATAACTATAAATAATAGCATAATAATTAAAATATAATAATAATATGATAAAACTATATATATATATATATATATATATATATATATACAAATTTTGTTTTTTTGATAAAGAATAAGTATATATATCTAATATTTCACCTCCAATCATTTTATCATAAAAATCTCCAATTATTAATGCTTTTATTAAAGGAAGGACATATGTATTAAAAATATCTGTATTTGTATCCATAAGTACTATTCTTCGTTTACTACATTTTTTTTCAAGTTTCCAGAATCCTATTATATTATTTATTTTTGAAATTTCATCACGAGTTAGAGTTTCTGGAATATAACAGCTAATTAGGTTTTTATTTATTTGAACTAATTTAGTACCACAATATATATTAGAATCAAGTTTTGAAGGTAACTATATATAAAGATATATAAACATATATAAAGATATATAAAGATATATATATATATATATATATATATACCTTTTTCAGTTCTTGAATTGAATTTATATCAATGTTATTACTTTTATTTTGATTAATAGCCTAAATAGAATAATAATAATAATAAATATAATAATAATAATAATAATAATATATATCTATACAAAAGTTAATTGTAAATATATATATGTTCGAAGATCTATGTCTCTCACAAGTAAAGGATTAGCAAGAATCTAGATAAAACAATGATCATTAGTAATACTTATAATAATAATAATAATAATAATAATAATAATATATATACATTTTTAGCATATTCCGTATTTGAGTTTAAAATAAGATTACATAAGTTATTCATATAATTCTATATTATATATAACATATATATTAATAATAAAAATACTTCATTATTATTTAAATTTATATCATATTGTTTTAAATAATTATAAATTTCTGATCTTACCTATATATATTTTTTATAATTAATAAATAAATTAATTTATAGATACTTCTTCATCAATTTCAATATTATTGTTAATCTCATTTTGAATATCTATACAAATAAGAAAAGCAATGAAATTATTATTTATGTGGAATCATATATGAATATATATTTACCAGATAGTATATCAAGGAAAGTTTTCAATTTCTCAGAAGTAATTAAAACTTCTTCTTCTATATCATCTTCATGGCTTGTTATTGAAAGTGGAATATAATCTACAGAATTATGATTTAATCCTTTCTTATTAATATTTATATTCTATAAAAATTAATGATAGAATTACTATTAAAAAAGGTGATACTAATAATTATATATATGTAAATATACAGATGTATTATAAGAATTATTTGAATCTAAATCAATTAATTTCTTGTTATTATTTTTATAAACATTATGCTTTTTATTATGTTTTTTGATATACTTAATATTATCATTGCTTTTATTATTATTATATTTATTATTATTATTATTATTATTATTATTATTATTATTATTATTATTATTATTATTATTATTATTATTATTATTATTATTATTATTATTATTATTATTATTATTATTATTATTATTATTATTATTATTATTATTATTATTATTATTATTATTATTATTATTATTATTATTATTATTATTATTATTATTATTATTATTATTATTATAGACTTTATTATTATTAATTAATTATTTAATTCATTATTATTATATTCATTATATTTTTTACTATTATATTCATTACATTTATTATTATTATTATAATTATTATTATTAGAATCGTTTTTGTTATTATTATTTATAGCAGGTTTGATAGGTGAAAATGAAGAAGCTTCAATTGGAAATGAAGGAAAAGTGGAAAAAGAAGATGATTGTTTTTTTGTTTGATTTTTATTAATTAGATTATTTGAATGAATTGAATTATTAGAATTATTAGAATTATTAGAATACATTAATGGGTACAGATGTGGAGATGGAGGAGAAGGTGGAGAAGAAAATAAACGAATAGTAGAAGGAGATGATATTTTTGATGATTTTGTTGAATATGATAAAATTGTAGGTAATTCTTTATGAATTTTAGTCTTTGAGACATAGTTTATATTAGAAATAGGAATAGGAGGAGAAGGTGATGAAATTGACGGAATAAAAGTATTCTTTTGTTTATTAAAATTCATAAAAGGAGGAGAAGGAGAATGCTTTTGTTGAATAATATTATTAAATGAAAGAGAAATAGAAGGAGAAATGGGAAAAGAAAGAGAAGGAGACAAATGAGGAGAAGAAATAGAAGCAGGAAAAGAAATAGAAGAAGGAGAAGAAGGAAGAGAATGGGAAGAAGGAGAGGAAGAATGAGAAGAAGAAATAGAATCAGGAAAAGAAATAGAAGAAGGAGAAGAGGAAATAGAATGGGAAGAAGAGGAAGTAGGAGACGAAGGAGACGAAGGAGAATCAGAATCAGAATCAGAAATAAGTATCATTAGATTATCTATATATAATAAGAAATTAGGATAAATATATTATCAATTAAATATATAATTATGTTAATAACATATTCACTATTATTATTTACTGTTATCACTATTTTTTGTTATTTTGTTATTCATAAGAGAAGAATTATTATTTAATATTATTTTTTCTAAACATAAGATAATAATACATAATTTGATAAATAGTATTATATATACTTTTTTTTTGAATGTTTGATTGTCGAGTCTTTTCAAAAGAAGAATTAATAGATAATTGCTTAGTTTCTAAAAGACTTTCTCTAATTCTTTTCGTATTTTCAACGATTCTACGATTCTTATTATTATTAACTATAATATATATAATAATATTGATTGCTTTAATTACATATATATATATATATATAGTATTGATAATTTTATTTGTATATATGATATATATATATATATATATATATATATATATATATATATATATACAATAAGATTGAGTTCTTGAGACTTTAGCTGCCTATAAAATATAAAATATAAAATATAAAATATAAAATATAAAATATAAAATATAAAATATAAAATATAAAATATAAAATATAAAATATAAAATATAAAATATAAAATATAAAATATAAAATATAAAATATAAAATATAAAATATAAAATATAAAATATAAAATATAAAATATAAAATATAAAATATAAAATATAAAATATAAAATATAAAATATAAAATATAAAATATAAAATATAAAATATAAAATATAAAATATAAAATATAAAATATAAAATATAAAATATAAAATATAAAATATAAAATATAAAATATAAAATATAAAATATAAAATATAAAATATAAAATATACATTATTTTGCATTATTAGAAGCAAATTAAAAATCACTGAAATTTATAAGAAATAAATTATTTTTGTAAATTTCTAAACTAAAAATAATGAAGAATCTGGAAAATTCTAGGAAATTTCTGAACTGTATATTTGTGGAAGTACTAAAATTTAATCAATTCAGGTTTAGTAAACATTCTTTTTTAATATTCTGTTTATGAATTAGTATTTATTATTTTTCAATTACTTTTGAAATAACCATAGAAAATACTATTAGTTCTTAACTCTATATATTTGATATATATATATTTTTTAAATAAAAATTATTATACTTTGAAGATCAAACATATTCTCTTTATTTATAAATAAAATTTATTGTTTAATGAATTTATTAATAAAGATGTAATGATATAAATATGGTTTATTCTTATAATTAATTTATTTTTATTATTAAAAGTATAATTACGAAATTCTTAAAATTATATAAACTCTGTTTTGTTTTTAATGATACTTCTTGATATGTATATATATATGGATTGTTTATATTATTGTTTCAATTATATATTATTATTTAGGAAATGCTGAAATAAAAAACGAAGTATGTTTCCTTTTTAATTGTCATAATTGATCAAAAAGAAATATTATTATGATATAATAAATATAAAACTAGTATGGATTCGTCACCTATGACAACGGCTAATATATATGTTTTTTTGTTTATAATATTATTTATTTGCTGTTGTTTGTTTATCTATAATCATATTTAATATATGTATATTTATTATATACTTATTTATAAGACAAAAGAATAATATTTAAAAAATGAAAACTTCTTTTAATATTTTATAAGAATATCATC